>CAWUFW010014671.1:0-402976 GCA_963921515.1 Calotriton arnoldi | reverse complement strand
ACAGTCATCTTCGCCCCAGCCCTCATGTCCTCCCTCGCTCCCCCAATATGCATGTGCACCTGCGAGGCTAGCGCTTGCACAGGCAGCCCCAAGCTCGCACCAGGGAGGGCAAGGAGTGTATGTGTGGGTCCAGTTGCACGAGTGGGCTGTCTCAGGGTATGATGTGTTGCGGGACGCCGTCCACCTGCGTGGTGCCCCAAATGGAGACCCGGCCTGCATGGACTATGCATCACAGTCTTCGCCTTCCGGATCCGCCACCTGCGACACCCAGTGGCTGTGGCTGCCCTTGCGGCCAGGCCGCGTCCGTCTGTGACTGATGGCCCACACATTCACTCTTTGGCCTCTCTGGGGAGGGCTCGGGGTGGTGGTGCACGCGCTTGCACTTAGTCGCAATGGCATGTGGCGTGGTTGGTATGATGGGCAATGGATGGGATGGTGCGAGCCACCTCCCGTGACGTCAGTGCTGCTCGTGCTGTGGTGCGTCCCCCTACACTTCCATTTGACTTGTGCCATGCTAGACGTTGAGGTTCTATTGCCTGCGTGATATGACCAGGAGGAGCGCGAGGAGACCTCTCACACACCATGCTCCACTGCCATCCCGTGCCCTGTATCGCCTGTGCGGATTGACTATGTTGGGGTTACACCTGGTCGACTGGGGCTGTGTGTGCCTTGTCAAGGGGCATGGCGGGCGCACAACAGGATCCAGCTTGTCCACAGAGGGTGGGCTGAGGTGCGCCTGGTACCGCTTTGTACGTGTGCCCGGCTGCTGTGCACACACGTGTTCACTCCCCGACAGGTGTCCTCTCACAATGCCCAGGGAAGCGGTGGTGTACTGTTCATGACCCCTCCCAACACGGCGTGCTCCAACTTGGCATGTGCGCATCTACCCGTCCGCACCCACCCACCTGAGCACTGCGTCCATACGACTTCACACGACACATGTGTGTCTTCCACAGTAGTGCTACTCATTTGCGTTGACATCCAATACCAGTGGACTACATGGTCATGTCACGACTGCCGTGTACTACATACTCTCATCCTCTCTCATTCGTACTTGTGAAATGAGTCAGCGGAGACAGTTTTGGTTTCAAACATTATATTGAGTCTTCTGTCCTCTGTGATGCAGTATAGTGGACACTACTGGCAGCGGAATACATGTTGAGGATATACTGAGCATGATTGCAAATGGGATAGGGTGTGGGGTTACATGTGATTGGCTGTTGCATGTGGGATGTGGGCTTCAGAGTGACATCTGCTTGGCCAAGGCTGTGCTAATGTACATTTACGTATAGCTGCGGAGCTGCGGACTTTGACACAGACGGTATACATGTAGCCTACCAGACCGCTTGGCATCATGGGCACAGTCCATCTCAGTTCCATGTGACAGGTTTGCTGCGGTTGTTCCTCATGCACGCGTGCATGTGAGATGACATCAGGGCATGGGCTTGCGTGCATGCAGCGGCGTGCCACTTGTTGTTGCAATGTGGTGGTTACTGGACATGTCACAGTCACTGGGGTCGTGTTGTTGTTGTATGCACTTGTCGTCCATGCAAAGGTCCTGGTATGGGATTCCCGGGCGGGGGTGGAGGGGTGCAGCACCCACAGACTCCAGGCGACCTATTCATGTCCACTGAGCGGTGTGTGTTTCCATGTGCGCTGGATCCATGTCGTGTCCTGGTTGTTCATGCAGTTCCGTCCATGTGGGTGCGATACACAGAGCCCATGCCACTGCCTCCCACGATGCATGCGGTGTTCCTGGATGTGATGGGGAACAGTGTGCATGTCCCGGTCATATCCGATGTCATGGCGATGTCGTTGATGGTGTGGTTACAGTTGCCGGTCGTTTGGTATGGCTGTTGTGGTGGTGACTGGCCAGATCCGTGCGGAAGCTAAGCATGGGTGCGGGGTTGGCCATCATAGGTCACTCGGGGAACCTGCGTTGTGGTCCGACGAATTTACAGGTTGTCAGGTATGCGATGCCGCCCAGCAGGGCTTCCATGTCATTGGTGGTGTACATGTTTGCCAGCCAATGTAGCGGATGGTGGCTGTCAAGGTGTTGTTCGTAAGTTGTCCCTTGGAGGACCATGATGGGGCATGCTGGGTGACATTCGATGTAGCTGTTCTTGATGATCCGTCGTGTGGAGGCACAGTGGTCCCATTTCAGTGCGGGTGCGATGTTGGCCACATACGCCATGCCCCCATAGGCAGAGCAGGCCCTGTCGTGTGCGTCCAGAGGGAGGAGTAGTGGTAGCAGGTCCGCCTTCAGACATGCCGGGTTGGAGAGGCATATCTCGACGGGATGCTGGTATGGACACCTCCGACAGTAGAAGACGGGCATGACGCAGCTGAACAATGTGATGCGGTAAGTCAGTCGGTAACTTACGTTCAGCAGGGACAGGAGATCGCATCCCAATGTATGGAACAGGTTGGTTTTGTACAGCTTGAGCTGTTCGGCGTAGTTGGGTAGGTGTGTTGCGGTTGCCATTTCCCAGCGGTGCGTTGTGGTGGCGTGCTCCGGCTGTGTGTGCAGTCTGCAATGTGCACGCTCCGAGGTTGCTGTGAGCTCTGTGTAGTCGTAGGGAGACAGGACTTGTGTTCTGTTTGCTTGTTTGGAGGACACGGGCCCTCTTCCCACATGCTTCTCAGACAGTTCAAGGTCAGTGATGTGTGACTCCTTCCAATTAACTTGCATGTGGCCGACATGGGGAGTGTTTTCTTCTTTCTTCCCCGTCCGTTGTGTGCTTCTGTGATATGCGCTATCTGCCCTGTGGTCGGTCTCCTCGGCATGCCTGTGTTGGTCTATTCTTGGACAATGGCTGTATTCACCGGCTTCTGTCGTAGGGCTGTGGTTTCGGAGTTGGAATGGAAGGTCATTCAGTGCTGTCTGCTCTCCCTTGTGTGGGCGGCAGGCTGCCTTTCCGCTCTGCGTTGGGCCTTGTGTGTGAATGTTATTCTTGGGCCACCTGTTGTCGGTCCCCGGGCTCTTTGGTGTTCCGTTTTGTATGTCTTGTTCATATGTGCAGGGTGGTATGGGTGTTTCAGTGTGGTACTGGCGTTCCTCTTCCCGAAGGGGCCCTGCTTCTCCTAGTTGGTGTTGCCGCCGCTGTGTGCTTCGCCATGTTTGTTACACTGGGGTATGCCTGCAGTGCTGGATTCATGCTCGGGGGAGCCGCTTCTTCGTTGTCCGTGCTCGGCGTCCGTGTTACCGCTTCGGTTTGTCGTACGGTATCTCTTGGCCGTGGGAGCCGTTTGTTTGCGGCATCGTAATTTATACGCCGGGCGGGACGTGTTTCGTCGGACGGTGTGTGTCAGTTGGGCTGCGCCGCTACGTGTACGGGCGCACTTTGATGGCGGACGGTGTTGCTGGCTTGCCGGCGGTGTTTGGCCTACTTTTCGCATCGTAATTGGACGGGCGTGTGGACTGCTGCGTGCCGGCGGTAACTGGTGCTTTTTGCATCCGCCAGCACGGCGGTGGTGCTTCCGCCCGCCATCGTAATGAGCCCCTTAATATTTATGTTTTTACAAATTTATATTGTAAGTTGTGGTAAATAATATATTGTTAATTATTTATTAATTGGTTATTAATAATTATTAATTAATTATTAATTATGTTATTTGTGTGGTTTTTTAAGAGCGGGTTGTGTGTTGATAGGGAGTAGGCTGGTAAGTAATTTAATTTCTATATTATTTTAAATGTTTTTATTATAAAATTTATTTTAAATTGATTTATACTGTTAATTGTGTGAATTAAATTATTATTCATTGTTTTTAAATTGTTTGTTAATTTTAAATAATTAATTAATTAGTTATTAATTAATTATGTTAATGGCGTTATGTTTTACAACATTGGTGGCGTTATTTATAGGGGAATACGGTGGGAGGTAAAAAAATGTAATTAATTAATTGTTTGTTAATTATGTTTAATTATTTTACTGGAGTGGGAATAGTAAATTATTCCTCTCCGCTATCAAACACTTTCCCTACTGTTGCACTCTCTGGAGTGGGAATAGTAATTTTAACCCCTACGCTATCAAACACTTTCCCTACTGTTGCACTCTCTGGAGTGGGAATAGTAATTTTAACCCCTACGCTATCCAACACTTTCCCTACTGTTGCACTCTCTGGAGTGGGAATAGTAATTTTAACCCCTACGCTATCCAACACTTTCCCCTACTGTTGCACTCTCTGGAGTGGGAATAGTAATTTTAACCCCTACGCTATCCAACACTTTCCCTACTGTTGCACTCACTGGAGTGGGAATAGTAATTTTAACCCCTACGCTATCCAACACTTTCCCTACTGTTGCACTCTCTGGAGTGGGAATAGTAATTTTAACCACTACGCTATCCAACACTTTCCCTACTGTTGCACTCTCTGGAGTGGGAATAGTAGTTTTAACCCCTACGCTATCCAACACTTTCCCTACTGTTGCACTCACTGGAGTGGGAATATTTATTTTAACCCCTACGCTATCCAACACTTTCCCTACTGTTGCACTCTCTGGAGTGGGAATAGTAATTTTAACCCCTACGCTATCCAACACTTTCCCTACTGTTGCACTCTCTGGAGTGGGAATAGTAATTTTAACCCCTACGCTATCCAACACTTTCCCTACTGTTGCACTCTCTGGAGTGGTAATAGTAATTTTTACCCCTATGCTATCCAACACTTTCCCTACTGTTGCACTCACTGGAGTGGGAATAGTAATTTTTACCTCTCCGCTATCCAACACTTTCCATACTGTTGCACTCTCTGGAGTGGGAATAGTAATTTTTACCCCTACGCTATCTAACACTTTCCCTACTGTTGCACTCTCTGGAGTGGGAATAGTAATTTTAACCCCTACGCTATCCAACACTTTCCATACTGTTGCACTCACTGGAGTAGGAATAGAATTTTTACCCCTCTGCTATCCAACACTTTCCCTACTGTTGCACTCTCTGGAGTGGGAATAGTAATTTTAACCCCTACGCTATCCAACACTTTCCCTACTGTTGCACTCTCTGTAGTGGGAATAGTAATTTTTACCCCTCCGCTATCCAACACTTTCCCTACTGTTGTACTCTCTGGAGTGGGAATAGTAATTTTAACCCCTACGCTATCCAACACTTTCCCTACTGTTGCACTCTCTTGAGTGGGAATAGTAATTTTTACCTCTACGCTATCCAACACTTTCCCTACTGTTGCACTCACTGGAGTTGGAATAGTAATTTTTACCATTACGCTATCCAACACTTTCCCTACTGTTGCACTCACTGGAGTAGGAATAGTAATTTTTACCCCTCCGATATCCACACTTTCCCTACTGTTGCACTCACTGGAGTGGGAATAGTAATTTTTACCTCTCCGCTATCCAACACTTTCACTACTGTTGCACTCACTGGAGTGGGAATAGTAATTTTTACCTCTACGCTATCCAACACTTTCCCTACTGTTGCACTCTCTGGAGTGGGAATAGTAATTTTAACCCCTACGCTATCCAACACTTTCCCTACTGTTGCACTCTCTGGAGTGTGAATAGTAATTTTAACCTCTACGCTATCCAACACTTTCCCTACTGTTGCACTCACTGGAGTTGGAATAGTAATTTTTACCCCTACGCTATCCAACAGTTTCCCTACCGTTGCACTCACTGGAGTTGGAATAGTAATTTTTACCCCTACGCTATCCAACACTTTCCCTACTGTTGCACTCACTGGAGTGGGAATAGTAATTTTTACCCCTCCGCTATCCAATATTTTCTATACTGTTTCAGTTAATATAGTGTAAAATGTATTTTAAAAAGATTAAAAATATTTTAATATTTTAATTCATTATGTATATATTTTATTTTTATGTTATTGGTGTATGTGTATATATATATGTATTTATAATTTTTAATATGTTTCTAACAATTTATAATTTAATAAAATAATTATTTATTAATATTATTAAGTAAATATATATATTACATTTTATATATATGTATGTTTAATTTTTTTACATTATATGTAATACTTATATTTTTAAACATTTTCTAATAATTCTAACTATTTTTTTTTAATTATATATATTATTTCCTTTATTTTACATTATTTTTTAAACATAAAAAAACGATATTTTTAACAACGATATTTTAGACATCGATATTTTTTTCCGATATTTTTGTACTACCTTTATGTAGATAGGACTTCAATATTCTGGACATCGATATTTTTGCATCTATATTTTTGTACCTCGATATTTTCGATGTCGATATTCTGTCAGTGATCCGTCACCAGGTTATGTTATGTTATATCATATGTTATGTTAGTAGAATTTATAAGAGTGCTCGAAGGTGTCTTGGTGCTTGCTGTGACACTATCAAGAAGAACCGAGAGGGTAATTAAACTATTCTGCATTGAACAACCAGGTTTTCAAAGCCTTCCTAAACATCAGTAGATAAGGCATGGCTCTAATTTGCAGGGGAAGAGAGTTCCAAGCCTTTGCTGATCCAATTTCAAAACTTCTTCCACCCCAGGAAATTCTTTTAAACCTGGAGACTATCTCACATTTGGCTGTTGTGGACTGTAATGTTCTACCTCGGATGTGTCAACTGAAACTGTTTTCAAGAAAAAGTGGACCTTGATTGTGTAATAATGTATAGGTGGTACATGGAGCCTTGAAGATAATTCTCTGTCTTGCTCGCAGCTAGTGTAACTTCCTGATCGCTTTAAACACTGACTGATATTTTGGAATTTTCAACAATAGTCTTGCTGTGGCATTTTGGAGGATTTGCAGCCTGCTCAGTAGATACTGATTCCGATTTAGATACAGTCAATTTCAGTAGTCTATTTTAGGAAGTACTACCGAGCAGACTACTGTATTTTGGAGAACCAAAGGGATAAAAGGTAGGATCTTTTTTATGTTCCTTAACAAATAAAATGAAGAAGATGTCACTGCGTTGACTTGATCAGTAAAAGTGAGTTTATTATTTATTACTACCCCTAAATTCCAGGCTTTGGTATCCGGTGACGGCAGTACACCTAGATCTTGCGGCCACCAATAAGGGGTCCAAAAGGATGAATGAGAGCAAAATAGCAAATCCTCCCTTTTTCTCTGGAGTTTAGTTTCAAACAGTTCCTACTCATCCAGATACTCACAGCCACCATTCATGTCCTCCCAGTCGTTGAGCTTGTTTTCTAGCATGTTCAATTAGCCTCTCACAGCTTTGACTATGCCATCTGTCTTCACTCTGCACACCCCTCTGGTAACAGAATTTAGGGCTTCCCACAGGGTGGCATAGGTGTTTACTGAATTTTCGTTAAGAGTAAAGTATTCCCTAATGGCATTTGCCACCTCAGATTTAAACTACATATCCTTTTATGCAGCAGAGGGAGAGCCCAACTGCCTTGTCCATTCACCAAGGAAGAGATTGCAAGCATGAGCAATACAGGTGAGTGGTCAGATAACATGAGGAGCAAACATGCTAGAGTAGATGAATAGCATAGCAAAAGGTCAATCCTTTAACGTGAAATATATACTTCGGAGTAGAATGAATAAATCTCTTTATCTTCGTATTTCCCTCCCTTTATGTCTTTCAGGTCTAATATTTCTAAGTCAAATTTTAGGGCATCGCATATAATCTTCTAGGATGCCTTTGTTTTACAAGATCTGTCTTTATGTGAGTGTACGACTAAGTTATCGTTGCCCCAAAGTAATTTTTTGGCTATGTATTGCCGACATGTGTCAGTGTTTTCATGAAACACATCCAGAACTGAAGTGTTGGGGCTATACACAATCAACAGTGATAGGCTGGTCAATAAATGCCTCCATCCCAATTATGCATTTTCTCGCGGGATTACATATTGCCTGCTTGTGTTTATAATCAATTGTTCTTACTCAGACGTAAGAGCCACATGATGCAAAGTAGTTCTGTTGGCCCTATTTGCCTCTGAAGCATGACAGTTCACTGTCCTGTAGGCAAGTTTACTACAGAAGCACCACTTTCACATTGTTCCCGTGAAGGTAAGAATGCTCTAGTCTAATCTTTCTTGGAGAGTTAAGCCCTCTAACATTCCTTGACATACACTTGATTGGATCATATGTGTATGTGTCAAACACTCTATTGATGTACATTATCCATCAAGGCATGTACGTTCTCTGTCATGAATTAGGAGCCTGCCTAAGCATGTGTAGTATTTTTTCTATGCATTTATGCACTCTGGCAGCACTCTTTATATACATTTTCCAGTCGAGCTGCATTCTTTTTCTCACTCCCCATTCCACAACCCACCTACATTGACCATGGGTTACACTAGTGAATCACTGTATCCTAACATAACACCTATTGGGCATGTAAAGTAATAAGTAAATGAAACTTCCCCCTCCCCAACACCTGACCTTCCATCAAGCAAGTTGTGGCTGACTTCCATGTGTCTATCAAGGTTATATGGTTATATACTAAAACTCTAACCACATAACAAGCATGAATTTACATGTTACCAATGCTCCCCAGGAGGCTGCAGTTCAACTCAATACACAAGAGAATACAGAAGAGTCCCAAACTGACGAAGTAACAGAGCATTGATGTCTCTGCAGCGGAGTTCCTCATAGTGCGCAACATTCAGTCATTTTTGTCTAGATTCTCTGGCGATTCTGACTCATAGATGTGCACGCCACTTTTCTGAAATTCTCTTCACCCTGCTGGGCTTTTTTCAGGTTGTTGAATATGGAGGTCTTCCCATCTTTTTCAAGTTTGAGTCTCGCTGGGTACAGGATTACTTGATGATCTTGTATTTTTTTCTTGACAGTTTGGAAAGGATGCTAAGCCGTATTGCAAAATCAGGGGAGAAGGCGGTCCATGAGCCCTCATAGGTTATCTCTCCTTTTTCACGAGGCAATCTCAGTACAGTGTCTCTATCTCAAGAGTTTAGGATACGTGCACTGAACAGGTCGGGTGTGGTCGCAAACCTGAGCTAGGTCTGGGTGATAGTGATCGATGAGCTGTCTCTATGAGGAGTCGTTTTCTTTGTCAAATATACTGACAAGGAGGGCTTCCAAGCATGCTGACATGTTTCTACTGTTTGTGGATTTCCTGACTCCAAGTATGCAAATATTATTGCTCCATGAGAGCGCTTCAATGTCCTCATTCTTTTGCCTAACCCTCTCCAGTTGTTTGTTCATCACTGAGACCTTTAGGGATATCATTTGTTAGACCTAGCATCCTTGGCGTGGCTTTCCTTCTAACTTTTTGCCTTCAAACCTCCTATTTTGCCTACTTCGTTTTTGCTGGCTTTGGGACTCTGCACACTTTACCACTGCTAACCAGTGCTAAAGGGCTTGTGCTCTCGTCTTAAAACATGGTGAAATTGCCTTACACCCAATATGCATATTTAATTTACTTTTAAGTCCCTAATGAAAAGGCACTACCTGTGTCCATGGCCTGTAAATTAGATCCTACTAGTGGGCCTGCAGCACTGATTGTGCCACCCACTTAATTAGCACTCAAAACATCTCTCGGCGCAGATCAGAAGGATCAGAGGGGTGCACTGTCTCACATGCCTGGGTCATGAATTCAGTGCAGCACACTCCTGGCAAGCGGACACAGCACAACACACCACAGTGTCAATTTTAGCACAGCAGTGGGTTAGCCCGGCCAAAATCTTGTCCAGGGACTCTGGGTCCCACAATGGTAGCCTCACAGGGGCCAAATCCTGGGTTTACACTTCTGGATACCAAGGATAACTGAGGGATTTTGATGGAGGCAATCGGAGTTTGCTGAAGACACAACCATTTTTGTTCACAGCTAGCTCTGCTCACCATCAGGCAGAAAATGGACAGGGTTGACAAGAGGTATTGTGTGTGTAGTACTGGCAAGGAGAAGTCTGGCTGCTGCCTGAGGAGAAGGGTTAAGAAATAGAGAGGACAATATATGAAACATTCTGTTGAAAGGAATTGTAAATAGAGTCAATGAATAAAATATATTTTCACTTTTACATGTGACATATTGCCTACAATAGACACATTGACATAGCTATTGTAATATCATCTCATCAATCACATTAAATTCAACACTTGTTTCATGTTACATTGCTCCACCAATGAGTTCATGGAGCTGCTACACACTTTAAAGAAACACTTCCTGAACACTGCACTTTGAAATAATTCATATAATACATAAATGGCAATAATAATGGAGTATCCTGTAGCATGTAAGGGCAATACAGTACCAAATACAAACACAACCAGTCTGCATGTGTGTGTCAATGTTGTCCCTTTAAGAACAATGCAATGATACAAGAAACTCTAGCTATAATGATTTAGTTTGCTAATTTACTTGCCCTGAGATGTTCTGCTGTCCTCCTGATTAGTGGTGTTGGTGCCATCAATTCCACCAACCATCTCAGGGTCAATGATTGCTGCAAACTGCTCCTACGTGAGTGTCAGCTCCTGCTGTGTGTATGGACCACCACCTATCAGTGGTGGCTGGTGACATTTGAAAGTGGTGAGGCGTAAAATTATTGGCATACTGCACCGCAGCGAGCGAGCGTAGCTAGCGAGCCCGAACAACCTAAGGGGGAAAAAAGAGTGGACAAATGGTGCATTTTCAAGCAAATTTGAGAAAGCAGGAAGGTTAATAAAGCAATTGTGAAAGTGCAGTTATTTCATTAATAAAGAGATGTCATATAACATAGGTAGCTGCTTATTCAAGCTTTCTTTCACCCCATAGTCCAGCAGGGTCTTGATACAAGACAGATAAGAGAAAAAGCAGTGTGGTCCTCGACCAGGAAGACACTCATATTTCGTTGGTAAGAAGTCAAAGGATTGGTCAAATTGAAAACCTGAAATGCAATATGCAATCAAACAATTTGCAAGTACATCTCATCTATGTTCAACAAGCCATGTTTTACCCATGATTGGAATTGTGAATCACCAAATAAACTGAGCCACTGCAATCAAAAGCAGAGGGCCTCCTCAAAAAGTATTGCCTTAAGAGAGTTCTCTCATCTCATGTCCTCTCTATATTTTCTCTGGAAGTTGAAAACTCATCACATTCTACTGCACAAACCTGAACCCTTCTGCATATTCCAACACCAGAACTCATTCTTGGCCATTTAGTTTGGAGCCATTCATACCAGGAATACAGAAAATACCTTTAAATAGAGTAGAAGGTATTCCAAAACAAGGAGTGCTGAAATGTTGCTTAAGATAAGATGAACACACTAAGTACTATGGCCAAGAGCACGTAATGTTCAGTCAACAATAGGCTTAGGAAAACCAACCATTCTGAGAGCACCTACAGTCAAGATCCTTCACCTTAGACTATGTGTTCCCAAAGATGTAGTGATATGTTAACAGTTGTAGCTAGACTTAAGGCCTTCTAACTGATGTACAAGGTGAAGGATCTTGACTGTAGGTGCTCTCAGAATGGTTGGTTTTTCCTAAGCCTATTGTTGACTCTTTCTTCCCTCTCCCTTTGTCCTCTACACTGTCTCTATCTGTGCTTTTTTCCCTCACTTCCATTTGTCTATTTCATCACCTAGAGCTCAGTTCCTTTACTTTTTCTCTCCTGGCATCCTCTTTCTATGCTACTTTTCTTTATTTGTTTCCGACTTTACTTTCTCTTTATTTACATATGTGCTTCGTTTACTTTCTCTGTTGCTCTCATTCAGATGATTTCTTTTTCTGTCTTGCGTTCTTTCTTGCTCTTTTTCTTTCTTCCCTCCTTTCTTGCCATCACACCTGTCCCATCTCTTTCTCACTACCCTTTCTTTCACTTCACTTTCTTCATCCCATCTTTACTATCCTCTCTTTCCCTTACTTCAATTTACCCCTTCTTTGGTTTTTTTCCCTCTTCCCTTCTCTTTCTGTTCCTTTTCTTTCACAACTTTCTCATTTACACCCCCTTCCTCCATCTATTTCTCTTTACCTTTTCTTTCCTTCACCCTTCTTTCCCACCATAGACCAATTCTTTGCTTAATTCCTTGTGCATTTCTTCCTCCCTACCTCCTTTATTTACACATGTTCTCCCCCAGTTTATCTGTCACCCTTCCCTCCTCCATCTTATCCCAACCCCACTTCTTCCCTTGTCCCTCTCATCTCCTTTTTGCTCTCCCCTTCTGTCGTGTCCTCGCCTTCTTCTTTACCTCTAGCTCTCCCCTCTCGCCGTCTCGCTTTGCTTTCCCTCTCTTCAGCAGTTTTAATTTTCCAGGCAGTGCTCTGCGCCGGATCAATCACAAACATTGTTCTTCCCTATTGTCACGGCAGCCCTCGCGCCCAGGCAGCGGGCTGCAGACCCAATCAGCTGCTCTATGAGAGCCAAAGGAAACTCAAAAAAAGGAATAAAGAAGGGAGCAACACTCAAACACAACTCATGCTCCGGAACGCCATAAAATTCTCTATGTGGCAAGTTCATCACCTATAGCAGAACACAGTACATTTAATGTCTCCCTCAGTTTAGCATATTAAACAATAGCAAGTGGTAATTCTTGTGATATGTACTCATCACTGTAGACTATTGTAGACTAGAGGTGGAGCTTTACTCTCAACATGAGTACTTGAGTAATGAAGCAAAGAACATTTGGCGGTAATGAATCAGCAGGACTTCTTAAACTTGTTGATGAGGTTGTAGAGGGGAAAGGCAAGAAGCAAGGTCACTGAGAGCATCCAAACACAACAAACATGTGCATGGCGGGAAGCTGAGTGCCAACTGGCAGTTGGCACTCAGCTTCCGAACTGGTATGTTAGCAAAGGAGCCCAACAAGATGCATGATTTCCAGGTAAGGAGGAGCTGGCTTGAACTGATTATATACTGTCTCTGCTGGGGCTTAAACCGAAAGTAATGTGTCACATGCCTCCACCATCATGGATAGGGAAAATCTCCAAACCGTGAAGAACACCAATTATATATAGGTTTTAATAAAGTAATAAAGAGTGAGGATGGATTCCATAGTCTCACGGTATTTGATTCATGCCACGTGTACTTCAGGCTAAAATATTTTTGGGTGATTATTGGTGTCATGAATTCTAGCACAGCGGTGTGGGTGATCTCCAAGACGGGCAATAGGGTGAAAATAATTTAAATCATTTTTAACCCTGTCATGCTGTTACATCTCAATTTTACAATGTTTTAAATGCAAAACTGCCTTTGTAGAAAATGCATAAAATTTTCATCTCATTTTAATCGTACTTATAAAGTAATGTTTAATTCCTTTCCTGAGTCCTAGAATTAATATGCTCTTTAAATAATATATTTTACATTTTGTAATTAATCTTGGCTGTGCAGTTATTTCTCTATTGGTTGATGCCCCAAATCACAAAACACGTGGTCCTATGTTGCAGCAAGAACTCACGCCTAAAACAGCTCATAATTTGCATCTTTAAGTCTTCTAGATCAATATTTGTTGGAAAACGTTTCTATAGGTTGCATTTGTTTGCTCCACATTACTCTTCTATGAATCAATGTTCCAAACCATGTTATTGTCTCCCTGTCCCAGTGTAGTATCTCCCTGTTGCAGTGTGATTATCTCTCTGTCCCAGGGTCTGTTTCTCCCTGTGACAGAATCTTGTCTCCCTCTTCTCCCATCAGAGTCTCCCTGTTCCAGCATCAGTGTCACTCTGTCCCATTGCATCTCCCTCTTGCAATGACAGTGTCTCCCTGTCCCAGAGTAGTATCTCCCTGTTGCAGTGTAATTATCTCTCTGTCCCAGGGTCTGTTTCTCCCTGTGACAGAATCTTGTCTCCCTCTTTTCCCATCAGAGTCTCCCTGTTCCAGCATCAGTGTCACTCTGTCCCATTGCATCTACCTCTTGCAGTGTCAGTGTTCCCCTGTCCCTTTAGACACCAGCCTCATCTTCCCTGTGGGCCTTGGCGTGTCTTTCTGGACAGCAAGAGAATCTTCAGGCACTGGGCATCGGTTCGGTCAGCAGAGTCCCAGGACTCCTGCACCCGCTCTGCTTTTCACACGGAGTGAGCACAGACGCCAGATTTTAAAGCTGTGAGGAGTCAACTCGGATCCAAGTGCAAGTCAAGCCTTAAAGCTCTGCTGCGAAGTGAGACCCGGACCTCCTTTGGCGGGTCTGGTAACATCTCTGGTGAACCTACTCAGCCCATAGAGAGCTTGAGACCACCATCAGCTCACTGAGACGGCGCGCGGTTCAAGCTCACTACGTCCCTCACTAAGGAGGTCCGAAAAGGCCTGAAACATGTCTGCAGACGCCTGTGCTCCTGATCAGAGAGAATGGGCCACGGCAAGACCGATTGGCATACTGCTGATCTTTTGTGACAGCACCGAAGAACTAATAAATGATGGAATGGAATGTTACCCGGAGAACTTCCATCAATCAAACCCCTGACGCACTTCCTTCCATCAAGCAGACAAGGCTGTGTCACAGGGACCTAAACCGTATCCCCCTAAACTGCCACTGCATCTCACCGACGTGGTCCAACTAGGGCAAACCTGAGCCGGGGCCTAGACACCGGGTGGGCCTCTTCCTCTGAGGCAGAGTAGGGTCCGACATCCATCCATTGTTCCTGTAATTAATGGCGCGGACAAACTAAACATGGAACAATGTCAGGCTACAAAGAAGTCCCAGTGGTTGGGATTCATCCAAACATTTCCCTCCGTTGCATTACTGACGTTCACTCAGTACCTTTTCCCATTCACATTGTACTTCTGCCTACTTATCCCTCAGGCCCATTCAGTACTTGGCCTCTTTGTTTGGGACTCACTGCTACTGGTGTGTTGGTGATTGCCTACTCAACCTGACTTCTCTGCAGCGACCCCTCTACTGGGGAGCTGGTGGCTCAGACTTGCGCCATCAATCCTTGGCCTCTGGACATTCGACGGGGTGAAGATCTTTATCGCGCCAGACATTTAACTAATGGGTCGGGACTTGTAGACGGGTAGTAATTGAATCATTTAACGGGAGCAATACTGTCTTGAACGCATAGCTAAGTTACTGTGCCAGGCAATGAGAAAAATGGACTCCAAATGACTCAAAAATGATCACTCTTTTTAACCGTATGATCTAAATTAAGCTTGTAGAGTTTTTATGTCTAGGTATACATGCAATGGTTTTAATTAAGTTTTGTATGAATACAGTCTTTAAATCTTTGAGTAGCGGCATATAAATCCGTATTTTTGCGTACATGCTTGTCATCTGCATTGACTAAAATGAGCAACAGAGCATACTTATAGAACATACTTTAGGTAACATGGTGAAGAAGCGACATTTCGTTTCTTTGGTTTATGTTTCATTTAGTTTTCATATGCCACTCCATGCTATGAATAGCATCAGAACAAAAGAAAACAAAACAAACACCCATCAAACCAGGTCGAAGTGTGCGCACATTTTGATTTACTTTTTCTTGGAAAGGCAAAAGCCTTTTCAGAGAGATTGTCACATCATCTTCTCTGCCTCTCTATCACCTTGTGATGGGAGCCTGCATTCTGTCTGTTGTTTTAATATGGGATACTGCAAAATACCATGGGGATTTGCGTGGATAGGGGAGCGAAGGGATAACAGTAGCTTTCATCCGGGTCCTGCTGGCCTCAGGCCTATTCCCAGATACTAGGGAAGTACTGCTGCCTATCATGCACGTTAAGCCTTTAGGCAGAGAAAGCATGCCATCGGCTCCAGGGAGGCACTGAATAAAAACAAACGAACGTTTGTGCAGCTGTGAAATGAGTGAACAGAACATTAATGCTAAAATTATTTTGTCGGTGAAAGGAGAGACAGTAACTGCACTGCAGCCTTTGCAGCCAGCCAGAAGAACTCCGGGGAGAGGGGGATATCTATATATGGAGTGGGGGCAGATGCTTGACTTAACCCAGTCCCGATACCGTTTATCAACAGTAAGAATGGAATACGTAATCACAGTCGCGGCTCGCGCGCTGGGGGGGGGGTGCCGGGGGCCCGGGGGATTTTGGAAATAAAAAAAGAAAATCCGATTCCTACCTGAGCAGGTCCGCCGTCCGCGCCGCCTCGGGTCCGACTCCGTTTGCGCCTATAGCCCCTCTCAGACAATCCTGGCGCTGCTGGCAGCGCCAGGATTGGCTTAGGCACGGTTACCTCTCGCCCGCCTGCCCATTAGGAGACCGAGGTTTGAGCCTTTGCGCAACCCTCGCTCTCCTAATGGGCATGCGCAAGCCAGTGCAAGCACAAGTGCACATGACTGGGCACGGCGCGAAAGTCCGGTGCCCTTCCCCACTCATGCGCACTTGTGCTGCAGTGCTGCCTGCTGCCCCTGGTCCCTCTGACAATCATGTCCAGTCAACATGACGCAGGACCGCCCACCCCCTTCAGACTCTGAAGGGGGTGGGCGGTCCGACGTCATGCTGACTGACATGATTGTCAGTTCTCCCTCGGCGTCTTTGAACTTAAGTAAACTGATTCAGTTTACTTAGGTTCAAAGACGCCGAGGGAGCTGCGGGCGGGGGGGCTACGCCCCAACGCCCCAATGGACGCACCGCCCCTGCTACCTATTGCTTAGCAGTCCTCAGGTTCTGTTCTCACTTCTCCTTTGTCCCCTGCTTGTAATCATGCCACCTGATTGTACACTCTCCCACATACTTACATGTTGGTGCAACCACATTGGCTTTGACAAGGATTAACAAGGATTCCTCTCCACATTGCATCCTTCTTTGCCTTTAGGAACTTTGATGTGGCAAAAGATCTTTCTCCTTTCTTGTCAACTCAGTGATCAAAATCTCTACCTACTCCTGGGTAAAAGTAGTCTTTCTCTTTCTGGTAATCTCCTAAATATCTCCCTTTTGACTTGTGCCCTCCTGACTTGTACCCTCTTTGATTGTGATCTAACAATGTATTCAGGCTATAAAATCACTTTTTTGCATCACTTTTCAAATAATTGTGCAATGTTTAAACAACACATTGACATCTTGCATGACACAAGCATGTGACACAGCATTCACCTTGTGCGACCCCAGCAAAGCATAGTAAATATGGTATGGCACAGGAAAAGAGCTTGTGCATCACAGCACTAAATATTTATAAGGCAAAGCAGTGCAGCATCAACTTTTATAAATCTGGGCCTAGGATTCGGCATCAGAATTATATTGTTCAAATGTAGACATGCTCACCTCTTACAGCAATCGTGCTGAAAAAGTCTATTGCTAATTCCACTTCTTTTTTTAAATTCAATAAGTTTTTATTGGTTGTCCAATATACATTGACAAAAGCGAAAATATAAGAGAACATATATATAATGCACAAAAGAATAAGATAAATACAAAGCAAAAAGATAATGTACAAAAAAGATACTTGTTCAGCGCAATACAATACACAGCAAACAATTTTACATAGCCAGAGTGTAATGAGAAAGGTGCCGTCTAAATCAAGTATAAATATCCCAAGGTCGGTTTCGCATTTCTATTTTCCCCTTGTGTACCTTTTTACATTTTTACATTACTGGGCTCGTGTGTTGGTAAGGGGGTCTTAAAGGAGATAGTGTTAGGGTTGCATCCCCGGTAGTCGCAGTGAGTGGTTGTTTAATGATAGTAGTATTCGGGGCTCACGGTGGTTTATATGATTCGAAGAAAATATCAAGAGAAAGCCAAAGATGTCTAACTGGGTTTTTCCATGGGGAGTTATGAAGCACAATATTGTCTGCCCCTCGAAGGTTGGCGATCCAGTTTCGCCAACAGTCAAAGGACGCCTTACTAGTATCCTTCCAGTTGGTAAGGATGATTTTGACAGCCGTTATTATAAGGATGTCAAGGAGTGCTTTGTTGTTTTCACTCAATAAGCCTGTTCTTGTGGGAGCGAACAGAAGTGACGGCAGGTCATTACAAGCCTCGAAGGGAAAGAGTTTAGATATGAATTTGAAGATCCTGTCCCAGTAGGATGTTACGCAGGGGCAGAGCAGTAGCAGGTGCTCTAGGTCACCTACTGCATTCTTACAGTTCCAACAGACATCATCATCTCGAAGTCTATGCTTGTGTAGGCGGGAGGGCGTCCAGAATACCCTGTGGAGGAGCCAGAACTTGGTTTGGGACAGCACCGGGCTAATTTTATTCTTAAATATCGAATTCCACGTCCAGGTCCAGTCTGAATCAGAGATCGGGGAGGTACAGTGTGAATTCCAAAAGGAAATAGTTTTCGCGTTGAATGTAGAATGTTTGGGGCCTAGTAGACGATATATCCAAGAAACTTGGTGGCCTAGGGAGTTTAATCTTAAGAAATATTTTGGCAGGGAAGGCGGTGAGGTTGAAATTTTTGTTTTGGATATGGCAGTTTTTACTTTCAGGAAATAGTAGAATTCTATAGGTTCAAGGTGGTATGTATTTTGTAGTTCCTTAAAGGTCAGCGGGTGTGTGTCTGCATACAACTGGTGGAGAAAGAAAATTCCTTTCTTGATCCAGTTGTCGTTGTGTAAGGTGTGACCTCTGTACATCAAAGTGCGATTGTCCCATATAGATTCCACTTCTTTTTATGGCCCAGATAAATAAGCGAATAATAGCACTTCGTTTCTGGAAAGGTTGTGTGACTAAACACATGGGTTACCTGCAGCAAACATAGTAGTTGTTGTAAAGCAAACATTTAATAAAACAAGCATTAGCAAAGCGAATATGTCTCGCCTATACAAGAGCTTTTGCCTTTGGCAATGTGTTTTTGCCATGCTGAACACCAGTGTAACTGCATTTTAGTGTGGCTAGAATGTAGTGATGTGGAGTGTCCTAGAGTGGAGTCGGGGGAGTAGAGTGTCATAGACTGGATTTGTTGGATTAGAGTGCCGTAGAATGGAGTAGGGGGAGTAGAGTGTCATAGAGCTGAGTAGAGTTCAGTGGTTCAGTGGAAGAGAGTGTCGTAAAGTGCAGGCTCATAGAGTACAGTGTTGTAGAGTGGAGTGCTGTAGAGTGGAGTGGAGTGGGGTGGAATAGGGTGGAGTGGGTTGAAGTAGATTGAGGTAAAGGGGCAGAATGGATTGGAGAAGATTGAGGTGGATTGGATTGTGGTAGAGTGGGTTGGATTGACTGGAGTGGGGTGGATTGGAGTGGGTGGACGGGATGGGGTGTATTGGATTGGGGTGGGGTGGATTGAAATAGGGTGAGATGGATTGGGGTGGATTAGAGTGGGGTGGATAAGATTGGTTTGGGGTGGGGTGAATTGGAATAAAGTAGGGTGGTTATGAGTGGGGTGAATTAGAGTGGAGCAGGGGTTGGACTGAACTGGAAGGGGTAGTTTGGATTGGAGTGGGGTGTATTGGAATGGAGTGGGGTGGGGGGTGGACTAGAGTGTGGTGGGCTGGATGGATTGGATTGAGTGGGTTGGTCTGAACTGGGGTGAGGTAAATTGGATTGGGGTAGAGTGGGGTGGATTTGAGTAGAGTGGGGTAGATTGGACTGGAGTGGGGTGGAATGGAGTGGGGTGGAATGGAGTGGGGGAACTGGATGGGGTGGATTAGATTGGAGTGAGCGGATTGACACTGGGTGGAGTGGATTGGAGTGGGGTGGACTAGATTGGAGTGGGGTGGATTGAAATGGGGTGAGGTGGATTGGAGTGGGGTGGATTTGATTGGAGTGGAGCAGAGTGTGGTGAGGTGAGGTGGACTGGAGTGTGGTGTGGTGGGGTGGATTGAAGTTGAGTGGGGTGGGGTGGACTGGAGTTGAGCGGAGTGGGATGGACTGAAGTGGTGTAGAATGGAGTGGAGTGAACTGGAATGGCATGGGGTGGGTGGATTGGAGTAGATTGGATTGCAGTGGGGTGGATTGGACTGGAGTGAGGTGGATTGATTGAGTGGGGTGGATTCGATTGGGTTAGGGTGAACTGGATTGGGGTGGGGTGGATTGGATTCGGGTGGGGTGGATTGGAGTGGTGTGGGGTGAGGTGGGGTGGGGAGGATTGGAGAGGGGCAGATTGGATTTGACTAGATTAGGGTGGGGTTGTTTGGATTGGGGTGGATTGAGTGAAGTAGGTTGGATTGGAGTGGGGTAGATTGGAATGGAGTGGGGAGGGGTGAAGCAGATTGTTTTGAATTGTGGTGGGGCACATTGTTTTGGGGACAGACTGGAGTAGGGCAGATTATTTTGCATTGGAGTGGGCTGGATTAGATTGAGGGGGTGGATTGGGGAGGGAGTGGGGTGGATTGGATTGGGGTGAGGTTGATTGGATTGGAGTGGGGTAGATTGGCTATGGGCTGGATTGGGGTGAATTGGTGTACGGTGGATTGGATTGGAGTGGGGTGGATTGGATGGGGTGAATTGGAATGGAATAGGTGGATTGGGGTGAGGTGGATTGGATTGGAGTGGAGTGGGGCGAATTGGAGTCGGGCAGATTGAAGTGGGGTGGATTGGAGTGGGGTAGATTGGAATGGGGCAAATTGGAGTGGGGAAGACTGGAATGGGCAGATTGGAGTGAGGTAGATTGTTTTGGATTGGAGTGGGGAAGATTGTTTTGGATTAAGGGGGCAGATTGTTTTGGATTGGAGTGGGGCAGACTGGAGTGGGGCAGATTGTTTTAGATTGGAGTGGGCAGACTTTTGGATTTGAGTGGGGAAGATTGTTTAGGATTGGAGTGGACATATTGTAGTGCAGAAGATTAGAGTGGGGCATGTTGTTTTGGATTGGAGTGGAGCAGACTGGAGTGGGGCAGATTCTTTTAAATTGGAGTGGGGCAGACTCTTTTGGATTTGAGTGGGGCATATTGTTTTGGACTGGCATGAGGCAGATTGTTTTGGATTGGAGTGGGGCAGATTGTAGTGCAGAAGATAAGAGTGGGGCAGATTGTTTTGGATTGGAGCGGAGCAGATTGCTTTGCATTGGAGTGGGGCTGATTGGAGTGGAGCTGTTTGGAGTGGGGAAAATTTGAGTGGGGTGGGAGGATTGGAGTGTGGTGGATTGGAGTGGATTGGATTTGGGCGAGTGGTTTGGATTCGAGTGGGGTGGATTGGACTGGTCTGGGATGGATTGGATTGAGTGGGGCGGATTAGTGTGGGCTTAGGTTCGGTGGATTTGCGTGGACTGGAGTGGGGCAGATTGTAATAGGGTGTATTGGGGTGTACTGCATTATTATGTGTTAAAACATAATTTCAGAAATTACACATAAGAAAGAAACAATATCGCATGGCAATAAGATAATCCTCATCTTTTGAAAATAGCGCCCACAAGCAAAAACAAAACAAAATATGAGTGCAAAGTGAGAAAAGAAGACTTGGCAAAATGAAAGAAACTAAACTATAGAAAATAAATCTTTTCATTTTTCTTTGTCCTGCTAGGCACATTTTTGCCATTCACATGCCTTCTGTTTGCAGGGCACTAAAAGTTAAACAGAACAAAATAATACCTCAATCACATTGGAAGCGGCGGACAAGCACTGATTAACTTGAATCAATCAGTGCTTGGTCCCTGCTTAACAGAGAGGAACAGAAATTATGTTAGGCCTGCCTTGACAAATTACAAGGCTATGAAGAAGTATGCTACGCAAACCAACAAAGGGTAAGCAAAGGACGGGCTCTAAGCCCATTTATGTATGCAATAGTGTCTCACAAGTGAGACGTATGTGCTAGTGCATGCTCTCGCAGGCTGAACCCTAAAAGGGATTTTCCCAACAAGAAAGAAAGGTGGAACATTTACGAAGATAGCAGTTTTGCTCTGATTTTAAAGTTGAGCAGTTTAGTGTTAAATGAACATAGAAAACACCTTGTGATGAAAAACATGTAAAGCGAAATCCTGTATTAATCCTGTATTGAAAATGTTCAGATGAAGGCAATGAAATATGACAAGAAGTCGAAGCCTCAGTATAGGGGTTAATGATGTAGATGCATTTGTGTTGATGTCAAAAACATAAGGATTTTATTCTCTATAAACCAGAAGATAGAAAATTGAGTGTCCTGCAGTATTTAAGGGAAGTACAATACCAAAGACAAGCACACCCAGTGTGCATGTGTTTGGCAATGTTTTCCCTTTAAGATCAATGTAATGATTCATGAATCTCTGGCTATAATGTTTTAGTGTGCCAATTTACTTGCCCTGAGGTGTTCTGGTGTCCTCCAGATCTGTAGTATTGGTGCCATCAATTCCACCAACCATCTCAGACTAATTTGTATAATTAAAGTATTAACTTACTATACTGTATGAAAAAATGAAAGTTTATGAATGATGAGAAACTGTGACTTTGTGAGACGGAGGACCTCATGTACCAAGAATAGATTTGCAAAGATTGGTTGCCGATTGCGCACCAACTTTTTTCAAATCACTTCTGATTTTGAAAACCAACCTATGCAGGTCAGTTCACAAAATACTGAATCACAGTGGGGGTTGCAGAACGACCTGCCTAATGAATAATCATTAGTCAGGTCACAAATTGTGGCCTGCTGCGATTTTGACTTTATCATGTCAATGTATTATGGTCAGCTTCCAGTATGTCCTTTTAACAGATCATAGTCACTATCCAGTATGCCTATATAGTACTTTGGCAGTTTAAAATATGCCCAGTTAGCACATGTTGGCCAGTCTAAGAAGTGAGAGTCAACATCTAGGCTGACAAAATAACCCAGTTTTCAATCTTGTGCAATCTTGATGGCTTTAAAGTAGCATCCTGCAGAAGAGACTCTCCCACCTTATGACTCACAGTGTTGTATTATCGACAGTTTCTTGGGTGCTTAGTTGGCAAGTGTGCTTTTTGAACCCCAGGGACACTTTTGTTTTATAAAAAGAGGTCCAAGGGACCCCAAGCATACCCTGCAAGTGGGTCCAAGTGGGTGCGGTCACTCAGTGCACCTGCTTGCAGGGTTGCCGCGTGCACAGTGAAAGGCAGAACAGCCGCTTCAAACAGCTGGTGTGCCTTTCAATAATGTGCTTTTCCCACTGCAGGTGCAGATTCCCCAGCTTCGGAACAGTGCATTTGCTCCTATATTGTACTTTTACCCAGTTTCCACCTGGTGCACATATTTAAGCGTGCGGCACAGAAAGGGACAGTGCATAATTTTTCAATTTTACCTGCACATTGCTTGTGCTGTGCTTGTGAAATCTATTGTATTTAATATCAATCTTAAAAGAGGTTTACATTCCACCCTTACTTTTCATTGGTTCGTGTGCTTGCCTCCTATTTTTCCTCCATTTCTATCGCTTCTAGCATGCTGTTTCCTGCTGTTCCTAGTGTGTTACTCTCATCAGTGTCCCGTTGCCCAAGTACTCCTTTTCATCCGTGTAGGTGTGTGGAACTTTTTTTATTTGTTAATTGCGTTTTTTGTTTTCGTGTACCTAATCTCTCCACGCACGCATTTGAAGCGTGCTTGTCACCTGCATGTTTTTCAGTTTGAACAATGTCTTTGATTTAATCTTTTTGTGTTGGCACACACTTCAAGCTTGCCTGTACAGGATGTTGAGCTGATGCCGAGACTCGAATCCGGCTTCCCCGCTCCGAGGTCAGCAGTTTTGGCTGTTACGCCACATTCTCTGTCCTACCCCATCCCTTCTATTTTTGGTACTCATGCTACACCAGTTTATACACATTTCAACACAATTTCAAGCTGGTTTATTGGGCAGCATGGCATAAAACATAAATTATTTTTTGACTCCCATCAATCCATCTGGGGAAAACCAAAAACAATATACCTTTGACCATTAACTGTGTCCCTTCAGCACATGCAACAGACCACCCTGGATTGTGAGCAGGTCTTAAATTGCCCTCAGCCAGTGTGTTGTTTTGTCCTCATCTTGTTCAATCACTCCATCTATGCAGGGATGGTAAATGGAGTTAAGGGAGAGGACCATGAAGAGAGCGATCTTAGGGCCTCCTTTTATTTCACATGCCTGATCACGTCTATCATGTTTGCTCCTTTTCTAAAGTTGTACTGTATGGAAAGTTTCATGATTCACTTGTGGCATCTGCACACAATTACCTTCTGTACACCAATGTAGAATAAACAGCAGCACCTTTAAACAAAAATGCCTAGCTTAATGGCTATAAGCTTATGGAACCTCGCTAGTGACTATTTAAGGTCTGCACGAGAAAAATGAATGAGATTTAAAACAGGTCACACAGCTATAGCCAAAGTTCTTACCTCTAGTAATGAAAGTAGAGACTGACACTGTTCCCTTCCTTACTCCCTGATCGAGAGAACTTGGTTTTGGTTAGTTTGATAAGCTTTCCCTATGCACTACAGTACCAGAGCTTCGTTCATTTCTCTTTTAGCAAATTTGCTCTCAGTAAAAATGAACGTGAAAATAGCCTTTATTTGCGCAGCGCCCCAAGCACTTGAGGTTCAAGATCACCCAGTTTTCGGTGGAGAGTTCAGTAAATAAGACTTGGTTGAACCATCCGGTCTTTATGTTTCTTGGTAGCAGAGTTGTCTACTGCAGCTTACCAGAGACTTGAGTTACACTACCGTTTAACAGCCCACCCAGACTCACTGATCACTGTAAACTTGAATTTAGTGAATACATTCATTGTCTCCCATACCGTTGAATATGCTCTCAGCATGTCCTTTTATGCAGTCAAGAGTCAGATATTTTCATAACCCCTGTATTGTTAGACCAGGTGTCTCCAACCAGTCCATTGCGAGCTACCAGTGGCTCTCAGGCACCTTCAAAGTAGCTCGCAGCCTTAAGTTCAGATGCATAGGGTCACATTTTTAGGTTTCGATATAAATCTTAAAAGGAGCTTACATCCTGCCCTATCGTTCCAGCGTCGCATTCCAGTTCGTGGCATGCCCGTCCCTCCCATCACCTCACTCCTGTCGCGGCATGCCCCTTCTCTCTTTCCTCTCTCGTAGCCGCCTCCAACTGACCTTGTTTTAAACTAAGGTGGCTCAAGGCAGAGCGTCAACCCCCACTTGCTCTCCCCTCCCGTGTCATCACGCTTGGCTTTCTTGTACTTCCACCGGTGATCGCATTCCAAACTGCTGTTTAGAGGATAGCTTAGAGGGTTTGGAATGTGCTGTATAGACCGACTTGTATCCAACAATCTACCTTTCCAAGGTCAGTAAATTGAATAGTGCAATAGTGCTAAGGATCCAAAGCAGTCAGCCACTCATCAAGCATACACTCCGTTCTTCTTCCTTGCACTCTGTCTCACACACACACTATAGACAATTAACACCATTTTGTGTTGCAAACCTGTACTCATTTAAAGCGTACTTGTCATCTGATAGTTTTTTTTGTTTGCCCGATGTCTTTGATTTCATCTTGTTGTGTTTGCACGCATTTCAAGTGTGCTTGTACAGGATATAGTGCAATAGTGTTAAGGATCCAAAGCAGTCAGCCACTCATCAAGCATACACTCCATTCCTCTTTCTTGCACTCTGTCTCACACACACACCCGCATACACACACACTATAGACAATTAATACCATTTTGTGTTGTAAAACTCCTTTAACACCGACAGCCAGGACCTGTATCAAAACTATTGCATTTTCCTATACCGCTCCTGCAATGGTTGAAAGGTTGCAATAAAAAAATGCTCTCAACATTCAGGCAAACACATAACATTCTTGTTAGGTTTTGCCTGCACAGCGCTTGTGTTGTGCTTGTTTGGTTTGTCCTCCACCCTTTGCCTAATCTCCCCACAGCTGCACACATTTCAAACGTGCTTGGGCACTGCATGCCTTTTTTTCTTTGTCCTCCCCCCTTTACCTAATCTCCTGCATTATATTGCCACCAGTTACTGCACAATATATTGACTTTCTCAATAAACAAGTCATTACTTTTTTATGGAGTTTCTGTAACTCATATTGCACAACTGCTCACCAAGCTAAAACTTACAAAAACAACAAAAAATATTAATATTAATCACATTGACAAAACCTATTGCAATGTGTGGTATCTCCATGTCTTTGCCATACATTTGCTCTTTATTTATATGTCCCCTGCTGCTCAGCCAGTGTGAGTGTGAAGTAATAGAATGCTGATGTGTGCATGGTTTAAGGGTCAGTTGGAATGCGTGGGCTGAGCAGCAAGAATGCTGCTCCCGGTGGGGCTTCCTTACTACCATCTTTACCTGTATCCTGAGACTCCTACCTTGTGAATATATCTTATCCTGTTTCACTAGACTACTGTCTACCCTGCATCTTTATTTACCACAATGGCGACGAGCGGAAAAAGGACCTAGAGTGAAGAAAAGGCCACTGCTGGAACTGGGGAGGAGAGAAGATTGAAACTGGAGTGTAACTATATCCATACAAGAGGCTAAGGGGAAATCAAGAGGATTACTAATAAAATCATATTCAAGCCTGTCAAATAAATGCACCTGGTAGCCCCACCGGTGTCTGTTTCCACTAGACAGTCTACACAGGGCATTTGAACAGGCATGCAGAGGATTGAAGCCTGTCAAATAAATGCACCTGGTAGCCCCACCAGTGTCTATTTCCACTAGACAGTCTACACAGGGCATTTGAACAGGCATGCAGAGGATTGAAGCCTGTCAAATAAATGCACCTGGTAGCCCCACCAGTGTCTATTTCCACTAGACAGTCTACACAGGGCATTTGAACAGGCATGCAGAGGATTGAAGTAACTGTTTTTCGCATTTAAAATCGTACTGCGCTCTGAACCGATGGCATGTTAGTGTCGGATCTGTTTGGATGGACACCTACGTGGGTCTACCGACTGGACTTGTCAACCGTGCCTGATATGTCAAGGAACTGTGGTGGATTCAGGTTGATTTGGAGTTTCATTTTACGGTCTACAATGTGCTTAAGTATAGACTGATGGATCCTTGTAGGTTATGAATATAATGCTTGTTGAAGTAGGGCCTGATGTGCATATTCTATCCTTCTCTACTTTAATGACTGATGCTAAATTCCTGCCCTCTCCTCTCTTCGGTGCTCAGCCTGCAGTTTAACTAAGTAAAAATAAAGTGACGCCGAATCTTAATTGTTTTAACTGTGGCAAACTATATTTACGGTCCAGTGTCATATTTTGAGCACAGACAAAGATCAGATATGTATGTTCTCCTGTTTCTCCAGTTAGCGCCTGATATTCAATTGTGAGGTATTGGAAAATCTTGATTTCTGGAGTATGTTCTAAATCTGGAGGACAATACACCCATGCAGTTACCTCTACCATACCTTCCCTATGTTAGAGCAAATTCCACTTGTGCATTCTGCTCCAGCAAACCTGACTTTCAATTGCCATTCAACTCTAAATCAACAGTATCAACTGAAGTATTAGAACAAAGTAGCACACTGGTCATATTAGATATATTTGATTTTGGGGAAAATATCTTATTCCACAATCATCCTACTGGCACATTTTTTTCATACAACTGGTGGGCAAGTGCCTCTACAGGTAATTTATAATGTGATTGTTACTAATATTTGACAACCTTTGTAACCTGTCACAGAGGCAGGCCAGCATAATATTAGTGGGGCTGCACAGATTTTTAGAAGGGAATGCAGGGGCTGCAGCATAAATGACCAAGGCCTGCTCAACAGGCCTCCAACTTCTATAGAGGTGCAAAAAAATTAAAGGTATGAAAAGCAAAATAAAATGTGGAAATGCCCAAAGTAGATCTGATTTCTCACGAGAGCTAGGAAAATTGAGAGGCTGGAAGTGTGTGTCTTTTTAAGTAGTTGACTAGATAGTGGCAAATGAGCCGAAGGTCTGGAAGGTGACAGGATAGCAAAGGAGAAAGAGCATCCTACCCCAGAGCTTTGTGAACAAAAGTCCAAATAGGTCAGAATATGGCAATCCAAAAATCAGCAAACTATTGCCACAGTATCTATGATTGTCTAATATGAATAAAATAAGAACTGCCCTAAGCAAAACAGGCACTTTGTTTAATTTAGTCAGATTTTCTGACCTCTAGCTTCATATACACTGCCCGTCACCACAAACACTTTGAGGCTAGTCACTCGTATTTACACACCCATGGACACATCACTGTGATTTCATATGGAACCCTTTTTAGAGTGGTATGAGGCTGGGAGGCGTCACATAATGTACTAGAAGCGTTAGCATTTTCAAGATGGAGCAAAAGCCAAATGTAAAGACATTACTGAATAAAAGCTTTCACAAACCACTCAACTACATTCAAGTTAGTAAATTATGTTCTCCAACAGTGGCGTAGCTAGACATTCAGGCGCACGGGGTGGTCCCTGCGTTTGCTGCCCGCGGCGGGTGCATGTAAGAGCGGGGGTGCTGGCGATTCCTGCCTTTGCCAGCCCGCGATGGCCGCAGGTAGGAGACGCCCCCAAAACTCGTGCCGCCTGGGGCAGGCGCCCCAGCCTCCCTTGCTACGCCACTGTTCTCCAACCTGGTCCTTTTGACTTTCTCATTGTTAGTCCAGGACAATCTTGCACACAAACATATAATAATGTCTTTGTCCTCTGTTCTCTCTTACTGAGTTTATTTTTATATGTGCATAGGATAATGACATATGAAAGGGGATAAAAGGTATATGGTGGTTAAGATGGACATTTAAATTTATGTTAAACAAATACGTCATGAGTGCTAACAGCACAGGTAGTTTGCAGTCTGTAAAATGAGGTAGGCATATTGCAATCGAGGCTTTTCATACATTCATGTTCATACTTTGCATGAATTTGTCATACTTACTATGGGAGATTTTTAACTTTGAACATCGACATGTGCTTGTTGCATGTGCTTGTCCTACTTTCAATACCATTAAAAATTTGATGACAATTCCTTGCAAAGTGTCATTGGTAGAGAGTAGGTGGTAATTACAGGCTGTGCTGGTGCTTAATTATCCTTTCTATTTCTTGTGTTAATGAGACATTTGCTCAAGGAATTTTTAACAGAGAAACACGGAAGAAGAGGAAAGGGAGGTTTGGGATTCTGATAGAAAGCGTGAATTGAATTTAAAGACATTTTCTGCTGTCTTGCTACTGAATACCATCCCTTTCACTTGGTATTCAAACCTTCTAATCAATATTAAATATATCTTAGTACTGCTCCTTCACACAAAGTGTGTTACTGCACTAGAGCTGGAAATTGTTATGAACTGCTCAGGAAGCAAATCTGTTAGGTTGTAACCAAGAACCATTTTGTTTGTGCAGTGCAATGTGAATCAATGCATTTAACCACTGAAACAGAAAATACACATTCATACACATTTATTAGGCTAAGCTCAAAACAGACCTCCACTGCCGGGGTATGGGCACTGTGCCTGCCTCACAAAGGTAAATATGCAAGTGCATATTGTATTGTTTTGCAACATTTATATAGCCCTTTCAACCCGTACATGGGATGCTGAAGTGTTTACTTACATAGGAAGTATGCTAAACCACGTAGCGCGTGTGATTGGAACAGTGGCGGCTCCTCCGCTAAGGTGGAGGAGCGTCACCCCACTGCTCTCAGAGCAGTGGAAAAAGGAAAAATAAAATGATAATAACACAACGTTATAATTGTATTTTTAGTACGGGCTACGGGGCCAGGTTAGGGCGGGGTGCTCCGGGGCTGGGGTCACAGGGAGGAGGAAATATGTATGCACCATAAGTGCACATGACAGTTTGGCCGGCTGTCTTGGGCCGGCCAACCAGTCATGCGCACTTAGCATTTCTCCACCTGGCTATGTTGCACAGCCGGATCGAGAACAGTCCCAAGGCTCCCAGGCACTGTCTGAGCGGCCAAATAGTCTGCTCAGACCACTCACGACGCTGCTGTTAAGCTGGTGACAGCAGCGTCGTGATTGGCTGAGGGGAGCCTTTGTGCTGCCAGAAGCCAGGAAGAGAAGAGGATGGAGGAGAAGCAGCAGCCGTAATCAGGTAAAGGAAAATTTTTATTTTTTTTATCCTGGCCACCACACCTGCTCCATAGCAGTCGCCACTGGATTGGAAGGGTGTTGTCTTTGCTTTGATCCTATGTGGGAAGTGTTTCTATGTCGTGCATAAGGACCACTGGAATGCGGCTATTGTGTTACTGAACACATCGTTCAGTAGTGTGACGATGAAGAAGTGCAAGAGAGGCACACAGGTGATGGTTTTCAGTACGTTGGCAGCTTTGAGCACCTCTTCAGGTCTCTTTATGGTATTTCTTGCAATCATAGTCCACTACACAGTTACTGCTTTGGGTTGTCCATACTGAGATATTTTGTTTCAAATTTATGGTTCTGAGCAGACATAGGTTAGAGGAAGAAATGGTGGAGAAATCTGCTTGGATGGGTTTTGTTGCTGTCATCTAATTTCTGATTGGCATTGTGGGAATGCCAAACTAATTTAAATAATTTAACATTACTTCCTATTTAGTGTTATTTTAATTTCCTACCTGTTTTTCATGGGAGTGTGTTGCGGAACCAGTGGTTGGCCATATGTGTTTTTTGACTTACTACAAGGCTGGGCTGGAGTGCCTTCAAGCATGCTTTGATATCTTTCGGGCTGTAGTAATTTTAGAAGTGTATTTTGTGAATTGCAATGGTTTTACTCTTTTGTGTGTGTGTGTTTTGTATTAGCATGTACCTGCCAAACCCCACCTGAAATATCTCTATCCCTTCCCATTTAGTAGTAATTATTCCCCATTTTCCCACAACCTGCCCAGGTCCCTCCCACATTTACTACTAATTTGTATACCTATCTGTACGGAGATCTTTGTTACCTGGCAGAAATCTTCACACAGAAAAGACAGGAGAGTTAGAGGCGCAGGTTTTCGGACGTAGGTTTGTAAACTGCATTTTGTAGTAGATTAGTAGTTACATAATACAGTTTGGGAATCAGGCCCATTGTGTATTCAGAGAGTTGCAACTTACACAGGGGCAAACTTTCGCCGAGCACGCATGCTCACTCACACAAACACGCACACATGCAGGCACGCATACACAAACACAGAGGGTGCCATATGTACCCGTGGCTTACTTCTGAAATCCAGGAGTAAGCCAGGAATAGTACAAGTAGTAATACAAGAGTAGGGTGAAGCACAGCCTTTGGGAATCAGGCCCTGTGACTTTTCTCAAATATCCAAACTCACCCACTTGATGTTTGTTAAAAACAAATTAATGTGTGCACCCAGAACCAAGATTTCAGCTAACTCATCATGTCATCGCCCTAAGCCTTCGGTGATTCATGAGTCATTAAAGTTGTGCAGCTGCAGTCGTACATCCCTATGTGGGCCTAACTGTGATATTTAATATTACCATTACTCACAGCCTCCTCTCCTCTGCCAGCAAGGCCAGTCTTACTCATAAAAACACAACTTTTACTCATAGTCCAAATGTTTTGGCACCCTTCTCCTTGAGCTTTAATGTTATTTTTCTCCCTCTCGTTTCTCTAGGTTGGATACTGATGTTCATGTATATTTCTCTGTAAGAGATCACCACTGTTATATGCACAGTGCACTGACACCGATTTTGTTAACTTTTATAAAAATGTAAAATAAATACATAAATACATGTTAGTACATTGCCCTAACAATACTCTCCACGTGTCTTCTTGAGCCAAGAAGATTTTATTTCTCGGATTGGCTATTCTCATACCGTTAACTATTTTTCTACTCTATTGTCATGTTGTGATGCCGGATATTTTACAACATTTATAATTCTGCTAAATGTTTTGCAAAATTTGTTTACCAAATGACCTAACTACAGTGTCATCCTTTCCTCTCACTATTTCTTACTTGCATGAGGTGTATTCTCCCTGTCAGACATCCAGCTGTTCACAGAAACAAAACTTACAAAGTACCTTCTTTTGACCCTGCACATCTTGCATATCAGAGGCCACACCATATACCACAATTCCTGCTCTATGTCTTTTATATTATATTTATTTTGAACTTTAAAGACCGTGTACACAATTAAATCACGCTAAATCAAATAACAAAAGAATAACATCTTTTATAAAAGTGCACTTTTTAAATATTTAATTTAAAAACTGCCCCAATGCAGTTTCCAGGATGCTCAAGGGAAAATCAAGACTCATACGACCATCGGGTGGATAAAACGTTTTCAAAAAGCATCATATTTAGATATTTTGGGTCTTATTACGAGTGTTGAGTAAAGGTCTTATTAAGAGTTTGAGATTCTCCGTCATGATCATGACGGATATCCTGTCCGCCGCATTACAAGTGCAATTTATCCTATGGAACCTATCATTTTTAATATCTTTATTGGCTTTTAGAGTAATATAAAAAACATTCTCAGTTACACTCATATAGTAGGAATCACTGTAGCATAACATATCCATTCCCCATTCAATTTTTATACATTTTATCAGTACAGCTCTGTGATTGCAATGCCAAAACATATTTTATAACTTTAATTAACATCCAAACCCCTTTACCCTCTGAACTCCCCACCCCCACCCTACCAGATCTGAGTCTCATTTCCAGCGTCATCATCCTTCTAATTGCTCCACTTGTCTATCCATTAACTATATCTACTGTATCTTCCTGGTGTCTAGTTTTTCTTATTGGATATGTGTTGGTATTAATGGGGAGCATCCGTGGTAGGTGTTGTCATCTGATCCTGCATATCCTTAATATCTGTCAACATAGTCGCCCATGCCCGCAATTCATCCTCTAATTTTTCGTCACGTCATACGTATTGCTTCTGCGGACGCCCATTCACCTATATCTCTCAGCCATAACTTTATCTGTGGTGTATTGGGGCTCATCCAAGATATGTCAATATGCGTTTTGGCCAACACAAACCCGAGCATTATAAATTTATTACTTAATTTTTTGTTTTTGGGTGTGGGTATTAGTCCCAGCAGCACTTCTCTTATCTCTTTGGGCACGACCCACCCCGTGGTTTCCTTCAGTTTATCTAAGATTTCCATCTAGAAGGGAGTTATGACTGAACAAAACCATATCATGTGTAGAAAATCTGCTTCTGCAGCTCTGCACCGGGGACATCTATCAGAGCGAGTCGGGAATATCCTACTTAGCGTTTTAGGGGAGAGGTAGGTTTGGTGTATAGAATTATATTGGATTCATTTGAACTGCACATTTGAATTTACTACTTTAACCCTCTCATGGACTTTGATCCATTCCCTTTCTGTCAGGGACTGCTCCATAGCTTCTTCCCAACGGGCTTGGACTGGTAGGGGCGAATCTATTAAGTCTTCACGAAGCGCTCTATAGAAGTGTGAGATGAAGCGCCCTTCCTGTGCCATGTATAGCATAACTTGGAGTACATTCGTTACTGTTGGCTCCTCCGGTAAAGACGCCCATAGTTCTCTGGTCACCTGGTAAATCTTCCTATACTGTAGAAATTGCCAGTTTCCCAATTCGAACATGGACTCCGCATTTTCTCTAGTGACAAAATGTTTGTTGTAAAAAAGGTCAGACAACCGCCCTCCATCCATTTACGTACTGACATAGAGTCCACTATTTTAGCAAAGGGTTGTACCACCCATAATGGCATAATGGCATATCTGGAGCATATGGGGCGTGACCTACCACCTTTTTTACTGTGCGTTCCCATATTCGTGCCACATGCTTGATTATGTAGGGGCAAGCATGAGGAACACCTGCACCCATCATCAGCAGAGTCGCTAGTCTCCCTCATAAGTTCCCGCAAGCAGCCTTTTCTCCCAGTTATCATTTTCATCTAACCAGTGAATGGCGTGTTGGAGTTGGGAAGCCATGTAATACATTTCCAGATGAGGAACCTCTAACCCCTCTCTCTGCCATGTTCTCTGTAATGTCGCTAAGCTCACCCTTTTACGGTTAGATCCCCACAGTAATTCTATTATTAGTTTATACAGTGTTTTAAAAAAGTGAGTAGAGATTTCATATATCGAGTGTTGTAATGCATACAGACATCGGGGTAGAATAATCATTTTTGTAGTAGCAATTCTGCCCATAAGGGACAGAGGCAGCCTTTGCCAAAAACGTATTGAGCCTCTTATACCTTCCACCACTTTCCCGATGTTGCGTTCCAAATGCCTCTCTGGTGAACTCGCTAATCTGATTCCTAAATATTTAGGGTCAGCCTCCACCCATGGAAGTCCCACAGCCGGGAGTATCTCCCTTGGCCTCTGTGCTAGTCGGCCTATCAGGAGCAGTTTTGATTTATTGGGATTGATTTTTAATCCTGATATTTCACCGAATTTATACAATATATCCAGTAATCTAAGGACCGCTTGTGTTGGTTGGCGAATATATACTAACGTATCATCTGAAAACATTGAGACCACGGGATTAGTGTCGCCTAATTTAATCCCCCATCCCTCCAATCGTTGGCGTAGAGAGTCCGCTAATAGTTCCATCGCCACCGCAAATAATAGCAGCGATAAGTTACACCCCTTCCTCGTGCCCTGTTGGAGCATAAAGGCCCTTGAAATTAGTCCTCCCAGATGCACCTGAGCTTGAGGAGCCGTGTATATTTAGTTGTAGCCAATTAAGAAATCCCATTCCCACCCCCATCGCCCTCAGTGGCGCCCATATATATGCCCAGTTTACTGAGTCAAAAGCTTGTTCTATATCAATTTTCAATTTCAATATATCTTTATTCGATTCACACAAAGTGTATCATAAAAGAGTACATGAGGTTAAAATTTCATAAAAAACAGATGCGAACAGGTAAAATTCATTAACATCAAGGGGCAAAAATTCAGTTCACATTGCAGCCGAGAATTTATAAGTCAACACATTGCTATTATCGATTTTCTTCTTACATGGGTCGCCCTAAGAAACCTTGCAAGTACCACACATGTGTAAAGGTTTGGAAGCAGTTGTAAATATAAAAAAGCTGGCCTGCATTGTTTAAAATTTAGTGATTTCAATAGAGGTACATTAAAAGAACTTCTCAAATCCTTATAAAATTTACAGAAAAGTGCAATGTGCATAGTTGATTGATTTGATACATTATCACATGGGCAACGTTGTAAATCGTTTCACTAGTCATTGGGGTTTGGAAAGCTTACCAGGCGGTGGAAGATATTTAGTCTAAAACGTGTTAAAAAAAATCGATGTTGAGCATTAAGAACATTAAAAAGGTATGGTTGCATGGAAAAGGTGGTCAGGACCATTTGGTTATGTTTCACAGTTGGTTTGGTCAATTCCACGCATAATCGCAAATCCACCAGATGATTTAGACACTCTGGGGCCGATTCCGATTTCGGCCGGAAGGGCACCGAACGATGGTCGGAGCCCTTCCGACCGAATCGGAACGTGCCGCTCGGATTCCTTTCCGACCAAGCCATTCCGATGGGCTCGGTCGGAAAAGAATCCGACTCGGGATTTCCGGATGGCTCACGACGGGTTCGGAGAGCCCGTCAGCCATCCGGAAATCCCTCTGTACTCCCCGGCTGCCTCTTTGCGACCGAGGGAGTACGATGGCAGTTGCCACTGCCTTTTCGTGCCGGTCTTTCCGGCACGAAAAGGCAGTCGGTCACTGTCTTTGGGGGCCCCAGTGGGACCCCCATGGGTGCAAGGTCGCCGAATGGCGGCCTGGAGGCACCTATGGTGCCCCTCTGTTGAACCCTGCACCCGGTGGCAGGCACCTTGGTGTGCCGGCCACAGGGTGCAGGGTTGAACTGCACCCCTGCTTTCTCAATGCCAGCATGCATTCCGTCCGGAATGCATGCTCCCATTGTGGAGATACGAGTGCGACCGAACAGGGTTCGGTCGCATCGTACTGCTCTGGGCCGTAACTGACGACAGCAGGTCGGTCGGTTATGGCTCCGGACCGATGTCGGACGGACCTGAGTCCGTCCGACATCGGAATCGGCCCCTCTGTTTTTAATCCTTTCCTTGAGATGTTTAGCAAGGATTCTGGACGCTCATAAAATTCCGAACGACCCATATCTATCAGGGAATTCTTGATAAACTTTAACCAAGGAATCTTTAGGGCCATTTCAGAATCACAGCAATCCTTAACTATTGCACGATTCAAGTCCATATGTTCCGAAGTCCATATTTTGTGCCATAGCAAGAGTGGTTGAATCCTCACCAGGTCTATTAGGTAGTTAGTCCCCAGCTCAGAGTGACATACGTGATTTGAACAACTGGAGGTAAGTGCTAAAAGGTTTTTAAAAAAGGCATTTTCCACCGCCTGCAACGGTTCAACATTTGCATATCCCCAAATGTCCGAGCCATACATTGCAATAGTTCTACACTTTGCATAATAAATAGATAGCATTTCTTTTAGTTGGATGTTACCCATTTTTCTGGCAAAATTGCGAAGTGCTGAAATAGATCTTAAAAATTGCAATCTTCTAGATTCGATTTCACTTTTCCATGTACCTTCACTGTCAAATAAAATACCCAAGTAGGAAATCGTTCGGGTTTGGGGTAAAACTTTGTTCCCTAAATGAATGTTACAACACTTCACTCCCCCCAGCCCACTTTCATAACAATTGTCTTGCTTGTATTAATTCGGAGCCCTAGATTTTCCATAAATAGGGTAAAATTGTCAAGTAGACGTTGCAGAGCTACAGGAGTGCGCGTCATAAGAACGGCATCGTCCGCATAAAGTAAACAGGGATTGGCCGTTGTTTTACTTGTGGCAGATCCGCACACGAGCTAGCCAGAGTGTTGCCCAGGTTGTTTATTTAAAGATTGAATAGAAAGGGGGCGAGCACGCACCCCTGGCGGACCCCTTTTTCTATTCTAAATGGGCGGGTACAATCTCCTTTAATACCAAACCGTACCCTTGCATAGCTATTTGAATACAGATGTCATAGAAGATCAATAATTGTACTATCGATACCCATTGAACTCATCACTGTCCACAGTTTCTCATGAATAACGCAGTCAAATGCTGACGATAAGTCAACAAATACCGTGTACAAATTGCTCTTTTTAATATGTGCGTATTTGCCCAATAGCAAGTTCAAGTTAATAGTTTGCTCTGTGGTGCCAATTCCCTGGCGGAATCTGTATTGTAGGTCGGAGATCCTATTATTGCTGTCTGCCCAACTTTGTAACCTGGCTAAAAGTATCCGACCCACCACCTTTACTAATGAGTCAAGTAGGGAGATCGGTCTGTAGTGCGATGGACAATTTCGTCACCTTTTTTAAATATAGGCACAATTTGAGACTCTGCCCAAGTCAAAGGGAACCCCGTACATTGGTAAGATCTAAAGACATTTGTGAGGAGGGGGGCCCAGAGATCAATATTTGCTTTAAAAAGGTCAATTGGGATGCCATCTGGCCCAGGAGCTTTGTTTCCCCTACTAGAGCTAATAGCAAGGGAAACTTCTTCCAAAGTAAAGTTTAAAGCGGACCAATCAGGTACGGGAGCAAGCATCTGCGGGGCAACCTCGGGACTTAACACTGGATGATTAGTTGCACTAGTTGCTTTAGACGAATAGAGAGCAGAGAAGTGTGTTACCCACTCTTCCTCAGTCACAGCAATCTCAATTTTGGGTATATCAGTATTACTGAGGAAAGGGGAGTTAACCACATGCCAAAAAGCAGTGGTATTGTTACTTCGACTAGCCTCGTGCAATTTCTCCCATATTTCCTCTTTTAATGTTCTCTTACGGTTTTTTAAGGTGAGCCTATATTTCCGCCTCCAATACTGAATCTCCTCAGTGTTTCTAGTTTTTTTTTTCAATGCTCCTATAAGTTTTTTGTGGGTCTTACTGCATACATGATCAAACCATCCCTTCCTGTTTTCTGAATCTGCCTTCTGCCGTGATAGTAACCCCGCCTTAATGGCGCTGGTTATTTGTCCGAAGGATTCCGTAATAACGGAAGCCTCCTTTGAAATATCCAGACATACATTAAAGGCACTTTTATGCTTCTGAATTAGGTTCTCTAAAAAGACAGTTGGGTTAACCATCGACCAGCGTAATGCGAACCCGTTGGTTCGCGAGAGCTCTAAGTTTTCCACGGCAAAGGTACGGGAAGGATCCCTTTGCTCCTTTACTGATCCAAAGTTTAACGATAGGCTCTGGGGGTAATGATCACTTAGGACGCAATCATGTAGGGTAAAATTGCTAATATAAGTTGAATAACGAATTGGGAAAAGTAGAAAGTCTATAACACTTTTACCCATGGTGCCGTCAAAGGTACAGGGTACCTCAATTGGGATCTTGCCAAGCTCATTACAAAAGCCTAGATCATATTTAAAGATGAGCTCGTTGAGCTTCCTACCATACTCTGAGTGTGCAAAGTGGGTGGTATCCCCATTTGTTGGTGAAATCAAACCACAAATGGATTTTGAGGGCAATTTGCATAATTGGATATTAAAATCCCCCACCCAGAGTATTAATTTCTCCCCAGTCCCCTGCAGGAGAATGGTGTCCAGGTCATTTTCAAGGGTGGACAATATAGCCAATATATCAGAGCCGCAAGCATTATTATAAAAGTTGACTAAACACACCGTAAGCGGTCCAGAAAGATCGATGCTGACAATTTGATAAAAAGAACTACTGGTCCTAAGTTTTACAGAAAAGGAAGATTGTTTATTCGATACATAAGTACAGAGACTGCCCCTATTTCTACCATGCCTGGATGGAATGGCCGGCAGGTTATAGGTTTGTAAAGCCATTTAAATGACAAGGATCGATAACCCATGTTTCTTGTAGGCAGACAATAGAAAAATTACTTATAAAGTTTAGCCACTCTGGTAAATTAAGCTTGCTGCGCAACCCTGCTACATTCCAGGAAATTGCTGTGATACAAGTGGGGTCTAGGAGCGTGGGGTCACTCGATAGCTCTTTGGTTTGCACAGATGATGCCAAAGACATTAGATCTTCAGAGCTCGGATCTAACTGCGAGTTCATATCAGAGGACGGAGTGCCAAGTCTTAACTTTTGCGTTAAAGTGGCCTTAAATGAATTATCCTTTAGTCAGTCTAACCCAGCAAAGTTAGAGAGAGTGTCAAATCTATTAGAAGTAGGGATAGAAAATAGAGGGGAATTTACATAGTTTGCCCCATCAATTTGGGGTGAGTGGTGCAGTGTGCCCAATGTAGGGGAGCAAAGTGGGGTCAATACATTCAGCTGACTATAACATTGTAAAGGGGTTTGTAGAAAAAATCCAAGCGGGAGGACCATGGTTTGCTCTTCATTTAAACGCATGGACTTAAACCTGCCCAGTATACCATTGACTAGTCCTGGAGATTTAAATGAGAGAACTATGCATTCACCTGCAAACACTTTGGGATCTCTACCGACCAAGCCTACCCGTCTGGCCAACTTGAAGTCTGCAAAAAGTACGCCGCCCAACCCCACTTTAGAATTTAGCCAGTTGAGAGATTTATTCCTTAGTGACTCCCATGTTTCGTGCTGAAGGGACTCTGTTGGTGGAACGTTAGCCAAAATGATCACATAAGGAGTAACATCTGGTGGCAAATCTAATCTATCCCTGGCTAAAGAAGGATGATTGGGAGTTCTGCCCCCCACATACATGTTAGATTTGGGGATTAGTCAAATCCCCTTGTTGGGAACCCCCCTCGTATCTGTAGCCGGGATAGCTTGTAACTGGGTCACTGGGGCTGACATATCATGATGTGGCTTGAGAGGTTGCTGGGTCACTCCGTGGGACTCCTTCTCAATTTGCTGTACTTGGCTAGTGGTAGGTATACTGGTAGTGTGTATAAAAGGTTGTTCCCTCCCAATCCCAGTACATATATTTGCCGAACCCAATCTTTCCGCACAAGATAATACAGCGCATTCAACAGCTTCTAAGCGATCAGTAAGGCTGCATACAGAGGTTTTAATAAGATCTAAAAGTTCGTGTACGCATGCCACTAATGAAGAACAAGCCAGGGAATCTAATGGTGCAGCGGACAGACCCTTATTTAAATCTCTCTGAGATTGTCCCGTTTTCAAGGCAGTTACCTTCTTTGATGGCTTCACTTTCCCATCACACAAAGTCATGTTGGTCTTTGCCAAAGTAAGATTAATGGTTTTGGAGAGCTTAGCTGGAGGACTAGAACTTAAGGTGACCAGAGTAGCCTTAGCAGAAGTTTGTCCTGTCTTGTCTTTATTCACGACATCTTGGCTAGTGGATTGTAATTCCGAATTGGTTCTGTGTCTGGTTCTGTGACCAAAGGTGTCAGGTTACATTTACTTAATGATTCAATCCCACTCTCAGTGCATATCGTTATTGTTTCCTGCACGCTTAATATTTGCTTTTCGATGGCACCCATTGCTCCAGTTATAAAATTCATAATGGATTGCCGTGATTTTGGGGGTGATTTGGCTAACGCAGAACTCGGTTGTTTCCTTTTCCCCCATGGCCAAATAGTGTGTTGAAAATATACTGCAATTCCCAAAGGCTCAAGTAACCTCTCGGTGATAAACATGTCACCAGACAGGGGGGCGGACACAATTTACAAGTAACAGTACCTTTGTAGAGGAATTCAGATGCACAGGGGGTCGATGGACAACAATCGCAGCCAGATCTCGCAGCAAAGAGGGGTGGCCCAGCCCTGCCTCCTCCTGCCGCTGACGGGGCAGATGGCCACGCGAGTCCCGCACTGCGGGAGCCCTGACCGGAATTAATGCGCCTCCTGGTGCGCGAGGGTGATGGCGTTGGCGGTGTCCACGCCACTTAGAATACTGGGGGTGGTGGTTCTTGACTTCCCCCGGTCCCGGCCAGCAAAGAAACGCAGGTACGGGCTTCCCGCGCTGCGGGAGCCCTGACCGGAATTAATGCGCCTCCTGGCGCGCGAGGGTGACGGCGTTGGCGGCATCCATGCCGCTTAGAATGCTGGGGGTGGTGGTTCTTGACTTCCCCCGGTCCCGGCCAGCAAAGAAACGCAGGTACGGGCTTCCCGCGCTGCAGGAGCCCTGACCGGAATGAATGCGCCTCCTGGCGCGTGAGGGTGACGGCGTTGGCGGCGTCCACGCCGCTTAGAATGCTGGGGGTGGTAGTTCTTGACTTCCCCCGGTCCCGGCCAGCAAAGAAACGCAGGTACGGGCTTCCCGCGCTGCGGGAGCCCTGACCGGAATTAATGCGGCTGCTGGCGCACGAGGGTGACGGCGTTGGCGGCGTCCACGCCACTTAGAATGCTGGGGGTGGTGGTTCTTGACTTCCCCCGGTCCCGGCCAGCAAAGAAACGCAGGTACGGACTTCCCGCGCTGCGGGAGCCCTGACCGGAATAAATGCGCCTCCTGGCGCGTGAGGGTAACGGCGTTGGCGGCATCCATGCCGCTTAGAATGCTGGGGGTGGTGGTTCTTGACTTCCCCCGGTCCTGGCTAGCAAAGAAACGCAGGTACGGGCTTCTATATCAAGCAATGCCATGGCGTGGTCCTCTTTCTCTATGGGCGGGGAGTGCCATATATGGGCCAACTGTCTTAAATTATGCGGTGTGCTGTGTTTAGGGATAGATCCTGACTGGTCAGGGTGTATCAGGTATGACATATGAGGTGAAAGGCGTTTCGCCAGCACCCCGCTCAGAATTTTAATGTCTAGATTTAGAAGTGAGATCGGTCTGTAGGAACTCGGCATCTGTGGATTTCTGTCCGTTTAGGAATCATAATCACCAGGGCTTCCCTCATAGAGGCCGGCAAGGTCTTCAACTGCAAAGCCTCATTGTACACCTCCAAGAGGTGGTCAACTAACAGTGGCACAAATGTCCTATAAAACTCAGCCGGCAAGCCATCGGTGCCTGGACTCTTGGCAGGTTTTAATCTCTGGATGGCTTCTAGTATTTCTTCTCTAGTAATTGGGTTATCAAGCCCTTCGCTCAACTCTCCAGATGTGGTAGGTCTAGAGTGGACAAAAACTCTCCCATCACCTCTAGGGGAGGAGAAATCTTTTTTGTGCATACCTCTGCCATGTGTTCCGTCAAAACGTCGAGAATGGGCGTCTGGTTATACACCGTATTCCCATCTGCATCTTTCATCTGCACTATAGGCGATATAGGTTTCTCATTTCTTATCAGCTTAGCGAGTAGAGTCCCTGATCTATCCCCCTCCATATGTAGGCGTTGTCTGTACACCACATAGTTACATTTTGCTAGATGGTGTAAGGACTCCAAAAGGTCCTTACGGGCAGTACACCATTCCAAAATGTGATGGGGGTTTGTGTGAAGGAGTGGTTCTATTCCCTTTAATTTCTTTGCCTGTGTTGTAACATCTCTTTAAAGCTGTTGCCTCACTCCATACGAGGTCTTTATACAGACCCCCCTAATCACCACCTTCATCGCCTCCCACTTTGTCGCCCTCGTGGACGACATCCCCCAGTTTTCCTTAAAATAACTGGAGAGTTCTTCAGCGATTATCTTTGTGAATGGTGGATCGGACAACGCCTCAACCCGTAGTCGCCATGTAGGTATCACCGGTCCTGGACGTCTGACACCAAGAGTAAGTAGTTCTGGGGAGTGATCCTATATTTATCTAGGCAAGTAGGATATGTCCAGTACGTTGGGGATCAAATCGTCACATAAAAAACACTGGTCTAACTGGCTGAATGTGTTGGTTGCTGGTTTATGAGAGGCGAAAGTTCTTTTACCCGGATTCCTTACTCTCCATATATACCCCAGCCCTATTCCCGCTAGTCTATCTCTTAGTGCCCCTGTTAACCTTGGTTTGGTATTCTGTCTGGGGGTTCCCTATCTAGTGTCCCATCTATGACACAGTTAACGTCCCCCATCATGATTATCCTCCGCCCCCAAATATGGTGTCGCCGCAGCGACCACAGCATGGAAGAAGTCAGGGCAGTCAGAGTTTGGAGCATATACATTAATGAGGCATATTTCACGTCCATCCAACCTGCAATGCAAAATAACATATTGACCCTCCGGATCCACCACGTGGTGGAGGTACTGAAATGGGGCTCCCGGGGCTATCCATATAAGGGCCTCTTGAGCAAACTCAGAGTAGGAAATGGCATAAATCTGTCCCCGCCATCTGCGCCCAATGCATGGTAATGTATCTCCCCAAACAATTTGTTTCCTGCAAGCATGCTACTGATATGTCCTATACCTCTTTAAGTAGGAAAACACCTGTCTCCGTTTGTTAAACATTGCTAATCCCCGTACATTCCAGGTGAGTAATTTAATCATTGGGGAAACCATGTCTGCCATCCTAAAAACCCCTTCCCCCGTATCAATCGTTCCCTCTTCATCTCCAATACATGCTTTGATGCTGGTTTGATCTTCCAATCTGGAATCCCTACCCTCCCCCAAACCAATTCAAATACCAACTACCCTTAATGAACCCCCCTCCCCCTGGGCAGTGATGCGAGTCCCGTTCCCCCTTGGTAGAGATCTAGGATCCGCCTCCCCGCCCCAATCCCTCCCTCCCATTTTCCTTTAAAACAGTAATCATCGATATTATTAATAACCATATCATAGTATTCACTACAGTTCGACATTTTGAATTGTAATGTTGATGTCTCGAGTATTGGTTGCATTGCCAGTGGTCCAGCCATCGTCGGGTGCGAGGTGGAGACCTCTAGCTCCAGTATGGAACCCATCATATGGCGCACAGGATATCCGCCATAGATTCCCATCCACTGAACTCTAAATAAGTCCCTAAATTCTGATGGGCCTGTTAAAAGCAGCTGAAATCTCCGTGTGGAACCCTAGGAGAAAACATGAGGGATTAGGGGGCATATTTACAAGGGCATTGCACCATCGGAATGCCACTTTTTCCGACGTTCCTGTGGCGCAGTGTCCTGCTCCAATTTAAAAAGCGGCATTAAGTTACTTTGAGTGGCTTAACATCGCTTTGTAAATATCAGCCCCTTTCATGCAGGTGATAGGGGCATTCCACCACAACACCCACTGCTTTTTGACACTGCCCCAGATTTACAAGGATCTGTAAATCTGAGGCAGCGCCAAAAAACTAACGCTACTGAATAACAGGTATTAGAGTGATGCAGCGAGGAGAAACACTTTTATTTCTCCTTGTTTTTGCTCTTTCTATATGTGCTGCATTCACGTAGAAAGAGCAAATTGCCTTTAAAGATTGCTTATGTGCAGGAAGGTGTGCCTTCCTGCACATAAACAATCATCCCTGCAACACAGACACCCTTGCACCATGGTGCAAGGGTGCCTAAGTTGCAAGGAATTATCCCTGCAATGCAGACACCCTTGCACTATGGCGCAAGGGTGTCTGTGTTGTCGGTAGGCAGCGCGCCAGCATGAAGGAAAACACAGGGGTGCACTGTATTCTTGTAAATATGGTATCACTGCATTTTTTAAATGACGCAGCGTGGCGCTGCTAAAGTGCGTGCAACGCCGCGCTGCGCCATTTCGTTGTAAATATCCCCCTAGGTGTGGAAAGCCTGATTCCTGCAAGTTATTCTCCAAATTTTGTAATCCTTGTTAGTTCCCCACCCATTGGAATTACAGGAACACCTGGTAATGGTAACTATGAGGTGGGGAAATAACAGTGATTTTAATGGGCCACTCCTAATGAGGGTTGTAAAAGAAAACAAACAGCGCATGTGCGAGTGAAAGCTTGCCATTAAATATTATAATCACTTCTGCTTTTGCTCCCTTCAAACTCACCCTTTTTACTTGAGTTGGTAATATGGGAAGACGGAAATGCACATTGAGCAGGAGAGATGTCTAAATAAATTATCTGGCAAAAACTCCAATCACAGGTACACCTAGGCCCCCATTATGAGTCAGACTGTATTTAGATGTGGTTTTCCACACCCAGAATTACCATTTCCAACTGGAGATCTGAGCACCTGACCTGCAGTTATGAGCTTTCACAGCCCTGCAGAATCAGATTTATCATGTGCGATAATGACCCTTATTTTAGATACCCAGATGTTATATTTAGTCAATCTGGGTGCAATTTTATTGGGAGTTAAATCTGCAAATGTGCAAATAGAGCTAGTCAACACGAAATGACATCTCTAAAAAAAAGAAATGCATTTTTCTGATAGCAAACTACATAGCAGAGCAAAGAGGAGTAAAAGGACATCACAGAGCTCTTCCTGCATTTTTGCAACCTGTGACACAGAAAGAGGTATCGCTGTCAGCCATTTTGCAAAAGTCAATCAATATACATCACAAAATCCTGACAGCAGTCTACACTTCAAAACAAACCGGCACTTTTGCGCCACTGGATCATCACTTTTTTCACGTTCCGGTTGCTCAGTGTGCCACAGCATATTTATAAGGTCACGTAAAGCCACTTTACGTGGCTTTTCATGGCCTTATAAATATATGCCCCTTTCACGCAGAAAACTGCTTGAAAGGGGCGTTCCATGGGTGTTGCTGTGGGTGTTCCCACGCAGCACCCATGGAACCTGACACATTCCCAGATTTAAGAGAAATTGTAAACCTGGGAATACGTCAGAACCTAACGCCACCCTCGGGGTGGCGTTAGGGAGGTGCAACGAGGAGAAATGTTTTTACTTCTCCTCATGCTTTCCTTTTTCTATATGTGCTGCATTCTGCAGCACACATAGAAACAGGAAATCGCCTCTTGTGATTGATTTTGTGCAGGAAGGTGTCCCTTCCTGCACAAAATCAATCAGCCCTGTAATGCAGGCACCCTTGCACCATGGTATAAGGGTGCCTGTGTTGGCTCATGGCAGCCCATTGTGCGCCGGCACTGGGAAAAAGGACAGGAATGCACCGTATCACATAGATACGGCTCATTCCTGCCCTTGTTTTGACGCAGGGCAGTGCAGCAAGATTTTCTGCGGCGCTGCCCTACGTCAAAACTCATAAATGAGGCACAACATAATTTGCCAGCATGACCTCTGAACACCTCAAGAAGGTGAATATTAGTGACAGTGAACTCTCAGTACTCCAAGTACTGGCGGATAAGGCCATCGAAAAGGAGTCCGGGCTTAATGGCCACCTAGCAAAAAAAAACAAAAAACAATTGCGAAGGTCAAACCAGGGATCTGGCAAGATATAATGCAAATTTGTATGCACTTCATCACACCCATATAATGTGGAAGAGTACTAGAACTTAGCAAATTACAAGTTGAAAGTCAGCAAGTGTAGGTGGAAACATCAGACCTCATCTTGACTTTATTGGAGTCGCGTATTCAGAGCAATGACCCAGGTGAGAATTTGAAGGAACGGTTATATCTGTGCTTGCATCTAACTACAAGCCTACTTTTGATGGACCCATAAGAATGGATGTGAAAATGCTCAAGAAAGAGTATTTAAAACTCAAGGAAATTATAAAAGCTACTTTTGAGTGGTAAGCCCTGTAGTGCTCAGGTATAAACCTCTTGTGAGACGGGAAGAATGCTAGAATGCACCTTCAATATGATGGCCCAATCAGATGCACTCATTTGACATAGAGAAGTTTGATGTGGCACATTTTGGGAATGAGATTGCAAGATGCCAGAAAAATAATTATTGATCATATGAACCCTCATTACTAGCTGTCACGCATTTCCTAGATGGCGTATTTAGTTAGTCTGCAATTATATTTGCAATTTACTCCATACCTACCTTTATTGTGGCTGAGACTGTACAGGGAGACAGCGATCAGGCATCTGCAAGCCATTTACCTCCACCCACGAACAACGATCAGGATATGGCATACAGGTACTCCCTCTTCTGTACAATATTTTCCAAAACGCACAAATCTGTAATGTAAACCTCCACTGCTGCTTTCCAAGCTGTAACTACAGCACACTGCCCACACCACCTACACCCTCGCAAGCAGGTCCCACCCTACCTGTCATAGTCAGTGTCATCATCGCATCACCCACTAGCTCCAGCACCATAGTGACTGTAACCACATCAGATATCTCATAAACAACATCTGCTGCCACTGTGAACCATCCAGGAGGCACCATCACTAAATCAGTTGTACAACACAACCGTAAGATATCACCTTGCATTTGGATGACTCAGAGTTACAGGACATTACTATAGCGCTTTTTTCACTGGCATTGAGGCATTGAGTTCCGAAGTGTGAGGAGACACATAAGAACCTGAAAGATGCTCCTCAGAGACTTCCCTATTAGGAACAGCATAATTACTGATGTAATTGCATGAGAGGAGTAGATTCCAGTGCGACAGGTATGATGCAGTTTTTGTACAATCTTGTGAATCCGTTGTAGCTATCACTACAATTGGGGGGAGACTGGACACCTTGAATACCAAAATTGCAGAGTTATCTTGGATTTAGCACCGATAGTCCCAATCAACCATCCAACACATGATGTAGTAGCACCAAAACTCTCTGTCCAGAGGTACTAACCTTTGACATTAAGAAGGAGCTGGAGCACAGAATGTCTATTCCCAGGATTAGCAGCCATTCGGGAATTTACGAGACGTGGCAGATGGACAGATTGCCATGTTACATGCCATGGCAGCACCTGCCTGTGCACTACAGCATGGTAGCCAGGGACATATGGTCACCCCACAGTTAGCTGGATAGAGACCTTCCAACAGTACCACTAGCCATTTTCCCACTCACAACATCGTATCGCCATCAGAACCATCTCAGCCGACCTCCTCAGTCAAGTCCGGTGGAGTTCTGCCTGTTCACATTACAAAAGCAGGTTGTCCTACTCAAAAAAGTGCTCCATTAACCTGTTGAAATATATATAATTAAAAAAATGTGTGGTTTAAGGGTCAAGCTTAGTTTGCTTGTGTAGTTAAATGGGTTGCAGTTGTACTGGGGTGAGGCAGGTGGTAGATGTTAGGTGTTCGGAATTGTTGGGAATCAGATGGGAGGTTGGTACCAAAGATAGGGGTTATATAGAGTTGTAGCTAATGGTTTAGTGTAGGGGGATTCTTCCAGAGTGGTTGGAGTTATTGGTGCGTGAGGCAAGGAGTGGATTGTACCTAAATATATTTTGTATATAATATAATGTAGCTACCTATGTTATTTATGATCCACTTGTATGTGAACCTCTCTCTGTGGCACTCTCACAATCATACAAGATCTATCACAAGGCATCTTATTGATGTCTGCCATGGAGTTTGTGTCTGCTTATGTAGACTTCCTTACATGCCACCCATTGGGAGATGTGATTTGAAGTTTGTTCATATTAATATTTGCTTTGTGGTGTTACTTTGAGGTACATTGGGGTGTCAGCTGTAAAAGTGCATCATTAGTAAATTATAATTCCTATGATCCCTCCACCACCCACCAATGCAAAGGTACTTCATTCTTCCATAAGACGAACATGTGGCCACATGATTACAATGGGCCACTATGCAGTAGCATAACGTACTAGGTGGAAGTTGATATGCGGTTTCAGTGGTATTAACCTGCGTAACGTGCTAGGATGGTGTAAGAAATTAAAGTTGAGGGGGCGAGAGCCCACCTCAAATAATAATTACAGTGCTTATCAGGGGGGCCACAAAAGTCACTAAACAAACCTGAGCTTAACCCTCTGGTACCATGGCACCAAAGCAGTCAGGCCTAACTCATAATCAGAGCCTTTGCCTCCCATAGGATGTTTTAGTGAACTTTGGAATAATACTCTTTCTTGCACTCAGCCCCTCCCCAGGCCCACTTCTATGGCATGGGATGAGCACAAGACACTCCATCCTGCAAGGCCGCAACTTCTGCTGTTTCTTGAAATCTTATGCACCAGCTCCTACACTTTAGGGTAGCACCAGGGGCAGGTAGTAAATGCAATTTTGAAACTGGCAATTCTGGGTCCACCGATTATTCCCTATTCCGCGGGCAATTGCTTGTGACTGCCAGATTTATTCTGCAGGACACCGGCAGGTAATCTTACTTCCATCCAAACAGTATCCCCGCACATAAATGTGACATCATTGTAATCGCGGGCCTAACAGTTGTGATACGAATTTGCACTTCTCCAATAGTATTTACGGCTGTAATTCCAACTGAACACGAAGAGCCTGAATAACTGTAATGCTTTGAAGTGCAAGAGCCTTTTTTAGATCTTGTGAATAATAGCCATAAAGCGACAATCTTACCTTTAAAAGCTCCCATAATCAAAATCATAGCTAGCCCCCATAGGCCTTGTAAAACTTGATGAGACCGTTCCATTCTTGCCGACAGGTTACTTTTGAACATCTGTCTGTTGGTTTTCCAAGACAGATTGTGTCTGAACATGATTCCTAAATACTTATTACACTGGAATTCTGCAACCTTTTTTTCTCTGCCCAAGACCATGGAGGTCTGATCATTTTTACATCCTGTAACGGATAAGCACTGTGTAGAAATTGTTATGGCATGGAGAAGGAGAGATGTTGTGGCCCTCAAGTCTGTGCATTCTATGTGCCTGCTTAGCTTTTAAAAAAATTATTTTTATTAATTTTATAACATTTTTATTTAATTTCATGCAATTTCTCCAAGAAAGGAAAAATCATGACACAATACATGAATGGAAACCCATAGGGCTACTAATAAACATTTAACCTACCCCCCCAACAACACATATCAAAATAGGAAATTACAGCCAACCTTTTTCCACCCAAGCCGTCACATAAATACAAACCCACAAGATCCAAATCCTTTTCTCTCCTTCTTCTCCCTACCCTTCTGAGGGTGGTACTTCAGCAAAACCCCAATTCGTTCAAATGCCTACCATTATGCTACCTAAAGTGCCAGTGCTCCCTTTAAATTGCAGTTATTCTAAAAAAGAACACAGCATCTCAACCCCACTTTACTATATTTCCTAAAGTGCCAATGCTCCCTTTGAAGTGCAATTATTCTAAGATAAATCAATTTATCCTACAATAGATTCCATTCAATACAGAAGGCCAATGTTAATACAAATAGGGTGAAACATATCAATTATGACCTGAAGGTATCAGTGCAACATCATTTAGCCATGCCTAGGCCTCTATCAGTATACCTAAAGAGTATAATAGGGGGTTAGTCATTTCCCCTTCCAGGGTCATTCCCTCCATTTCTTGTGATACTGAGGAGCAGTTCACTCTGGAATGATACCAGCCTTCTTGCTTACTGGCCTGCTTAGCTTGTCGCATGTGTGAGTGCTTTGTTTGTGCAGACCCTGGCTTCTGCAAACTTCATTTTCTTTAAAGCATTTCTAAAAACATTATATATTTGTTGTATCACATTTCTCTTTTCTTTAAAAGTTCCAAAGGCTTCATGCTTTTTTGTTCAAGGATGGTCAACTTAAACAGTAATTTCTAATGTAATAATTCTCACTTTTGAAAATGTGAAATCTGGTACACACATTTTCCTAAATTATTTTAGCATTTAAATTGTTTACATTTTGTGATTGAAACATTTAATCAATAAGTCTGACCCATTAGTACTGTGTCTGTTCTCGCTAGGGGTCCCAGTTTTAAGGGTGATCACTCCTCCAAAAACAACATAATGCTTGGGTCACAAGGGCGAAAACACCAAATAGATGTTGTAGGATTTACCTCTCAATTATCTAATGTCTCTGAAAATGTATTAAACACGTTAACGGAAAGAGCTCACAATCACATTGTAAAATGTGAGAATTTAACCCCTATCATTTAACAACCAAAACAAAATGCTAAGAGAATGCTCAGCAATAAAATGTTTGAACATTTACTTTTTTACACTGTGAAGGGATACATTAAAAACAAGTATATTGCATTGTTTGATGATAATTGATATTTGGAAAACGTTTTGATAAAAAAAAAGATATGTTTAAAGTCTAATACGTTTGAGGTAATTGCAACATAAATGTGGAGAAGGAAGATGAGACCGCTGCATGTATATAAGTAAAATAGGAATTGTGCTTCCACTCCTCAGGTGGGATTCTGCGGTTTGTCCCCCATTTTGTGGTCAGACACTTGGGGGCATATTAACAAGAGGGGGAGATAAAATTATCGCCGCTTTAGCGTCCGTTTTCGGTCGAAAAGCGGCGATAATTTTATTGCAAGATTAGCAAGGACACGCTAGCGCGTGATTCCGTGAGTTAGCACCCGCTTTGCATCTCAATGTTAATGAGATGCAAAGTAGGCGTGCCTCAATATGCTGCATGGGTAAATATCGCGAAGGCAGCTTCGCGATATTTACAACAATGCCCCGGCCGGCGTAGCAATAAACAAAATCGCGCTAACCGGCCATTAACGCTGGATTTTAACGTCTGCTAAAATCCAGTGTTAGGCATACTTTGCATGGGAGGTGGATTATGCTGATACGACCATAGGGTCGTATCAGCAAGGTTATCGCTGTTTTCCATGGAACATCGCTGGAAAACCAGCGATGTTCCATGGAAAACACCGCTATTGCTGGAATAATTATCGCCATTGCGCTATGCGTTGTTAATACAGCGCTAGCATGGCGATAATTTCCAGCGATAGCCGGCGATAAGAAATCTCACGCTAAGCGCGGCAGCGATAATTATCGCTGCCGCTTGATAATATGCCCCTAAGTTTTTATACTACTTTTATATAAAAAAAAGTCATCTGTGAAATAAAGACTCTGGTAGAAGGAGAAGACTTTGTTCTAAAGCGTCTTCTGTCAATATCGCGAGGCAAAATGGATGCTGGAGGGGCAGGGTGACCTCAGGCACATCCAATCTGTAGAAATGTTGTCTTTTCTGTGGGGACAAGGGCTCTTCAGGAGGGCACAAGGGAAAGCACTTTCCAAACCAGGTACTGAATATATACTGTACATATACCCGCACTGAATTTACTAATGATGCATTTATCAACTGCCTTGTTATATTTTAAGTAAGGCTTCCAGTTTTCCGTTTTTACTGATTTTTACAGCTAAATAAAGACAGAAATCTATGTGCTTCCTATCTGTAGAACAGCAGCTGAGCAGACAGACAGCATGGGGAGTTAAAAAACAAGTTGAGATTTCCGTAAATGCAGGCATATTTTAACAAATATTTGTAGTATAATGCTGATATACCTATGTGTCTAGCACTTTGATATATTTGGCTGCTTATTTTGCTAAAACACGACAGGCATCAAAGTAGGAGCGCTTTTTATCAGTTAAATAGAGGTGGAAATATACCATTTTTATGACTCCATTTATTCTCAAAACACTAAACAAATATGGATAAATACCAATAAGATGGCCAAAAACCAAATATGGATAAATAAAGATGGAAATGTTAAAATAATAAATACCATAAAACCGAGAGCCCTAATTTTAAGTGGGTGGGTGTTTACATAACATATGTTTATATTATGTATAGTTTATATATGGTGTAAAATTATTTGCATAAACACTAGCAATACTTTATAGTATTGAATACTTTTCTGTAGTAGATACACAATATGGTCCTTTCTGGGTTTAAAAGTATTGTCTGCATTGCAATGATGATATTGCCAAATTGTAATTATGGATACTGAGATGTGCTTACATGTTGCATTGCTTGACAGTCACTCGTAAAGAGATCTCAACAAACACTGGCCGTGCTTCTTGCCGTTAGGCATGTATGTGCTGCCCCTTTAAAAGTTAAGTGTCTGTATAGAATGACTGTTAAAAGCCACATTCCTTTAGAGCAGAATTTAAAACTGTTTCTTTCCACAGGCTTACATCCACAAATTGCATGATATCACAAAAAATCTTCTGCTACTACATACCTTAAACCCTGTATGAAAAATTTACCTTGAATTAAACTTTTACTTTTCCCCTCCCTTATTTACTTTGAATCCACCTCTGCTTCCCTTCTACCCTCTGCATGCCTCTTGTGTATATAAACAACTCAAAATCTCATGCCTGTCTGTCTTAAGTTCTTTTGGTTTTGAAACCATGACAATATCTGTCAAATTTCAGCAAGCATTTGTTCTCATATAGCCCCTTCCAATGATCACATCTAAGTCACTAATGTACCACAAAGAAACTGGAGTAAATGCACCGAATGATTTTCCTTTAGCATGCAAGACTAACCCCAATAACCAATGGACTGATCACTAACTTTGGGCTCCCGGGGAACGTGCTACTTGCCGTAAAGCAATTCGACATCTCATCAAGGGTAGTAAGCACTATATAAATGTAATTTAAATGTCAATATACCAATCAAGCTCTATGCTAAATCCCGGTCACAGATGGTCAGAGTCATGCCAGATTTTCACTGTATCTAGATGCAAGTAATGTCCGTACAATTACTCTAAAATGGAAACATTTACATAGTCAGTGGTTATTCCAAAAACGTAGCTTTTTATCAGCCCTCTTGAATTAACATTGATACGTCTGCAGTACAGTATTAGTCGCACCTTTATTAAGCCCTAAATTGAGATAGCGCAGCAGCATCCCCTTCATTCTCCCTCGTGAGTAAAACCCACAAAGCTGTGCAGTTATTCCAATGTATGGCAACTACTAGTCCATAAACAGTGGGTTGTTGAGAAAGCCTAGAAAATGTCAAATGTGATGGGCTGGGGCAGTAGTGCAGCTCTTGAGGGTAGGGGGAGCTCCAGTTTCACAACAAGGCTACTGCCCATGAAGAGAAGGGCCTCGATAATAAATGCACAGGTATTCTGTGTACACAAATGAAATCTCCTGGCAGTCCTGGGTGTGTGGTGGTTTGTGGGAAGTAGCACAAATGCTCATCAGGGTCTTGGTATAGTGTGAATGGTATACTGTGCTGAATACCTGCAGCATATTTTCTTTTGTTCTAATCAGAATCCCCCTGCTGCATGGCAAGCGGTACCCATTCTAGCCCGCTATTCAAGCTTCTTGTGAATTTGAGGAGTTGGAATCAGTACAGTTTGCTTTCTCCATTTTCCTTCTTTATTGATTGGTGCTTCCTGAAGGTACTCACATCTAGCGATGTCTTTTTCCCGTAAGAATGCTTCTTGCCCATGTTGGACTACGGCATTGTATGTGGCTTGGAGTGACTGGGCGGTGGTGCTTGAAACCCAACACTTCCCTTGGTTAATGGGTAGAGGACCTCAATGTACTAAGTTTGTATATAAGAGTATGTTCAGATTAGAACTTTAAGATTATAACCACACTTTTCATATCCATGATATACAAAGACAGGGACCCGTATGTATCTACATTCCGAAACTCACTAATGGATGCAATGACTGTAATATAGCAAATTCACCTCTGGCATTGTCCCAGGACAGACGGAGGTAGGTGAGGATGTGGTGCTTAGAAAGGAAGACAGGTTTGGTTTGTGATGCTAAGTTATCAATCTGCAAAGAACTGAAGTCTGAGAAAGGCGAATTTTGAAGTGATGCATCCACACTTTGTGAAAGTTATGGCAGAACCTGAAACCAAAAACGTTTTGCAGTTTTAATGCAGTTTGAAAAGGGAAGACTGACAGAGGGTGGCATTGTTATGTGAATTCAGAGTTGTGGTCATTCCCAGTACTCATTGGGGGATATTCACAAGAACGTGTGCTAAACATCTCCAAAAAATGTTAACGCAACTTTACACATCGCAGCCTATTGCGGGAAAATAACCCTGTGTTAACGTGGAATTCACAACACGGCGGTATCATGCGATAGTCCCCCGAAAACACGGCCACTGTCCGCGATACAACCACCGCGACGGAGATAAAAACACAAACCCCAATGCGTAAAAAGACGCGATGTGCCCAAACGCGATAAGAAAACAGTGACAACCAGCGAGAGGCCAGCAATACCCACGCGTAATGCGGGAAAAAGCACAAGAACAGCATACGGAAAATGCCACTAAAAACTAAATCAACTGCGGTGTACCACGGATGCACCCTGACCGACTGCAGAGGACAACATGAACCCCACAATCCCCACGGAGGAACAACCAGGAATACAGGGCTCGTGGAAGGGCAATGAGAAGAGGAAGAGGAAGACGGGGTACAGTCTACAGGAAAACCCGATTATCGCCACGGATGAGACAGAACACCACCACAAACTGTACGTCACCTCCAACGTGTCATTGGCAACAAAGAGGCAAAGATTTCACACCACCTCGGACCATGTGAATGCCGTCGCATGGCAGAGGAGGACAGTGGAAGAGCACAAGAGGTGCTGGACTAATGTGAATTGTAAAACCAAGCAGAAACTCGCTGCCAACACGAAAGCAGCAACGCACCCCGGAGGAGGGGGGCCAGCAGAACACCAGGAGCTGAATGGCATGGAGAAGATGGTGGCCACATTCACCAGTCGGGAGACGGTGACATGAGTTGGTGATCTGGACACTGCCCAACATGACCCAACATTACATCAACATGGTGCGTAGCGACCTGGGAGTGGGGGGACGTGGGGAGATGGGCACAATGGCACACATGCACAATCAAGCAGGGCACACTGCACACCCACAATGACTCTGGATCATGTCCCTGATCCCACGGGAACACTTCAGCACACACACAAACACCAAGTAGTCCCACGAACACCATGTGCCCAAAGGGGCACCCACCCAACACATCAACATTCACACAACCAACACATGCCCACGTGCGAAACACAGCAAACATTCATATACGTCAGCCACACTGACAATGCAAGAGACACCACATGACGAGTAGCTTGGCTGCAGTCCTATCATCATGGCAATGTACACGGCACGACACTGAGGTGGCTGAGTGCGGACAACACCCGAAAAGGAGCAGGTCACACCCGGACACAACTACCTGCACAAACAACCCCTGACGTCAACGACACATCTGCGGACAAACCATGCCCAAGAGTCACAACTCGACAAAGAGCACAAGTTACCCAAGTCTGCAACATCTAAGCACCGTGGAAGCACAGAACTGAAAGGCACACCGCATGAAAGAGATCAGTGGCAGACAAATCAGAGCCACAGGAGCGAATCACCCACCGTGCAGCATATGCACATAAGTATAAGTGCACCTCGACATTGACAACATCCCGGTACAAACAGCACCACCTCCACAACAGAACACAGGACACAACTGGTGCCGCAAATGTGCACAACATGGCAAATCACATCTGGCACAGCAGGAAACTGTGACATGACAATGTACAAGTACAACCTGTAACCTGCAAATATGTTTTATTCACACATGCTGTGCTTGTGGACATTTTGTACTGTCCCATGATTGCCAGGGACGGCCACAATGTGACGTTCTCATGAGAAGAAATTGGCAATGATGGTGTTCCTACGGGCCATTCCTGCCGCAGCTGCAGTGGGATGTGGGCCACCTGCCCTATCGGCCCCATCATCGTCCGGTACTTCTGGAACTGGGATCCATGGGGCATTGGTGCGTACACAGATGTTGTGCAACACACAACATGCAACCATCATCTTGCACACAATGTCTGGGCTGTACAGGAGCTTTCCACTGGTGCCGTCCAACACGCCAAATGTGCGTTCAACGATGCCCCTGGTGCGTATGTGGGCCGCATTGTACTGCCTCTGGGCGGGTGTGTTCGGGCCTCGGAGGGGTCTCATCATTCAAGGGCAGAGTGCATATCCTTGATCACCTGGGACAGTGCAGAGAGAAAAGAGTCAATACTTGGTTCGGCATGATGTGATGGCAGGCCCACTAGTCCAGTGACGCCTGTGCTGGCTGTGTGTGGGGTGAGTGTAAGCGAGCCCTCAGGGTGTAGCTGGTGCTGGCAACAACTCCGACAGTCATCAGGCACTCAGAAATGCAATGTCAGAACAACAAGGGAGCATGACTTGAGTCGCACAGGGTTAGTGGTCCCGGATGCACAGCGGCTGACACGGGCCTACCGCCATGGGATGCGGACCTGCGGGAGACTGGGGTAGGGTCATGAGGGCAGAGCAGGATCTCGTATGTCTCAGAGGTGCCTTCCGCGGAGTGTCTCGGGGGAGAATGGGAGGTGTACCCCCAGGGCATGATGCAGAAGGCACATGCCAGCTGTGTCCGGCAACATGGCGGCTATGAATGCCACAGACTCATGCCAGACACCAAGTCCGTACCTGCCCATTGCTGATGACAACCCCCAGGCCACAGGCTCAGACACCAACAATGTTCCGCCAGAGGCTGACGGTCACTCACGGCGCACAGGGTTAGTGGCACCAGGTCAGTCCTTGCTACTGGTTGACCTCCTCCGTAACGGTGATCCGTGTTTCCACCGGACTGTGACGCATCTCCCTCTCAATCCTCCCCCTGCATACACTGGCATGGACCCTGCCATTGATTGATGACTCATTTCAAGATGTGGGACATGCTGGACTGCAGTGTAGCCCAGCTGCAGCGGTGGAGTATGTCAACGAATGGGGAACCCTGGGGGCCTGTGTCACGGAGGACAGCGATGGCCTGAGGAGGCCGCCAAGGTCACGGGCATGGGTCTTGGAGCTAGCACCTGCACGTGGTGGGCCCTCTTTGACACACGACGGTGTCGGCAGGTGAGCAGTGTGGCCTTGGAGCGCTGGGGCGGGCAGGCCTGGACTGGGTATCAGCGTCCTGGGGTGCAGCAGGCGCACAGGCTCACAGGCCCCGCTGCTCACGGCGTCGGCCTCGTGGCGGACTGCGAGGCGCCGCCTTGGCAGTGACGTTGGCATTTCCGGGAAAGAACCATGCTCTGCGCCACGGGGTTTTTGTCCACACCCCTGCGCAGGCCTGGCGTACTCCGGGCCAACCCACTTCGCTCACGCACACAGGGGGGGGCACAGCGAGAGACATTTTCACGATCTAACCCACGGCCTGGGGTGACATGGTTGCGTCCACTGTTCACTACTCTCCAGTCATCAGCAGTTGATGTCTGCATGGACATATATGTGGTTTGCATACCCATGTCTGTCCAGCACATCCACGCCTCACTTGTCGTTGTGTACATTCCCATTCACGGGTCACTTGCATCCTTCGCACATGGCTGCATTCCGCATCTCCACACGTTCAGCTGTTGTGTGGCTGTGGTGCCATGATATAGCTGTATTGTGTGCAGGGGAAGCCCAGGATCACCATGGAGTTGTGTTGTCGTGTCTGGTAGGTGGGCATGTTGATTGACATGTTGTATGTGGTTTGGTCACATGTGCATTCCCACAGTTGTGCTTTGTGTGATGGTGGCTTTGAGGTGTGTGGTGTGTTGATTTGGCACTTACCAACGAGCAGTCCAGTTCCATAGATGCCATCCTGGAAGCGCTGGATGATGATGGACTGTCGGAAGATGTAGGAATCGTGCACACTGCCGGGGTAGTTTGCGACGACATTGGTGAACATTCCCCGGTGGTCCACTATTGCCTGCACATTGATGGAATGCGTGTGCTTTCTGTTGCGGTTGTGGTGGGCAGTATCCGCAGGGGGCACAAGTGGGACATGTGTGCAGTCAATGGCCCCCAACATGTGTGAGAAGCTAGCAAAGGCGTAGAAGCCTTGCTTTGTCTCCAGCTGTTCCTGTGCAGTGTGGGGGAAGTGAAGGTACTGGGGTATGAAGCTGATGATGGCATCCAGGACAGGTGTGATGAACTTTGATAGGGCTGGCTGTGAGACTCCTCCGACTCTGGCAGTTGTTGGTTGGAAGGCACCAGAGGCCAACAGGTGCAGCACAGCCAGCAGCTTTGTCTGCGGAGGGATGTTGGTTCTCCGCTGGGTTGGGACCGTCAACCTGTGGGCGATGTCGGTCATGATGCGGATAATGGTTGTCCTTTTGAGCCTGTAGTGGGCAATGACTTCCTCGGGCGTTAGGTCTGTGAGACTGGTGCGCTTTCGGTAGGTCCGCTGTCTTACTCTGCGCTGCCTCTGTGGTGGTCCGGGGGGGTGCGGGTCCGGGTCCTGGGGGTGGTGGCGGTCCTGGGGGTGGTGGGTGTTGTGGCCCTGTTGGGGCTCCGAGCTGCATGATGAGTAGCTCCATGGCGTCGTTTGTTCTTCGGGTGTGGCTGTGTGCGGGGCTCCGTTGCCTACTGCAGGTAGTCGTCCGGCTTTACACCAGCAGGAGGCAGGTGTTAAATACCTGCTGCTACCGTGGCTTATCGCGTGGTTTTGACTCGCATCGCAGATCTAGCAGTTCGTTGTGAAAGTGGTGTTGTGGTGTTTTCGTGTGTTTTTGCATGGGAACGCCTACTCTGCATCTCATTAGGGTTAGTTGGTGGTGTAAGTTTTGGGGCAGTTATCGCGGGAATACTGGCGATGTCTGCAGTTTGCACCCGCTTGTGAATGGGGTGTTAAATCTATCTCCACTTTTGATGGGTTAAGGTGGAGATAAATCGGCGGTAGGTCCTTGTGAATATGCCCCATTGTTTTTAAAATAAAATAGGTGCATGGGCCAAACATTTTTCTTGAGAGCTCACCGTCGATGCTCCCAAATGGTGTGGATGGCAATCATCAAGGTTGTCTAGCCTTCATTCCACCTCATTACGCTTTCATCCATTATCGTACACTTTCTGTTGCTTTATATCGCTCTTCCAAAGTTATTTTTCATCCAGGCTTTCTCTCTTTGTCACGTGTTTCCTGTCATATTCCACTTATTGCCCTTATCTCTCCATCTCCCTCTCTCTCTCTCTCACTTCTCTCGCCCTCTTTCTCTCTCTCTTGCTTTTGATCAAAGTCTGATGATGAAAATGAGGTCCTGGTCCCCAAAAAATGAGTGCTGGTTCTCAAAGCCTACAACCACCAGTATAAATCAGGCACTGGTTATGCCTGTTGTGTTTAGAACGTGGATGTTAAATCATGAGTGATCCCCCAGCCATGGATATAGAAGAAGGACTTGATGAAGCTTCATTTTCCGCCCTCCATCAACCACTCAAGAATGATTAGTTTGGCTGCTCCCTTTGAACCCTGCTGTAACACGAGAAGGAAAAGAATTCTAATCTAGGAGCCCTCAACCAAGCGAATGAACATATTCCAACGATACATTCTACAGGATCCCTCCATGTGCCACATACAGGAAGCTGCAAAGATAACATTCTGCAGTTAGAACCATTCCTCACCCATAACACAGAAGGGTGAGTACATTAAAATCATAATTAAGCTCACATTAATTTTGGAGTCAGTCAATCGACTTTAAAAATAATTGTTTCGAGCTTCGGCTGTGTGTCGTCCCACAGTAAAAAGACATATGTTCCCCATCCGCTCTTTTTTAGTTTGGTACTTCAATATGAACAATCTATACGTTAATTATGTTTTATATATGTTTGCAAGTTTATCACTTACAATAGCGTCTACAGAAACACGTTGTTGTATTCCGCTTTAGGTGTCCGTATATAGGTTTTCCTGAATCATGTCCTATATAGGCACAATTCGCATTGCCCTTATATAGGCATAGAATCCCTGTCCTTATTTAGGCATTAACCGTGCACTCCAAATACAGGCATGGCCACCGACATCCGTCCACCCTAACGTCACAACGAGTTCTTAGAAACCAGACCCTTAAGCTTCGGGAGTTCCCCTAGCACAGGACTATTGATTTCTCCAAGAACTCATCTATTATGTATGAACCGTTATATCTTAAGGGTTCATTCCTGTCGTCTTCCTCTGTCCGACTTCACGTCAATGCTAACATTCCGAGGCACCTATCAGGTATAAATATACCTTCCCTCGCCCAAGCAAGTTAGAGGAGACCTCGACTTCAGAGAAGCCCGTATCCCGGCCTGACGCACTGAGAAGACGCTGTCATTCCTGCACGCAGAAGAATCCAGCTTCCAGTGTTCTGACTCCCTTCGCGGGGTGTTAGAGTTCCAGATCCGGCAAGAGATTCCCACCTCTCTCATTCTCAAGGTATGGAGCTGACTAGAACCTAGAGGGACTCTTGGCATACTAGACTTAACATACTCTTAGTATACCATACTAGAGAATACTCCACCTACTTCTTACCTTTCCCTACACCTAGACTAGGTTAGGTACATTGGGGTAGAACTAGCTTAGAGACGCATCGTATGAGTACTCGCATTTTTAGCTCATGTTATTTATGTACGTGAATATATGCTAAAAGATAATGCTAGCGCAGTATTATTTATTCCTACTGCTTACGCTGTACATTATTTATCTTGCATACTGTCTTGTGATCATAACAGCACATATCTCTTACACGAGAAACAAGACTGTTCAATAAAACCCTTTTATTGAAACGCCCGTCTTTCCTTTCTGTGTAACTCTGTAGAAACTAAGCATGCACGATTGACTGAGTGAAACTGTTATCTATTGTTTCCACGATTCTGAGACGTGTTCCGATTCTAAAGGGAAACAAAGTGGTCATGTTTATGCGGTTGCCAGAAACTACTCCCTTCTTGTTCTCAAGGAGTTTCTAGTGGCCTCTGAGCTAGCTGGCACAAATAATTAAGTTTAATATACTCGATAGGGACATACCGACCTTAATCCTATGTCAAGCCTATAGGTTAGAGCCTATTAGGGAAATAGGAACTACACTACAACGTAGGTGATTACATTTAGTTTCAAGGGTGCTCAATTGCATTGAGGTGATTGAATTAGAGACATCTGTTTATGAGTTAAACTATCATTGTCAGATGCACCAGAAATGTATTGCTGGGTCCACTCGTCAGGGAATTCGGCTTTACAATATGTTGATGCTGTATTATACCACCATCTAAATGCATATATTCAGGGCCTGATTACAATGGCGGATGGACCTCTGTCCGTCCGCAACCGTCCCGGGGATGGGGACCACCCGCCTATGAAGCGGCGGTCCCATATATGGAATTACGATGCAACCACCACCATGGTGGTCACATCTGCTATATTTAACATTGCGGTGGGTGCTGCTAGCTGCAGAACCCGCCGCAATGTTAAAAATGCACCTTAGACATTTCCCTGCACTATGGTACAGGGAAATGTAGGGGGTCACCATAGGTGCCCCCCAGTGCCCTTTCCCCTGGCCCAGGGATTAAGGGGGGCCCGCTACAGGCCCCCAAATTCATTTTCTGCCTTCCGTTTCGTGGCAGGTTGTCCGCCGCGAAACGACCGGCGGAAATGGGATATCATAATCCCTATGGTGGTGCCTGACAGGCAACGCCGCCATGCTGGTCAATGCGGCAGCTCCGACAGGCGGTCAAAAAATGACCGCCTGTCGGAACCGTTGCAGTCAGTCACCACGTTTCCGCCCGCCATAGTAATCTGGCGGGTGGAAAACCGCAGTACGATGGCAGAGGGCCAGCCACCGACAGGCTGTCGGTGGCTGGCCTTCCGCCATCGTAATCAGGCCCTATCAGAATTCAGTACTGGCAGTGCTTAATTTGTAAAAAACATAAGTGCCAGGGCTCTTGTCAGGAAGCCTCTGCAGCTGGCACCACACATTTCTCCTCCCATCGCTGCCAATCATAGTAACAACACAACTGCTAATCATCTCACTCCTATAAGTGTGACAATTCGGACTATTTCAAGCCCCCAAAGCTATAAGAATGGCTAGGGTGGCACGCAATAGTCATTTTTAATGGAGGTTGAATTATTAATTAGCTGTTGTTGTGGTCATCTCTAAATTAGCCAGACAGCGCCACTTTGTGGCAGACTGTGAAGAGTCGGTGTTGACAATTAAGTGCCAGTGTGGAGCCCCAGAAACCACTGGCTCAAATTAAGCACTGAGTACTTGGGGGATTACATTGGGGGTGAATGTTTGCATTGTTCAGCATTCCGTCCATCATTTGTTCCTTTTTCTGTAGTTTAATTTATAGCAATGCTCATAGTACATACACTAATTACATAAATCACGACTTCATCTACAGTATATTATTTAACCCAATATAATTATAAGGAGTAGACATGTCGAATATTGTTATGTTAGTAAATATAAGAAAAGGTGGGGGTTATTTGATGCATATTTTATATATGTATGCAGACCTTGTTAAAAAAGGCATAGATTTTTACTGAAGGCTGGACCCGTACGTTGGTGCTGAAAAGATTTGTTTATTACTAATGTTTAGAATTAGATTGGCATCTTATCTTGCCATGAAGATAACGTATGAATGTACTTATATGTATTGAATTATTTTATATGCGCTTATTACACTTTATTTTGTCAACCAGACTAATAAAAAGGGTGTTTTTGCAGCCAGACAGCTCATGTCCCAGAAATCTAGAGCACCAGATTTTTTTCCTGTGCTAGTGCCAGGCTTCCTTGTTTGAAGACCACGGGAACTCCTTCCTGTACAATCAACCGTGTAGTCTTGGTCTATTGAAGTTGTTCCACTTTCCCACACGTAGCAGGGGTTATAAGATTACTCAGCTGGGGGTCTTTATTTGTCATTAAACACAATAATGTTTTCAAAAATTGAGAGACTGACGGAATCACTTCGCATGCAGCCTTGAGAAAAATCAATGATGTCGAAAAGAATGGAGGAAAAATAGCAAACGTCTCCCTACACTTTAAAAACCAGGATACAATGTGTGTGCTTTCCAGTATTCTCTAGACAACCGTTAGAAAGACACGTGCCATGCTGAAACCTAGACATTTATTCACTTTTGCGTTCTCCCGTTTTGGATTAATGTTCAAGACTTGAGCTAAATACTTTTGAAATAAAAATCTTCTGTACTGGAAGAAATGCTATGACGTTCATCACCAATGTAATCCTCTTAATTACTTATGTGCAAGAGGCCTGTTATCATTTTCTGCCATTTATCTGAAGCAGACGTGCTTGGCCCACTTTTAAAATGTGTTTATACAGTAACCAGCACTGCACAGACTTGAAAGCATATTTTAGTTCAAGGCTTAATCTAGCTGTTAGAAATGGGGGTATCTAGTTGGCAATGGTTTGCACCGTTGTCCAAGTAGGGACCCTTCTTCCTAGTCAAGGTAAGGGGGATACATTTCTAAAATAACCCCTGCTCACCCCCTTGGTAGCTTGGCACGAGCAGACAGGCTTATCTCAGAGGCAGTGTGTAAAGCATTTGGGCACACATACAGTAATGCAGTGAAAACACTACAAATGGACACCACACCCTTTTAGAAAAATAAGTAATCTTTATCTAAATCAAACAAGACCAAAACAACAAAAATCCACAATACAGTACTCAAAATATGACTTTCAAAAGGTAGAAACAGTTCTGTTCAAAGCAAATTGCAGATGCGACACTTTCAACACAAAGTACCTTGGATGCATCAAAATCAAAAGCAAGAACAGTCGCAGGGAAAGTGATGCATCGATTCCTTACGCGCAGGGAAGGTGATGCGTCGGTTCCTTACTCCAGGAGAGGTGATGTGTCGGTTCCTTACTGCCACGCAGGGGAGGTGATGCGTCGGTTCCTTACTGAAGGGGAGGTGATGCGTCGGTTTCTTACTGCGCTGTTAGGTGATGCGTCGGTGTCATACTGCGGCCCCGGTGTCCTTGTAGACTTGGCGCCTGGTGCGATGCGTGAGGATCCGGGATGCATCGGTTCTCGATGCGGCGGCGGCTTCGACGCTGCATTGATTTCTTCAGCCGTTGTCCCACAATGCGTTGGTTCTTGCAGCGCACAGCAGGGCCTGCGTCAGAATCAATGTGGTGATCTCTGCTTTCGTAGATCGGTACACACGATGCGTTGTGTGGCGATTTCTCCAGGCGCGGGCAGGCGCTGCATCGGTTTCTTCAACGGTGCGTCGGAAACAGGTACGGATGCGTCGCGCATCTCCTCGTTGCATTACTGTCCCAGCTTCTAACAGCAGGAACAACCTCCAGAGGCCCAGAACAGCAGCAGGCACCTCTTGGCAGGTCGGAACTCCCAGCAAGGAAGTTCAGGGGAGCTGGGGGTGAAGTCTTTGTATCCCTGAGACTTCAAAAACAGGAGGCAAGCTCTACTTCAAGCCCTTGGAGATCTTCCACAAGCAGGGGACACAGCACACAGCAAAGTCCTTGTCCTTTCATTGGCAGAAACAACCACTGCAGGCCAACCCCAGACAGCACACGGCAAAGAGGCAGTACTTCTCCTGAGTTTCTTCAGCTCTTCTCCTTGACAAAAATTCTCTTGAATTCCAGAAAGGATCTAAAGTTCAGGGGTCTGGGCCCCACTCTTTTTTTAGCACAAAATACTTTGTTCTCTAGTAGCAAAGAAGCTCTTTGCCCAGCCAAAACCAGTTCTGCCCTCTCTGGTGCAGCTTCCTGGCAGGAGGTGGAGACAGCATTGTGTAAGGCAGACCAGGCCCATTCAGGTGTAAAGGACATCTCCTCACCCTACTCTGAATGAAGCCAAGGTCTATTCAGCCCAGCTGTGACTCGCGCTGGAAAGGCAGGACACATCTCACCCCCCCAAGTGGCTGTCTGAACAGAATGCACATCCCCAGCCCCTGTCACTCCAAAGCCAGGCAGTCAATACACAAACCTAGCAGAGGCACCCAGGATGGCTAAGCAAGAAAATACTTAATTTCTAAAAGTGGTATTTTCAAACACAGAATGTAAACCTAATCCTCACTAAAAGATGCATCCTTACATTCTGAGTTCAGGCACACTAAACTTTACCTTCCTATCTTGTCCCAATGGAAAGTTATATTTATAAGATGTTATAAATGAACTCCCATTCTATCCTATTGGGCAGATAGCCTTTCAACAGTGAAAAACGAAATTGGCAGTATTTCATTCAGGACATGCCACACACATCACAGCATGTCCTACCTTTCACATACACTGCACCCTGCCCATGGGGCTACCTTGGGCCTACCTTGGGCCTACCTTAGGGGTGACTCACATGTCATAAAAGGGAAGGTTAGGGCCTGGTAAGTGGATGCACTTGCCAGGTTGACATTGCAGTACCAAACTGCGCACAGACACTGCAGTGGCAGGTCTGAGTTACATTTACAGGCTGCTTATGTGGGTGGCACAATCAGTGCTGCAGGCCCACTAGCAGCAATTTGATTTACAAGTCCTGGGCACACACAGTGCACTGTACTAGGGACTGACTAGTAAATCAAATATGCCAATCATGGAATCACCAATTCATAACAACAATTTACAGGGAGCACTTGCACTTTGGCACTGAACAGCAGTGGCAAAGTGCCCAAAGCATCTGGACCAGCAAAAACGAAGTCCAACACACAGCAAAATAACAGGAGACAAAGACAAAAATACAGGGGAAACCCATGCCAATGATGCTAGGTCTTACACTAGCGTTGTTGTGAAGCTTGCTCAAAGCTTTTGACCAATGTGTGCTAAACCAGTCACCAATGACCTCATTCCTAGGGGATCGAAGTTATGGGGCGGTAGTAGTGCACCCAGGTTAACTGATACCTAGAGTATTGATACGACCTGGTATTACCACAGGATTACATGTTGGTCTCAGTATAGAATAGAGCCTCATAGCCCGCTGCTGAGGGCTATACCAGTTGTTAAAGGCCCTACACTCAAGTTTGAGGCTCTATAATGAGGGAGAGGGCCTTTAACAACTGGTCCAGCTTGAGGCAGATGGGCTATAAAGCTATTAGAACATTTCACCAATGAGAGTAGAATGTTCAAAATTAAAATGGGAGAAAGAGGAAGACAAACATTGGAATGTTGGAGCTCCAGGCTTATACCAGGCCCGGAGCTTCTCCATTGTCTTCAATGGAGCTCTCAACATTCCAATGTTCTAATATAGCCTTAGAGCCCGACCTAGCAAGCTCTACCGGCCATTAAAGGCCCACTCCAGCATTAAAGGCCCGAGCCAAATGCGAGGGCCTTTAAAAAGGGAGCCAGCCTTTAATGGCCAGTAGAGCCCGCTAGGAGGGCTCTAAGGCTATTCGAACATTTCCCCCTAGAAAGCAGAATGCTCTAATTACTAAGAACAGAGGCATCTCAGAGCCCGAGGGCGTTTAAATCCCCTCGGGCTCCGAGAGGCCTTTGGTCACAGCAGCATCTGTGAACAAAAACAACATTGGAATGTTGCTCTGCGGGCTTCTACCGGCCAGTAGAAGCACAGAGCACTCCATTGTATTCGATGGAGTGCTCCACATTCCAGTGTTTTAATGGGGAATAGCATGAGGGAATTAGTGTTTTCACATGAATTCCCACACATGAACTCTTAATTCTTTTAGGTACGACCTGATGGATTTGTCCCCGTAAAAATATGTATGACTACCACACCTGGGGGTTCTGGATCGGGTAACACAATTTTCAACCAAAATGCAATTACCTAACCACTCAGTTCAAAGCTTGATTCAGGCCCAAAAGGCAAGTGTATACAAGCCCCATGCCCTTTACCTTAAGATATGTTTCTACGATGAAGACATCAATTGCTAAAAAATCAAACCTAAAACCTGCATTGCCCGGTGGTAGAATGCCTTTCTGAGAGTGCTTTGGGTAACAGTCTTTGCAAATATACATTGGCAGTAAATAGATTGATGGAATTTAGGGTCGTACGCTCGCTTGTTGTAAGAAATGAGCACTGCCATACGTGATCGTGATAACAGAACCGAATAGGCTGTGGATATTGCCTTGACTAGAGTGACCTGATGGCCCGAATTGCCCGGGACAGTGCTGGTTGTCCGGGGACTGTCCCTCTGTCTAGACACATTTCGATGCATTAAAAACATGCCCCGGCTTTTGCAGAGAGCTGGGTGCTTCCCTCCTCTTGAATACTGCTGTGCTGCATAACAAGGCGACTCAGTGCATCAGCAGAGTTAAACTCTGACTATTGTGATTCAGCAACAGAAGGTCAGGGGAATGCGAGCATGCACACAATTTTAACTAAGATGCATGCTCACATTTCCTCCAACTCCATCCTGCACTCTCATTCTGTAGACAGAACCTTACGGATGCACAGACTTGCCTCATTATGCATCACAGGGGAGTGAAGGAGCGTGGGTGGAGACGCTCAGTCAAAACCCAGGCTGAGGAGCCTTTCTCTGAGCTTCATCCCAGCATGGGTGATAGGGGAGCGAGACGGAGAGGTGTTATGTACTCATAAATAAGTTCTTTTTGTGTTTTAGCCTAATAGCCTTAAACATACTTTGTACAATCCTAATAGCTATGGTGATACAGATAAAGAGGCCCTAAGTGTATTTTCTTTTATTATGTGCTTAGGGGATTAAGATAATTCTCATTTCTGATTTGTGTGCATCTCAGCACCACTGATGCTACTCAGAAAGACATATGTTTACATCTGCAGCCCGGGTTTTATCATTAGCTCTCTTGCCCATGCGGCCTTGTTTTTAATCATTATAAATGACAATGCTCTCTTTTTATGAGCTAAACAAAACGTTGTGATGTGGAACAAAACACACAGCCTTGATTAATGCCCGTCGTGTAGTCCTTGTGGTATTTCTGTGTCAGTGAATGCTGTCACTAATGGCAGTCTGTGTCCATGAGTGACAACAAATAGTCCTACTTTTATGTCTTTGGACTCTCCCAGTTTTTGGTTTTGAACATATGGTCACCCCTATCTTTGACACAATTTTAAGCATTTTAGCCCAGTCAAGAGGCTTGGCAAGTAAACATCTGACTCCAAAGCTTGACAAGTTATAGAGCGCTGGCGGAGGCTGCCGCCCCCAAAACTCATGTCGCCCCATGCCTCCCCCTTTGCAACGCCACTGCAGATGCAGATTGGCCATGGGAGGGAAGTCAATGATGTGTTTGAGCACACTCCACAGGTGATCTAAACAACATTGCAAGACATCAAGATGCCTTAAATGCCTTAAAGATGAGGCAATATATAATCTGAGACGGTTTTTAATTTTTATTATGTGCACAATAAAGACCTGAACATATGTGCAATCACTATCTCCTTAAACTCAGCAATCCTCTAATTCTCTTTTAATTCATAATCCCCACAAAACTCCTGATTGCATGAGCAATTCATCCATCATGTCACTACCTCCGAGTCTCCTCAACACAGACCAAATTCTCCTACCCCTTCTTAGTCGGAACAATCCCCTGACCACAAGTCCAAGCTTTGTGTTCCATAACAACCCCACCGTCTCCTCAACACAGTCTACGCCCTCCCTGACCCAATTATTCCCACTGAAAAGTTACTAATAGTGGCAGAGTATGTTCTTATTTTTTAGTAAGACGGCTACGTGTGGAGTAATATACAGTGCTTAAATTGTGCTGGGAGTTGCACGGATGGGCATCGGCACTCATTTTTGGATAAGGAACCTATTTTTCATCATCAGACTTTGACCCAGATCAAGAGATAGAAATGCAGAAAGGGGGAAAGAAGGAGGAAGACAAAAACAGGAAAACAGTGACGAAGGGAGAAAGTGAGGATTAAAAAAGAAACCGACAGAGCGAGAAAAACAAATAATAAGTGTAGAATTGGTAGAAGAAAGACTCTTGAGGAGGAACCAAAACTAGGCTTTGGTATTCTGCAAATTCGGCTGCGTGCTCCTAATTAAAAATGTTCGACCCCTACACCTATATTTTTTAAAAGTCAAGTACAGAAGCCTTTGCTTTTGTCCATTAAACTATACTGCACCTCTCCCTCTTAGTGTGCCTTCCTTTGCTTTCAATATTTGAATATCATAAAAGTCTCATAATCTGCCCACTAATCTGCTGTCCTGTCCAGGGCCGGACTGGGAACCGAAAGCGGCTCTGGCAAACAGCTCGGCCGGTCCTGGAAGGGGGGGGGGCGGGGGGAGAGGGGGAGCGTGGTTGCGGAAGGAAAGCTTTGTGCCGCTTTTGTTGCTGGGGGCCGGGATTGCCCCCGGTAACAAAAATGGCCCCCAGAGGTCTCAAACCAGCCCCCACCCTGGTGGCCCACCGGGGAAACGCCTGGTGCCCGCTACGGCCTGTCCGACCCTGGTCCTGTCACTGTCATATGAATCGAAGCTCTCTTTCATCAGATGATCAATGACTGTGACAACTGGTCGGGAAAATCCAGCAGAGAAAATGTTGACAGCTGCAAGTCCTCTTCTTCTGATCACCGGGGGACATGGGCTATATGTATTTAATAACCATGTTGCACAAATATGTAAAGAAGACAATTCTGGCAAAGGATGGCACTCATTAAGGTAGCTCTCCAGCTAAAACACTGAAACACAGCATTGACTGGTTTATCTCTCATAAAGACATTTTTGTGAGAATCAGAGGTGAAGGTGGATGCGCAAATAACTTTGAGAATTAATCCACTACATGTATGTTTTCCATGGGAACAATAGTTTTTACACAAACACAAACTCAAATTAGATTTTGGACCTGTAAATCCATTACTAAATCCTCTGTGTTTACATGATATTGACCTCTAGCTACAATTGAAATATAAGCTGAACATACTGAAAGGCAGACCACTCTGTCGTTATATGTAATCTTCTCGTGTGCCATGTTATCAGTGATGGAAATCACATAGCAGTAGTCCCTTTTTTATTGGAAGCTTCATGCACTCTTTTGATTCTGATTAATCCTTTTAATAAAACAGTAGCCTAAAGCCAGTGTTAAAAGTTTGTGAACCTTCCCCACTGCCAGTACATTTTATCTAACTTCTTACTAGGGACTATGGGGCCTCATGCATAATTATTCCATTTGCAAAAAGTGAGTGCAAATTGTTCATCAACTTTTTCCAAATAGTGTTTTTCGAAATGTCCTCTGTACTTCTGGGGGGGGGGGGGGAGGGTGTCACAAAATCCCGTTAAATTATACCTGTCAAATTAATATTTGCAATCCCCTGAGATCGGTGGCCTGCAACAATCACCAGATCACCATGTCTGTGATTGTGTTTAAATGAGGAAATCTTTTTTTTTTTAAATGCAAATCATTTTCCAAAAAAGGAATGAGACTGCATTTAAAACAATTTTTTTGTAAAACTTTTCACTGAGAGTAGGCAGGCAGTTGTCTGTGGTCCTATGAACCACTGCCTTCTCTCCCTAAAACTGTTTCCGAGATTCACAAAGGGGAATCAGTTACCATACCAACTCAGGAGTCAGTAACTTTTCAATGTTTTGCGATTGCATTACGGTTACAAAACATTGATACATCAAGGTCAAAATTGTTATATGGCAAGGATGCCCAAAAGATGCTTTTCCCACATAGAGATTCTGAAAACTGTTTCTGAATTGCTAAATGAGTTTAGTCCATTTGTAAAGGATTTTAGCATTTGAAAACCCCCTGATTTGCTGAATCAGAGGGCTTTGGCACGCTAAAGCTCTTTGTGCATGAGGGCCAAGGAATGAGGGACAGGCAACTCTCGCCCTGACTTTCCTAGAAAGGTAAAACCTTTCTGATGCTATGTACAAGGGCACCAGCACCCTGCACATGGGCTGCCATCCTAAGGAACTTTGGGGCGCAAGGTAAGGCACCCTTTCCAAATGACTTTGAATGTACTGCCATTTTCAACTACTTCAAGAGGTGATTTAGAGAGAGGTAGATCTAGAGGAAGGTGAGCTAGTGGGAGAAGTATGGAGAAGTGGGAAGTAGACAAGGATAAAAAATGAAAAGAGATGTAGAAAAACAGATCAGGTAAATTATAATGAGGCAGAGAGAAAGGTACAGGGGGCGGTGTGCACCCTGAATATTGACCCCAGAATATTGACGGACAAAATATTGAAAAAATATATCAACGGTTATATATGTACTTATATGTACCTACACGATACCTATATACCTTCAAGGTACATAGATGTGGAGCTAGGAATAGTAAATCTATCCTTTCCTATATGCACTTACCTTTCAATATTTTGTCCCTCAATATTCTTGTACCATGATATTCTTGGGTTGGCTATTCAGTAGTACAATCACAAGGGGCAAGAGTTAAGGAAAGAGCCTGAAGGGAAGACAGAGATAGGGAGTTGAGAGAAAAAACCCAAAGAAAGATGGAAATATGAAAGGTGGGATTCATAGAGAGAAAGAGAGGGAGAAGGTGAGGTAGAGATTAAGGTGACATAGACAGGTAGATGAGGTAGAAACATGGAGGAGATGTCGAGAGATCCATTAGGAGAGGCAGGTAGAGACAGATATCAGGTGGAAAGGATTGAAATAGAGATGGATGCTGAAAGATGAGACAGAGAAAGAGACTGGAGATAAAGATAGAAAACAAGGTGTATAGATAGATATAGAGGTTCCAATAAAGGAGCAAGGTAGAGAGAGCCATAAGGGAGAGAGAATTGAGGTTGAATGAGAGAGAGACAGCGTGGAGAGGTGCTGCAATGATGAAATGGTAAGGTAAAGAGATAGGTTAGGTAGTGAGAGGGAAAAAGGGTTGGTAAAAGCTATGAGGTAGCAAGAGAGATGTGGCGAAGAGAGAGAAATGCGGTAAAGTGTTGAGGTAAAGAGTGGGTCAAAGAGAGATAGACTGGGGTGAGGAATAGAGAAAAAAGAAATAGATTTAAGGTACAAAGAGAAATGAGGTTAAGAGAAAGGTGAAGTAAATGTAGGAGAGATACAGAGCAGTGAAATGCAGATAGTGTGGTGAAGGAGACAGGGTGAGAGGGTAAAGAAGAGAGATGTAGTCACAGGCGAGAGAATGGTAAAAAGATAGGTACGGTCATGAGAGAGAGGTAAGAAGAGGTGTTGGAGAGAAAAGTGCATTGTGAGAGATATTAGTTAAACATAGGCGAGGTATTGAGAGTTGAGATGGGTGTATATAGAGATGTAAAGAGAGAAGTAAAAATAAAGGGTGAAGTAGACAAAGTGAGCTGAAGTAAAAAGAAGTACATATGACCTGGCAATTCTTATTAAACTTAATTGCCATCATCTGCCTGAGAACACCAGGGTTCAGTTTGAGCAGGATGGGCATGCACAGTAAGCGTATGTGAAGCTTGCATGCACAGCTGTCAAATCAAAAAAAAATATCCGTTTTTTATGCTCATCGTCTTTATGGTGGAACTTCTTGGAGTTTTCCTGGGGTCCCTTTGAAGGTGTTATCCTCCGCAATTGCCCACTTTGCCGTGACTTAAAATGCCTCTGTGCATAAGTATCCTTCACAATGATGACCTGGAGTCGAGCTCCCTTACTTTATTGGTATCTCACCAGTTTGATGAGATTTCATTTGTCTTCACAGGGGCGGAGAATGGGGAATGGCAATATTGTATTTTCCAATATCACTTGCAGGCTGTACAACATACTGTATTTTCTTTCACAATAAACTGTTAGAACCTTTATAATAAAGAATGTGAACATAAATCCCTGTCACATGATTATCCCAGTGCTATCCTATTTGTTGCATTTTTGGTATGATGAACCCCTGGTAGGTGTTATTAAATACATTTATGTTACTTTTGGGATTTACATTAAATGCCTTTTCCTGAAATTCAAGAACTTTCCTTTACTTTCAAATTCTAAATCAGGCCTTGTAGACCTCACAATCATCTTTGTAGACGAAACCTAGGGACTAAGCCAATTGTACCTTTAAGGACCTTTCAATTATCTCTATTTCTGAATATCTGAATCTAGGTTCAGTGCGAAGCTTTGTTAAGGGCATTTATTCTCACTTCTACTAAGGCAGCAAATTCTTCTTAGAGACTGATACTGATGCGGTTAGGAAGGCCTCCTAATGGCATTTGCTCAGTCCAAATCGGATCAGGAGCGTGTCTTTCCGACCGACTCGGAAAGGTTTCCAACTGACTGAGTACGATGCGAGTTAGACGTTAGGAATATTCCAACCCGAACCCGATGGCATTTGGGCCGCGTTTCCAAACGACCGAATACGATGCTGGATTTGGACAGTTTTTCTGAATCGTGCCGTCCGACTCGAATCGGCAGTCAGAATCAGACTTTGGGGGCCCGTAGCGGGCCCCCTGTACCTGGAGCCTTCCCAATCGGGCCCGTGGGGGTACCCATGGGTCCCCCCTTACCAGCCATGCAACGTGTGGCAGGCACCAGGGGGTGCCCGCCACAGGGTTCCCGATTTTCCCCAGCCACCCCTTTCTTCACTGGGAGCCTATGCATTCGGTCGGAACATAGGCTCCCATTGAAGTCAATGGGAGTCTGACTGAATCGTAGCTGGAAGCATCCGGATGCATCGTACTCGGTCAGTCGGACTCTCCCGATCCGAGTCAGTTGGAAACCATTCCCAAACCCATTTGGCCGGGAAGCTTTCCAAACCGCATGAGAATCGGGCTCTTAGGGGCCGATTCCAATGTCGGACGGACCGGAGTCCGTCTGACATCGGACAGGAACTATAACCGAACGACCTCTTGTCATCGGTTCCAGACCTGCAAGTAGGATGCGACCGAACCCTGTTTGCATGCATCCGACCGGAATGCATGCGCTCATTGAAAGAGCAGAGGTGCAGTTCATCCCTACACCACGTGGCAGGCACCCCAAGGTGCCTGCCACCGGGTGCAGGGATCAACAGAGGGCACCATAGGTGCCCCCTAGGCCGCCATTTGGCGGCCTTCCACCCATGGGGGCCCTGCTGGGGGCCTCCAAAGTCTATCCCACTGCCTTTTTGTGCCGGAAAGGCTGGCACAAAAAGGCAGTGGGAAACTGCCATCGTACTTCCTCGGCTGGAAAGAGCCGGCCGGGGGAGTACCAAAGGGTTTCTGGATGGCGGACGGGCTCTCCAAGCCCGTCTTAAGCCATCAGGGTAACCAAGTCGGATTCCTTTCCGACCAAGCCCATCGGAATGGCTCGGTTGGAAAGGAATCCGAATGGGCAAGTCTGATGCGGTTAGGATGGCTCTGACCTAGGGTCGGAGCCATTCCTAACCGCATCGGAATCGGCCCCTTAGTTGGGGTTCATAATGGAGTAGTGACATATGTGGTGTGAAAGCAATTTTGCTCAATAAAGGAAAAGTGGATATTCCAATAGAGACATTTCATTGGACTAACAGGGATTTCATGACTTGTATGTGAGTGATTTTAAATCTAGTAGTAGCAATAGTGAGGCTTATTGGGCATGCCCAAGTCCCAAGTACAATACAAAATTACCTCCTTTGTAACTGCTGCTTGTTACTTCTACTAGGTATCATTGCTGAGAAGGGGGTGGATCTCAGCATGGCATCCATTTATTCTGCCGGCTCTCACAATAGTTGTATAATAAGATTTTGTGTTCTTATTGCAACGAAATTCTGTATGGAGATGGCCAAAGACCTGTCTCTAGTTGAGAAACATATATATTGAGTGACCAAAACTGTCTCATCTTCGTCTGAGAATCTTTTGAATCATCAATATACAGGCCAAGGTTTTAGTGTGGATTTATGTACGGTCTTGCACAATGGAATGTGGTAGAAATAAGTAGTGTCAATCAACTTTCCTGTGTAAAACTTATTTTACGTGGAAAAGTTGCCACAAGCTCAAAACTAAATGGTGTTTTGTTATGTAGCACCAAACTTCTAATCGTGAATGCAATGGGGCTTACAAGGCGGGCGGAGGCTGGAGGGGCGGAAAGTGCATTTGCTCTGGAAAGTATATTTGCATCACTATTTGTTAGAGGAAAAGGTCGACAGTGCAGACAAACCTTTCTGTGACTTGCATCCCTTGTACATATATTAGCTCTACAAATTTATTGAGGTTATTGTTATATGCTCATATACCAGTCATGAGATGTTCATGCTTTCACCTCATGCACCCTCTTCTTTATTTCATCACAAAAGTAAGTTGTCGAGGTTAGCTGCTTCCTCTCCTTTTTTATTACAATGCATGTTTCAACACTCTGAGATATTCCCTCACCATGAAAATATTCAACTCATTCTCCAATCCATCTCACTAATATCATGCTTCTGTCCTAGATAATTTGACTATTATATTTTCTTGTAAAAGTAAGATGTGACTTCAGTGTAAAGATTCTTGTTATCTTATTTTAGACCACTTTTAAGACCTTCGAAGAGGTTAGAAACCTGTCCATGATTAATAAGTCAGTCCCAATTCTAAGTATATAAACTGAAACAAATTGACAAGGTTACGGTCCTTACAGTCTCATTTAGTCGTGGTCCCTTGTTGTGACAGTTTACAATAACAAATACTGTTTACAGCTAACTACACTGTTGTGCTCTCTTTTACCACCAGCCTAAAGCTGGTGGTAACACATAGTGCTGAAGACACAAGAAAAGGTGCACAATGAGTGACTGGTATGCACTGCTACCACCTAAACACTACATTGGATTTCAAAGCTTGATTCCAACCAATCCTTCACAAATGGTAATTGTATTACTGAGTTTTTGCATATGATTTAGCAAAGTACTCTAAATACGGTCTAAGTTGTCACACATGATAAAATAAAGAATTGGGCTTCAGAAAAATTAGAAGGTTAACTAAACCAAAATTTGAAATCACTATGGACAAACTTTTCGATCAGTTATGCTACAACACCAGCTTGGATGATTGGTCAAATATTAGAAGTAATATCAAAATTAACTATGGATCTCATAATTCAGTGGGTGCAACAAAACGCACTGAAGGATTTACTGCTCACTACAAAAAAATCTGCAATGTTTGTTCACTTGATTAAAGAGGTTGCTGGAATGTCAATTGGAAAGGGTTGAAGAATATGTTTTGGGTATGCTCCAAGGTTTATACTTTTTCGAGAGAAGTAGTAGAAAGTAAATTATTTTGTGTATGCAGTTGAAGTTAGATACTTGTTGAGTTGTATTAGTATGTATGTATGCATGATAAACTCCTTAATCTGGCAGAGGATGGCAAAATGAGTGTACTAGGAGCAGTGACTTGAGCACTGAAATAACTTCTTAGGCATTTGAAATCCACACGCAAATCCTTAAAAGAAGCAAGGTTTAAGGATATAGCATGAATGGCAAGCCTAAAGGTGATCTCTTTCAGAACTGGAAGCGATACAGAAATGACTCAACTTTCAGTAACTACATGGATCTAACTAGAATGTTGAAACTGGAGTAATTTTTTTTAGTATTTAAATTTCCATATCACATAGTGGTCTTCCAATCATTTATTCCTATCTTCTAATATAGATCTTCTCCCACTCTAGTAACAACTTCTGAACAATAGAAATATAATGATGCATGCACCTATTTTGGGGACTTCATTAGAATGTGCAATCCTTACATATCAATGTTTAGTAGTAGCATGAATTATTTATTATTAACTATAAATGAATATTTCTGTTCACCATACACAGCAATGCATGTTACTCGTGTACTGAAATTCAAACACACATAATGAAACATAAAAAAACAAAATAAGAAATAATCACACCTTTGGGAGAGTGTGCCCTTAAAATAATACACACGCATTGTTCAATGTACTCTTGAATCTACTGGGTAATCTTTAAAGTTTACCATACACTGAGTCTTGTGAAGAATTACAATCAACCTGTCAATAATACCTAGAAAATAGGCAAACTGTACAAAGGCAATAGCAATTTTATATAATAAATTATAGGTGCAATGCCATGGCAATGGGTGTAGACACTGAAAAACATTGCAGTTTCTGTAACCACAGGCGTAAGAATATTACAAGGTATCCCATTTGCATTAAAAAGCTCTATTGGTCTTCAAGTAAATGACACATTCTAACCTTAGTACCAATATATTGGGCCTTATTTAGAGTGCCTTACAGCCTATGACACTTGTAATATAGCGGTCGGGATATACATCATGTTTTGACAAAGTATCCCATCTGCCAAATTCACAGAGAGGCACACGTCTCTATACACACAGATTCACACACACATCTCCACACACACAGACACACACACACAGACACACACGCACGCACATATATTCCACCATGCTTTCTCCCAAGTCTACAATCTTCTTGTTGGGTGCTGTATTATGCATACATGCCATGCTACTTGCTATGAAATTTTGGGCTTTATAAAAGTTCCTATGTTAAGTCACTGCCTCGAACCTGATAATAATGAAGCCCCTCCAACCTTCCTCTTCATTGGTACCTTTCACTTCAAGACCCTTTTATGTATCATTTTATATCACTACCATTTGGCATCCCAAGTCTATGTTGCTGTTTCTTCTATGCCCCTTTCTGCATCTCTCCCCTTTCTTCTGCAATGTCACTCTCTCTTCCCCTTCTTGTCTTAGTGTTCCTGGTATGGGTCAGGCCCTTGCTCATGACTAGATAGCTTTGTTGTCTGTCTCACGGCTCTGCTCTTGAACGGATGACTTTCCTTCTCATTCTTATGTTTGTACCACACAGGAGCATTTCGGTCTCAGAGTGTTCTTATTGGATGAGTTGTATCCTTCCAGTGCACACTTGAGGGAAATCTATTCCTTTGCTTTTAAGTACTACATAGGAGTGCATGTTTTTTTCCCTCTGTTTGTTTCCCACTTGTTCCTCCTATCATGCTAGTGCCCCTGTGTACTCTCAATTCACTCTCCTATATCTCCAAACTCTGCAAAGATCTCCGCCCAGCTGCCCATTTCTATTGTTATGTTTTTTTGCAGGCCGACAGCTCCAAAGTTCCACCGGGATGGTCCCTTCCTTTTTTATGCACTGCCACACAATATCTTTTTTACTTTTTCTCAGTATGAATTTACCTTTATAAAATAGCTGTCTGTCATGTTGAAACAATAAATTGCAATGCTAACATGGCTGCTGTTGTGTTATAAAGCATTCATGCCCAAATGCGTACGCATGCATTTGTATGAATTTTGATGCCCCGGTGGCCATTTTGACTTCTTTCAATGACAATGCAAAATGCACTGGCACACTGTTAGCAGGCACGTGCACTTGGGACAGATATAGAAACCCTTTATAGTTTTAATGCCCGTCACAAAAATATTTTTGAAAAGGTATTTTCACACGACGGGGAACTAGAAAAATGTAAAGAAGGATAAAGAATGGGAAGAAAAAAAAGCTGGCAGTTTTGGCCCTAAAGTGGCTTCCTTTTATGGTGATTTGCACGTATGAACAGGTGAAATGCAGTTACTTACAGTACAAAAGAACCAATGGCTGAAGAGGGCTTACTCCTTGCCCATGATGCATGGTGAGGTGGGCAGAAGCAAAACGTGAATGACACACAAACAGGCCAATGGATGACGTGGGCTGACCTAAAAGACCTCCATGTATTAGTGGCATAACACAAAATGGTGTGCCCTTCTGCAGAATGTGAATATGGGTCCAGAGTCTCCCATATCTCACCGATACTCATTGGCCTTGGGCTGATGGGGCCATCTGAAGAGTTTGGAGGCCCATGAAGGGTTGAGGACCCCCTGCGCCGCAGCGGCTGCAGGAGTCTGCATTACGGCCCTGCTGTGTAAGTATGTATATATGTCGGTATTTTATTATATGTATTTAACATCTGAGGTTATTAAGCAAGATGGGCGGCAAGACAAGGGTTGTGGTCAGGGAGGGAGCTCATGAGCAGGTCCCTAAAAGAGTGGGGACCTGGCCAAATGTCTTCTTTGCCAGTGCCTTACTTACAACGTCCATGGCAGGGAGTTGACTAATAAATGTATGTTTTATTTAAAAAAAATATATATACCGACCCCAAATAACTTTGAGAAACAGTTTAAGGCAGCAGCTGCGGATTTCGAGAGGCCTTTTACAGCTGCATTAACTTTGTGGTTAACTCTTCTCAAGATAAGTTCCTTGATAAGACTTTGTGGGGCTTCGTGAAATGTAGATAAGCATTCCTCCAATTACTGCAAGCTTTTTCTTTGTTGTATGCAATGCTTTATTGTGGCGCCTTTAGATCTGCAATGGGAGCGGATTCCCCATCTGTTTTGCTCAATGTGGTTGCCTAGAAACCAGGTGAAGTGAAGTGCTGAGACATTATCACTCCTTCATATCTCAAATGTTCTGTATTTTTCACAGTGATAGCGTCCTGGCTTTCTAAAATCCAGCCATGCTGCACATCAAAGCAGATTGCTGTTTTTCATTCTGAATGCACATGCACGCGGGGATGTCCCCGGCCCATCTGTTTCTGTGCTAAAAAAGATAAACAAAATCGTTTTTATTTTTTTAAACTTTGTGATCTATTATTTGTGGAAAACTGACATTTACAATGAGTGGGTAAAAGAAAACTATTGTTTATTTACTTTGGATGCAAAAAGCGCAGATGAGGTGACAGTGTTAACGGTGACACCTACTAGAACTCCGGGAGCATACGAGATGATTCAGATTAAATAGCTGAGCACTTAAAAGCATATTCCTAAAGTGGCATTGCTGAGATATCATTTGATAATTTGATCACATATATGTATATATCCTCATCTGCAGCGTTATATATATATATGTGTGTCTGTGTGTATATACATATACATACATTTATATAGCACCTACTACCCCTGATCAGGCATTGAAGTGCAAGTAGCGCGCTACTCTGGTTCCCAAAGTAGATTAGTGGTGTACTGGTAGAGGGAAATGTGGGCCTGTTAGTTGGATGACTAGGATACAGGATGGAGAGAGGAGGGAAGAGTTTAGAAAGGGTTATTTGCAAGTTCATGGTGTAAAAGAGGTGTGGGATGAGTCAGAGAGTGGAGGTAAAGGTAGTTTGAAAGAGGAAAGGGATGAGTCATAGAGTAGTGGTTTGGGAGGGTTAGGGGAGATTTGTTATTGATTTTTTCTCTGCAGCGCATATTTAGATACTTAACCACACATAAAAGCTATACATACACAAAGATTTTAACATGACCCGCATATTCAAAATAATCAGGAGATATAACATTGTACTACATAAAGTCCAAAATGTACATGCATGGAAAAATATTTACAAACCCAGGCCTCCATTTAATGCAGTAAATAAAGTTTTGTTTACATTTTATGTTATTTTTTTGTTTTTTGTATATATATATATATATATATGTGTGTGTGTATGTGCATATGTATATAATATGTTTTATTTTGTTCCAGTGCTCTGGGCCAACCCTCTTACCATTCGTCCTCCGATAGATCTTGTCTTTCCCGCCTTTGAGGTGATGGGAGTTAACATTAACATTACGCCAATCAGTTTCAATTAACAGTGTGACCCAGTTGGCTACACATTAAGGACCAGGAATCAATGACTATGGTTAAAGAGGTTTATTATAAGTTAGCAATCAGGTTAAGGTATACAGATCTTAGCACCATGCTATAAAGATGCAGAATAAGAACTGGAAAACCCAACCTCCTAAAGACGCTTAGGCATACCAGAATGAGACAAACAAGAAGTTCAGTCACAGCAATACAAAAGATCAATAACAAAATTTGGTGCTCAGAGAAGTTTCTGGTGCTCCCTTCTAGACATGAGTAAACTCTAGAATCATCTAAGTTAAAGTCGAAATAAAAAAGGGTGTTTTGATAGTCTAAGGAATCTAAAAATTCAGGGAATTGAAGAAAATAAAGAAAAACATGGGAAAGTTCAGCAAGTAAAGAAATAAGTAAGGTAAAGGAAGGTGTCAGCATTGCAGAAGCTCGGTCATGAGTCTTCTTGGGTCAGGGGAATTCGAGTGAAAGCCTAAGCCACACTCAGCAAATGTCAAAGAGAATAAGCATAGAGTTCTAAACCTCTCAAAGTCCAAGGAAAAGTGGCAGCAATCTCAGACAGTGTAGACTCCAGTTATTTGTACCAAAATCACTCAGGTACCAACCCTCTTTTTGCATCATAAAGGGTTTGATTGTCCTTTTCCATTCTCACATTGTAAGCTGCAACATTTATGTAATGTCCCACACTGAACATGGGAACAACATCGTCCTTGTTCAACCAATCCATGTTGCAATAATCTTTAATCTTTGTTTTTTTCAGTGAATTTAATTTTTTTTTCAACGTAAAGTAATATTTATTACCATAAGTAAAGCCAAACCCTCCACTGCTCACCGCCTTCCGCTGTGCGTGGCAGGGGGGTTGGCCACGGGGCCTAGCCTGGCAAACCCCCCACAGGCACCCAGCCCCATGCTGAACACGGCCTTTGTTCATGCACAGCAGGGGGTTAGTCACATGGTCTGGCCTGCTCCTAGGCCCTTTAGCCAATCCACCCGGAGGCAGTCGACACCCCTGCAGACCGCCAACCTCATGCTGCGCACAGCCTTTCATCGCACATGTCCTGGGGTTGACCACAGGGCCTGGCTTGCAGCCAGGCCCTGCATCCAACTCCCCACAGGCAGCCACCTGGAGGCAGCCAAACCCACCCCGTGCACAGTCTCTGCTTGTGCATTGTAGTGGGGTTAGCTGCATTGCCAAATTCCCAGCAGGCTGCCAACCCCACACCATGTACAACCTTTGCCAGGTGCAGCATAGGGTTGGCCTTCGGGCCCCAGGGCCCCCATTCAGTGGGGCCAAATATAATAAAAAAGGGGAGGGAGCCACATGAGTTCAATTGAGTCTGTAATCCTTGCAGCATTGGACACCCTGAGAGCTAATGCGGACAAGGGCATCCCCCAGGCCTTGGTGCTCCTGGACTTGTCGGCCGCGTTCGACACGGTCGATCATAAAATCTTGATGGACCGTGTCGAGCAGGCCGGCATACAGGGCCCCGCATACAACTGGATAAAGTCCTTCCTTGAAGGCAGAACTCAAGCGGTGCGACTTGGCCCATTTACTGCCTCTAAGCTCGCCACCACATGCGGGGTGCCACAGGACTCGTCCCTATCCCCACACTTATTCAATCTCTATCTCATGCCCCTGATCCACTTATTAAAAAACAGAAAGATAACTACTTTCAATTATGCTGACGATCTCCAGCTTGTCTTTACCTTGGATTCTCCTGACTCTGTCTTTGAATTCCAAGCCACCATGCTTCACATTCAGCGTTGGATGGACCTCAACCATCTTAAACTCAACCCGGGCAAGACGGAACTAATGTTGCCTGGGAAGAGTGAGATCTCTTGGGGCCCACACTATTGGCCGACAGAATTAGGACCCCCCCCCACTTCCTCTCCCTCTGTGAAAAGCCTGGGGGTCACTATAAATGCAGATCTCTCGCTTAGAGGACAAGTGAGGGCAGTGGTCTCCACCTGTTTTCTCCAATTGCGTAAAATCAGGAAGATCGCCTGTAGGAAGGTGGAATCTGACTATATGGTTGCCCCCACTTTTTTTATGGTGTTTTGCTGGTTTATGACTTAGTTGGACTGGGATCCTGCTATTCAGGGCCCCAGTCTATCTGCTTTCTCTGTAAAAAAGGTTTCCATGTGCCTTAGGCACATCACTGATTGGAATCTGGAGTGCCCTTATAAGTCCCTAGTATATGGTATACTATGTACCAAGGGCATAGGTACCTCAGAGGCCTACCAGGGGCTGCAGCATGTATTATGCCACCCTGGAAGGCCATCCAAACTGACACCACAGGTCTGCTACTGCAGCCTGGGTAAGGTGGTGCATGCACCCCTTACTGTGATATAGGTTACCTATATCACTAAATACATACACACATATAAACCTATAAGTCACTCCTAAGGCAGGCCTTATCAATCCTGAAGGCAGAGTGCATGGTTCCTATGTGAGAGGGTGCCCCTGCATGAGCAGGGCCCCTCTGCAGCGTTCGGAGACCATCTCTGATGCTGTTTGTAGTGCAGCCTGACCATATACTCTTAAGCGCATTATATCCTCGCGGTAAAATGCTAACTTTGGAATGGCTGCACCTAAACATGTCGTGTTTGGTGTCAAACATCTTGGAATACTACCCCCCGCCAATTCTGGCGGCGGGGGTAGCATTCCACCCTTCTAGAGGGAAAGACATGTTAACCCTGACTAACCCGGTAACTTCTCTCCAGAGCCCTGGCATCACAAAATGGATGCTGCTGCCACAGACACGGGTCTGGCCTCCTGCTGCTGGACGAAACTCCGGCAGGGGAGGCCTGGACAATAGGTTTCCTGTTGCAGGGAGGTGTGACCACCTCCCCAGACAGGATAATGTGTATTGGGGCTGGGCGGGAGCACCATCTGTGTGCTTTGAAGTCCTGCACTGGGGGCACATTTGGTGTCCCTAGTGCATACCCCAGTTCAAACCGGATCAGGGCTTCCAGCCCCTGCTTTGGCGCGAACTGGACAAAGGGAAAGGGGTGTAGCCACCCCTCTGCCCTGACCCACCCATAGGTGGGGCCACAGAGTAGTCCAACCCCTATCTTTAGAATAAAGGTAGGAACCCAGTCCTTAGGACTTTAGATTATACCTGGACGAAACTCTGAAACTGAATCCTGGACCTTCGACGCTCTACGACAAGATTAGAGGACTGAAGAATCTCCCTTGGGGTCAAGGAGTGACTCCCCTGCTTGGCAGGCACCAAAGAAGCATCTGTCCGGTTCGCATTTCTGAAGCTCCCGTCGGACGCCGAAGTCATCGCATCACCAGAGGTGGATTCTCAGACTTCCCCGAGGCTACCCTGAGTCCCCAGCAAAGCTGAGGCCCGTGGCTATCGTGGGTGACTTGAGACCGTGACCCCTGGACACCGAGCACATTTGCAAGTGCACCATCTTCTGGGTCTCCCAAGAAGTCGTGCTTTGGGCTCCGAGTAGCCCTAGCCTCCAGCACCACCTGCACCGAAGATCACTGGCCCCCACTCCACGAGTGTCCTGTAAGCCAGCTCCACGTGCGGCGTCACGAGGCTCCTTCACGGTTGCTAGCCCATTGGCTAGTAGCCCTTAACGAAGGCCAATCCTTTTCTTACTTGGCATCCTGGTTGCTCCAGGCCTGCCCTCACTTACCCTCGCTGGGTGAGTTCCACAGACCTTGCTGGTCTGCACCATCGACGATCTACATCTTCCTCGAGACTTGCCGTTGCCAAGGCTTGTTGGGTCCAATCCAGTCGCCGACACCTCAGCACTCAACAGACATTGTGTACCAGCCCGAATCCTGCTCCTGGTTGCCAACAACGCCTCCTGGACCTCGTGGCTGAAGAGTCAAGACGACTGTCAACGCACCTGAAGCACTCGACATCGGCGGGCATCTGTCCATCGCCTTCCTGGTCACTGGCTAGTGACCCAGACTCTGTCCCCTCTGCTTTCAGGTTCACCAGAACTCCGATCCACTCTTGGATCCACCCGGACACTTTTCTCTTGGCCGCCAGCAGCACTTTGCAGCAGATCGCCATTCGAATCGACAGACGAAACCCGACCCCGAAAGGCACCTATGCACCCGGCTTCCTGGGTGAGGTAACACGAGTACTCCGGTGCTCCCGTGGGTAGAGACTCTTCAAAGTCCTAGATCTCAAAGGGTTTTGTCCTAGTCCTCTTTTAAGTGTCCCTTTCCTCTATTTTTCCGATCCCGACTTTCTCCATAGAAGTTAACGGCGTATCGCGGTTGTGTATTTACACTGCACGCGTCTCCCGTGGGTCCCCTGTGTCACTACCTTGGGTGGTTCCTTGTGGTCCAAGCACTTCTAGAGGCTCTAGGCCTAGTGTCTAGTTCAGTCGTGGTTCGCATACCACTTTATTGGTATATGGTTTGGTACGCCCTAGGGCCCAAACGTGTATTTGTGCTATTACTGTGATTTAATATCTTATAACTTATGTACTTCGAACTCTAGCCTCATAAAGAGACTAGAGGGTGTGTTTAGCAATAAATACATATATTTTGAATATATACCTGATGTGGTGCTCTTTCATTTGATCACTCAAGAGATTATAGACTGGTAAAACAAGCTGCTTTACATTCCTTCAAGACTTAGCCTGAAGGCTGCTCTCCATAGCTACCACTAGGATAGCTTTCAATAAGGTTGTCTTTAACCTATCTCCAATAAGGGGTTGTTTGGACTGGTGCAAGGTGCCCACTATAATTAGTGGACAGCATATGCCAGGCCAACTTCTCACATTGGTGTGCAGCGTGTGGGATTCCAGCTTGCTATTGTTTTACCAGATAATCTCAATTGAATTGATCAACTGAAAACCACTAAAGGTACCTAAGGTACATATAATTTAAGCTTAGAATAACAGTAAGTTCTACTGAACTTAGAGTTGTGTGTTAAGGGATAGCACAACCCTTTCTACAACTCAAGAGAGTTTAGTAGGCCACACTAGAGTAGGTAGTGCATACACCACACCACACTAGTAATGTCTTTAAGGGCAGGATCCAAAGAATCCTTGCAGGAAGCCATTGAGCTTCCACCCTCCAAGTATGATACACTCCCATTCTTGGAATTGAGAGCTTTATGCAACTTGAGAAAAATAAGGACAGGCCAAAGCTCCCACCACCCAACACCTCAAGGAGTTGTTGGTGGCTTATGACCTTAGTAAGCCCTTGGGGACTGAAGGGGTAGGAGCTGAGGGTGGGGCAGAAGATGAGGATGGGACCAGGGGTACCAGTACCCCCAGCCCCCTCTGAAACTGGCCAGGAGGACGACAATGGCCCTGACCTGGATAATCCAACCCCTCCTGAGGAAGAGGAAGAGGAGGATCAGAATGATGCTCCCTTTGTCCCCCCAGGAAGGATTGTGAGTGTGCCCAGAAGGTCTAGATCTTCTTCTCAGGAGTCTAACCACTCTGGCACCTCAATAGGGAGCTCTGTCTCATCTCATAGGAGGGAATCCTCTTATGAGAGAAGAAAGAGGATGGTTCAATATGAGGAAGCTCAGCTTGAACTCAAAAAGAAGCAACTAGCCATAGACAGGGAGTCCCTAGATCTCTTTAGAGAGAGAAGAAAGTTGGGACTAGAGTCCCATGGTGGCAGCCATATCCCTAGAGATAGGGAAAGGTCCTATGACCATAGGAACCTGGGCAAGATTGTCCCTCCCTATCAGAGTGGGGATGACATCCACAAATGGATAACTGCACTGGAGAGGGCCTGTAAAGTTCAGAAGGTCCCCCAGAGGCAGTGGGCAGCAATCTTGTGGCTCTCCTTTGCAGACAAAGGTAGAGACAAGCTCCTCACTGTAAGAGAAGAGGATGCTGACAATTACACAGTCTTGAAGAGTGCTCTGATAGATGGGTTTGGCCTAACCACTGAACAGTATAGGTTGAAGTTCAGAGACACCCAAAAGCTCAGACTCAAGACTGGTTTGATTTTGTAGATTGTGCTACAAAGGCTCTGGAAGGTTGGATACATGGCAACAAAGTGCATGACTTTTTAGGATTGTACAATTTGATTATGAGGGAGCAGATCCTTAATAATTGTCAAAACCAGCTTTTGCACCAGTATCTGGTGGACTCTGATCTGACCTCTCCCCAAGAATTGGGAAAGAAGGCAGACAAATGGGTCAGAACCAGAGTAAAAACTAGAAATCAGGGTGGTGACCAGAAGAAAGATTCTACAAAGTCCCAAGAGAAAGGTGGGGATAAATCTAAGGATAAATCCCCTACAGGGCCCCAAAATTCCTCTTCTGGGGGTGGGTCCCAAACTCCTTCCTCTCCTGAAAAGAAACCATATTGCCATGTCTGTAAAAAGCCTGGGCACTGGAAAACTGATCCCAGTTGCCCCAGGATTGGCAATAAAGAAAATGTTCCTCCCACAACTACTACCACCCCTCCTGGTACTACCAGTAGTAATCCTCCAGTTGGGAGTAGTGCACCCAAAAAGTTAGGTGCTTTTGCAAGAGGAACAGAGGTGGGCCCTAGTTTAGACAGGGACCCCTCAACAGACTCCTCTGACTCTGATGGTGGTATAGGATTTGCCACCTTTACCATGGGTCCCATAGCATTGGGCAGGTACAGAGTGGAGCCAATAATTAATGGTCAGAAAGCTGTGGCATTTAGGGACACAGGGGCTAGTGTCACCATGGTGGCAGGGAAACTAGTCCCCCCTCACCAGCTTTTACCTGAGTTTAAATACCAGGTGACCAACATTGATGGTGTCAGAACAGATCACCCCATGGCCATAGTCAATCTCAGCTGGGAGGGGGTCACAGGCCCAAAGAGAGTGGCAGTGTCCCCCACCTTACCTATAGATTGCCTGATGGGCAATGATCTGGAGATTTCAGCCTGGGCTGAAGTTGAACACCAAACCCATCTCAGGATGCTGGGCGTCCCTGTAAAGGCTAGTGGGGCTGTGATGGCCACAGCCCCAGTCCAAGATTTTGGAGAGATGGAGCCTGGAAGAATGGCCCACTCTCCCCCAAAAGAGAGCACAAGGGTTGAAGAAAAGTCTTCTTCCCTCCAGACAGTAGGTAAGGGTCAGCCTCCTCAGGGAACTGACCCTACCCCTAGTGAAGGAACTGCCCCAGAGGTAGTCAGGCCTGGCCTGGCCACACCCCTGATGGCAGAGGACCCTTCCAAGGTGGTACCCAATCTGGAGCAGGTAACCTGCCCCTCTCTACCCTGCCTCAGCCAGCCCAGGGCTGCAGAGGTCAGGGAGGTCAGTGGACCCCCAGGGCCCCCTGTCCAGAGGAACCCCCATCAGCAGATTAGGGGCACCCAGTCTAGTAGCCCTAGCCAGGTGAAAATTCCTCTACACACTGAGGGATCCCCCATACCTTTATGTAGGGACCTCCCCAGAAGGACTCTGGTAGGCAAGGGCAAACCTGGGACCAGAAGGTTCCAAACCTGCCATGTCCCTCCAGTAGTCCATCCAAAGGGACCCAACCCCCAGCTGTAGGCAGCCAAAGGTTGACCCTTAGAGCAAAGTGCAACTCAGTCATGGAAAGACAGGCATACATGGTGACCAGTGATCTGAGGAAGCTGAGGCCAACATTCCTAGGGCCTCACTTCCCTACTCAGACACCTCACCAGCCTTGTACTTTACCTAAGCACACCACAGGTAGTGATTCCCCATGGTGGAGACCCTCTCATACCCTTAGGGTGAGGGATTGCTTAGTGGACCATAAGACAGGGGGCAACCATGCTAGTGCAGGTGCTTCCTTATATGACCACTTAGTCAATGAAGGCTCAACTGGCCAAGGTTAGCCTTATCTCCTTTCGTTTGGGGGGTTATGTAGGAAGGTGGAATCTGACTATATGGTTGCCCCCACTTTTTTATGGTGTTTTGCTGGTTTATGACTTAGTTGGACTGGGATCCTGCTATTCAGGGCCCCAGTCTATCTGCTTTCTCTGTAAAAAGGTTTCCATGTGCCTTAGGCACATCACTGATTGGAATCTGGAGTGCCCTTATAAGTCCCTAGTATATGGTATACTATATACCAAGGGCATAGGTACCTCAGAGGCCTACCAGGGGCTGCAGCATGTATTATGCCACCCCTGGAAGGCCATCCAAACTGACACCACAGGTCTGCTACTGCAGCCTGGGTAAGGTGGTGCATGCACCCCTTACTGTGATATAGGTTACCTATATCACTAAATACATACACACATATAAACCTATAAGTCACTCCTAAAGCAGGCCTTATCAATCCTGAAGGCAGAGTGCATGGTTCCTATGTGAGAGGGTGCCCTGCATGAGCAGGGCCCCTCTGCAGCGTTCGGAGACCATCTCTGATGCTGTTTGTAGTGCAGCCTGACCATATACTCTTAAGCGCATTATATCCTCGCGGTAAAATGCTAACTTTGGAATGGCTGCACCTAAACATGTTGTGTTTGGTGTCAAACATCTTGGAATACTACCCCCCGCCAATTCTGGCGGCGGGGGTAGCATTCCACCCTTCTAGAGGGAAAGACATGTTAACCCTGACTAACCCGGTAACTTCTCTCCAGAGCCCTGGCATCACAAAATGGATGCTGCTGCCACAGACACGGGTCTGGCCTCCTGCTGCTGGACGAAACTCCGGCAGGGGAGGCCTGGACAATAGGTTTCCTGTTGCAGGGAGGTGTGACCACCTCCCAGACAGGATAATGTGTATTGGGGCTGGGCGGGAGCACCATCTGTGTGCTTTGAAGTCCTGCACTGGGGGCACATTTGGTGTCCCTGTGCATACCCCAGTTCAAACCGGATCAGGGCTTCAGCCCCTGCTTTGGCGCGAACTGGACAAAGGGAAAGGGGTGTAGCCACCCCTCTGCCCTGACCCACCCATAGGTGGGGCCACAGAGTAGTCCAACCCCTATCTTTAGAATAAAGGTAGGAACCCAGTCCTTAGGACTTTAGATTATACCTGGACGAAACTCTGAAACTGAATCCTGGACCTTCGACGCTCTACGACAAGATTAGAGGACTGAAGAATCTCCCTTGGGGTCAAGGAGTGACTCCCTGCTTGGCAGGCACCAAAGAAGCATCTGTCTGGTTCGCATTTCTGAAGCTCCTGTCGGACGCCGAAGTCATCGCATCACCAGAGGTGGATTCTCAGACTTCCCCGAGGCTACCCTGAGTCCCCAGCAAAGCTGAGGCCCGTGGCTATCGTGGGTGACTTGAGACCGTGACCCCTGGACACCGAGCACATTTGCAAGTGCACCATCTTCTGGGTCTCCCAAAAAGTCGTGCTTTGGGCTCCGAGTAGCTCTAGCCTCCAGCACCACCTGCACCGAAGATCACTGGCCCCCACTCCACGAGTGTCCTGTAAGCCAGCTCCACGTGCGGCGTCATGAGGCTCCTTTGCGGTCGCTAGCCCATTGGCTAGTAGCCCTTAACGAAGGCCAATCCTTTTCTTACTTGGCATCCTAGTTGCTCCAGGCCTGCCCTCACTTACCCTCGCTGGGTGAGTTCCACAGACCTTGCTGGTCTGCACCATCGACGATCTACATCTTCCTCGAGACTTGCCGTTGCAAAGGCTTGTTGGGTCCAATCCGGTCGCCGACACCTCAGCACTCGACAGACATCGTGTACCAGCCCGAATCCTGCTCCTGGTTGCCGACAATGCCTCCTGGACCTCGTGGCTGAAGAGTCAAGACGACCGTCAACGCACCTGAAGCACTCGACATCGGTGGGCATCTGTCCATCGCCTTCCTGGTCACTGGCTAGTGACCCAGACTCTGTCCCCTCTGCTTTCAGGTTCACCAGAACTCCGATCCACTCTTGGATCTACCCGGACACTTTTCTCTTGGCCGCCAGCAGCACTTTGCAGCAGATCGCCATTCGAATCGACGACGAAACCCGACCCCGAAAGGCACCTATGCACCCGGCTTCCCTGGGTGAGGTAACACGAGTACTCCGGTGCTCCCGTGGGTAGAGACTCTTCAAAGTCCTAGATCTCAAAGGGTTTTGTCCTAGTCCTCTTTAAGTGTCCCTTTCCTCTATTTTTCCGATCCCGACTTTCTCCATAGAAGTTAACGGCGTATCGCGGTTGTGTATTTACACTGCACGCTGCCTCCCGTGGGTCCCCTGTGTCACTACCTTGGGTGGTTCCTTGTGGTCCAAGCACTTCTAGAGGCTCTAGGCCTAGTGTCTAGTTCAGTCGTGGTTCGCATACCACTTTATTGGTATATGGTTTGGTACGCCCCTAGGGCCCAAACGTGTATTTGTGCTATTACTGTGATTTAATATCTTATAACTTATGTACTTCGAACTCTAGCCTCATAAAGAGACTAGAGGGGTGTGTTTAGCAATAAATACATATATTTTGAATATATACCTGGTGTGGTGCTCTTTCATTTGATCACTCAAGAGATTATAGACTGGTAAAACAAGCTGCTTTACATTCCTTCAAGACTTAGCCTGAAGGCTGCTCTCCATAGCTACCACTAGGATAGCTTTCAATAAGGTTGTCTATAACCTATCTCCAATAAGGGGTTGTTTGGACTGGTGCAAGGTGCCCACTATAATTAGTGGACAGCATATACCAGGCCAACTTCTCACACCTGGGCACTGGAAAACTGATCCCAGTTGCCCCAGGATTGGCAATAAAGAAAATGTTCCTCCCACAACTACTACCACCCCTCCTGGTACTACCAGTAGTAATCCTCCAGTTGGGAGTAGTGCACCCAAAATGTTAGGTGCTTTTGCAAGAGGAACAGAGGTGGGCCCTAGTTTAGACAGGGACCCCTCAACAGACTCCTCTGACGGTGGTATAGGATTTGCCACCTTTACCATGGGTCCCACAGCGTTGGGCAGGTACAGATTGGAGCCAATAATTAATGGTCAGAAAGCTGTGGCATTTAGGGACACAGGGGCTAGTGTCACCATGGTGGCAGGGAAACTAGTCCCCCTCACCAGTTTTTACCTGAGTTTAAATACCAGGTGACCAACATTGATGGTGTCAGAACAGATCACCCCATGGCCATAGTCAATCTCAGCTGGGAGGGGGTCACAGGCCCAAAAAGAGTGGCTGTGTCCCCAACCTTACCTGTAGATTGCCTGATGGGCAATGATCTGGAAATTTCAGCCTGGGCTGAAGTTGAACACCAAACCCATCTAAGGATGCTGGGCGTCCCTGTAAAGGTTAGTGGGGCTGTGATGGCCACAGCCCCAGCCCAAGATTTTGGAGAGATGGAGCCTGGAAGAATGGCCCACTCTCCCCCAAAAGAGAGCACAAGGGTTGAAGAAAAGTCTTCTTCCCTCCAGACAGTAGGTAAGGGTCAGCCTCCTCAGGGAACTGACCCTACCCCTAGTGAAGGAACTGCCCCAGAGGTAGTCAGGCCTAGCCTGGCCACACCCCTGATGGCAGAGGACCCTTCCAAGGTGGTACCCAGTCTGGAGCAGGTAACCTGCCCCTCTCTACCCTGCCTCAGCCAGCCCAGGGCTGCAGAGGTCAGGAGGTCAGTGGACCCCCAGGGCCCCCTGTCCAGAGGAACCCCCATCAGCAGATTAGGGGCACCCAGTCTAGTAGCCCTAGCCAGGTGAACATTCCTCTACACACTGAGGGATCCCCCATACCTTTATGTAGGGACCTCCCCCAGAAGGACTCTGGTAGGCAAGGGCAAACCTGGGACCAGAAGGTTCCAAACCTGCCATGTCCCTCCAGTGTTCCATCCAAAGGGACCCAACCCCCAGCTGTAGGCAGCCAAAGGTTGACCCTTAGAGCAAAGTGCAACTCAGTCATGGAAAGACAGGCATACACGGTGACCAGTGATCTGAGGAAGCTGAGACCAACATTCCTAGGGCCTCACTTCCCTACTCAGACACCTCACCAGCCTTGTACTTTACCTAAGCACACCACAGGTAGTGATTCCCCATGGTGGAGACCCTCTCATACCCTTAGGGTGAGGGATTGCTTAGTGGACCATAAGACAGGGGGCAACCATGCTAGTGCAGGTGCTTACTTATATGGCCACTTAGTCAATAAAGGCTCAACTGGCCAAGGTTAGCCTTATCTCCTTTTGTTTGGGGGGGGGGGGGTTATGTAGGAAGGTGGAATCTGACTATATGGTTGCCCCCACTTTTTTATGGTGTTTTGCTGGTTTATGACTTAGTTGGACTGGGATCCTGCTGTTCAGGGCCCCAGTCTATCTGCTTTCTCTGTAAAAAAGGTTTCCATGTGCCTTAGGCACATCACTGATTGGAATCTGGAGTGCCCTTATAAGTCCCTAGTATATGGTATACTATGTACCAAGGGCATAGGTACCTCAGAGGCCTACCAGGGGCTGCAGCATGTATTATGCCACCCCTGGAAGGCCATCCAAACTGACACCACAGGTCTGCTACTGCAGCCTGGGTAAGGTGGTGCATGCACTCTTACTGTGATATAGGTTACCTATATCACTAAATACATACACACATATAAACCTATAAGTCACTCCTATGGCAGGCCTTATCAATCCTGAAGGCAGAGTGCGTGGTTCCTATGTGAGAGGGTGCCCTGCATGAGCAGGGCCCCTCTGCAGCGTTCGGAGACCCTTCTCTGATGCTGTTTGTAGTGCAGCCTGACCATATACTCTTAAGCGCATTATAACCTTGCGTTAAATGCTAACTTTGGAATGGCTGCACCTAAACATGTCGTGTTTGGTGTCAAACATCTTGGAATACTACCCCCCGCCAATTCTGGTGGCGGGGGTAGCATTCCACCCTTCTAGAGGGAGAGACATGTTAACCCTGGCCTGGCCGGTAACTTCTTTCTAAAGCACTGGCATCACAAAATGGATGCTGCTGCCACAGACACGAGTCTGGCCTCCTGCTGCTGGACGAAACTCCGGCAGGGGAGGCCTGGACAATAGGTTTCCTGTCCCAGGGAGGTGTGACCACCTCCCCAGACAGGATAATGTGTATTGGGGCTGGGCGGGAGCACTTTCGGGTGCTTTGAAGTCCTGCACTGGGGGCACACTTGGTGTCCCTAGTGCATACCCCAGTTCAAACCGGATCAGGGGCTTGCAGCCCCTGCTTTGGCATGAACTGGACAAAGGGAAAGGGTGTAGCCACCCTCTGCCCTGACCCACCCATAGGTGGGGCCACAGAGTAGTCCAACCCCTAAACTTGGTATAAGTATAGGAACCCAGTCCTTAGGACTTTAGATTATCCCTGGACGAAACTCTGAAACAGAATCCTGGACCTTCTACGCTCTACTCACGATTAGAGGACAGAAGAATCTCCCTTGGGGTCAAGGAGTGACTCCCTGCTTGGCAGGCACCAAAGAAGCATCTGTCCGGTTCGCATTTCTGAAGCTCCCGTCGGACGCCGAAGTCATCGCATCACCAGAGGTGGATTCTCAGACTTTCCCGAGGCTACCCTGAGTCTCCAGAAAAGCTAAGGCCCGTGGCTATCGTGGGTGACTTGAGACCGTGACCCCTGGACACCGAGCACATTTGCAAGTGCATCCTCTTCTGGGTCTCCCAAGAAGTCGTGCTTTGGGCTCCGAGTAGCCCTAGCCTCCAGCACCAACTGCACTGAAGATCACTGGCTTCCACTCCACGAGTGTCCTGTGAGCCAGATCCACGTGCGGCGTCACGAGGCTCCTTTGCGGTCGCTAGCCCGTTGGCTAGTAGCCCTTAACGAAGGTCAATCTTTTTCTAACTTGGCATCCTCGTTGCTCCAGGCCTGCCCTCACTTACCCTTGCTGGGTGAGTTCCCCAGACCTTGCTGATCTGCACCATCGACGATCTTCCTCTGCATCGAGACTTGCCGTTGCCAAGGCTTGTTGGGTCCAATCCGGTCGCTGATACCTCAGCACTCGACAGACATCGTGTACCAGCCCGAATCCTGCTCCTGGTCACCGACAACGCCTCCTGGACCTCGTGGCTGAAGAGTCAAGACGACCGTCAACGCACCTGAAGCACTCGACATCGGTGGGCATCTGTCCATCGCCTTCCTGGTCACTGGCTAGTGACCCAGACTCTGTCCCCTCTGCTTTCAGGTTCTTCAGAACTCCGATCCACTCTTGGATCCACCCGGACACTTTTCACTTGGTCGCCAGCAGCACTTTGCAGCAGATCGCCATTCAAATCGACGACGAAACCCGACCCCGAAAGGCACCTATGCACCCGGCTTCCTGGGTGAGGTAACACGAGTACTCCGGTGCTCCCGTGGGTAGAGACTCTTCAAAGTCCTAGATCTCAAAGGGTTTGGTCCAAGTCCTCTTTTAAGTGTCCCTTTCTCTAATTTCCCGATCACGACTTTCTCCATAGAAGTCAACGGCGTATCGCGGTTGTGTATTTACACTGCACGCGTCTCCCGTGGGTCCCCTGTGTCACTACCTTGGGTGGTTCCTTGTGGTCCAAGCACTTCTAGAGGCTCTAGGCCTAGTGTCTAGTTCAGTCGTGGTTCTTATACCACTTTATTGGTATATGGTTTGGTACGCCCCTAGGGCCCAAACGTGTATTTGTGCTATTACTGTGTTTAAATAACTTCTAACTTATGTATTTTGAACTCTAGCCTCATAAAGAGACTAGAGGGGTGTGTTTAGCAATAAATACATATATTTTGAATATATACCTGGTGTGGTGCTCTTTCATTTGGTCACTCTAGAGATTATAGACTGGTAAAACAAGCTGCTTTACATTCCTTCAAGACTTAGCCTGAAGGCTGCTCTCCATAGCTACCACTAGGATAGTTTTCAATAAGGTTGTCTTTAACCTATCTCCAATAAGGGGTTGTTTGGACTGGTGCAAGGTGCCCACTATAATTAGTGGACAGCATATGCCAGGCCAACTTCTCACATCGCCCATTTGCTGACCCACTCAGCCCTCACACAGGTTGTGATAGCTCTGGTTCTCTCGCGTCTTGACTTCTCAAATTCTATTTACCTTGGCCTGCCTCTGTTCCTACTCAAACGCCTACAATTAGTACAGAACCAGGCTGCGAGATTAATTTATAAACAACCTAAATGGCAATCCGCCAGACCCTGGCTATCCAAACTTCACTGGCTACCTATTGCCCAACGTGCAGCTTTTAAGTCAGGGTGCTTAATCTTTAAGGCATTGCATTGCAGGAGCCCCAAATTCATCAGCTGTATGATTGTAAAGCACGCCCCACTTCGCAACCTACGGTCAGCTCATCTTCAACTACTGACTACCCCTGCCATTAAACTCAAACGTCAGGGTGGGCGTAGGTTCTCCTACCTCGCCCCTAAATTCTGGAACTCCTTACTACTGGCGATCAGGATGTGCGACAACCTGCTGGGGTTCAGAAAGGCGCTTAAGACCTGGTTGTTTGAGCAAGCTTACGCATAGTCCTTTGCGCCGCAACACTGTCCAAGATTAGCGCCATGAAACCTGCTGGTGACCGTGCGCTCTAGAAGTTCCTACTAACATAACATGACCCTCCTTCCTGAGCCTTATTAGGTCCTGGGGACCCTATCCTCCAGGGCCTTAACTATTTTAAAGGAGGGGGAGGCCGTGTGACCCCACTTCCAGAGACTCAGGCTCTGGGGATCCCATCCCAAAGGGACTCTTTTTAAAGGGGAGGTAGGCCACGTGGCCCCCCTCTTCAAGCCTTATTAGGTCCAGGGGACCCCATCCCCAGGGGCATTATATATTTAAAGTGGAGGGGGGCCACACAGCCCCACTCGCCAAACCTTACTAGGCCCTGGAGACCTCCTCCCCCACAGACGCAGCTTAACTGAAAGGGTAAGAGGAGCTGCGCTCCCTCACAAGCTGTTTTCGGCCCCGGGGACCCCATTCCCGGGTCCCAATACACTATTTAAAGGCCTACCCAAGGCACCCAGCCTCCACAATGTGGGGGCTGCAGGGGAACCAAAGGGACCCCGCAGCCCCAACTGGCTCCCCGCATGCTGGGCTGGGAGATGGGGGTCCCCAGGGCCTTTTTAAAGCTCAGGGGAGGGGACCCCTCCCATTTTTGTCATTTGAGATGTCATCAGTGATGTCATCAGTGATGTCACTGACCATGTGATGTAATATGTGAGGTCATAAGAAGTGCATTGCAGGGGCGTAAGTTATAGTTAGCTCAGGTAGCTATAACTGCTGAATTTCAGTGGTTTTGTATGAGTGAAATCTGAACCTATCTATAACATCCCTGTAACCTTTGTTTTTTTTCAGTGAATTTCTAAGGTTTTGTTATATTCTATTTCCTAACTATAATGTCCCTGTAACCTTTGGACTTTTAAGTACATTTCTAAAGTTTTTAAATTTTATTTCCTAACCTGTAACCTTTGAGAGTGAGTGCATGAGTGTTTCAATGGGCGATGTGAGTGGGTGTGTGAGTGTCTGAATGGGCCTGGGAGTGGCTGCATAGGTGTCTCACTGGGTGTGTGAGTGGGTGCATGAGTGTCTGAGTGGGGCTGTGACTAGGGGCATAAGTGTCTGAGTGGGTGCATGAGTGTCAGATTGAGCATTTGAGTGGGTCTGTGAGTGAGTATGAGTGTCTGAGTGGGTTTGTGAGTGCCTCCATGTATGTGTGAATCAGTCTGAGTGAGTGCACGAGTCTGTGAGTGGGTCTGTGAGTGGTTGCATGAGACTCTGAGTGGGTGCATGAGTGTCTAAGGGATTGTTTCAGTGGGTCTGTGAGTAGGTGTGAATGGGTTTGTGAGTGTTTCCATGAGTGTGTGAGTCAGTCTGTGAGTGAGTGCATAAGTGTCTGAGTGGGTCTGTGGATAGGTGTGTGAGTCTCTGAGTACATCTGTGAGTGAGTGTGTGAGTGTCTGAGTGACTGTCTGAGTGCGCACGTTCATGTCTGAGTGGGTGCATGAGTGTCTGAGTGGGTGTCAGAGTGTCTGAGTGGGTTTGTAACTGCCTCCACAAGTGTGTGAGTCAGTCTATGAGTGAGTGCATGAGTGTCTGAGTGGGTCTGTAAGTGGGTGCATGAGTCTCTAAGTGATTCTGCGAGTGGGTGTGTGAGTCTGTGAGTGAGTATGTGAGTCTGTGAGTAGGTCTGTGAGTGAGTGCATGAGTCTCTGAGGGGGTCTGTGAGTGAGTGCATGAGTCTCTGAGTGGGTCTGTGAGTAACTGCATGAGTCTCTGACTGGGTCTGTGAGTGAGTGTGTGAGTCTGTGAGTGGGTGCATGAGTCTGTGAGTGGGTGCATGAGTCTGTGAGTAAATGCGTGAGTCTCTTAGTGGGTCTGTGAGTGGGTACATGAGTGTCTAAATCGGTCTGTGAGTGGGTGCATAAGAGTGTCAATGGGGTTGACAGTGGGTGCATGAGTCTCTGAGTACCCAGGGTCTGTGGGTGAATACATGAGTCTCTGAGTGGGTCTGAGAGTGGGTGCATGAGTGCCTGAATGGGTCTTTGAGTGGGTGTGAGAGTGTCTGAATTCTCTATGTTTTGTCCTTTTCTGCTTTGTTTTTTATTTTCTCCTTGTTTTTCTGCATTCTGTTTTGCCCTCTGCTGCTCTGTTTTGCCTTTCCTGCTCATATTTGCCCCCTCTGTTTTTTCCTCTTCTGCTCTGTTTTGCCTTTCCTGCTCATATTTGTCCCCTCTGTTTTTCCCTCTTCTGCTCTGTTTTGCCTCTCCTGCTCATTTTTTGGCTCTCTGTTTGGCCTTTTCTTCTTGTTTTTTCTGCCCTCTATTTTGCCTTTCCTGCTCATTTTTCTGCCCTCTGTTTTGTCTTTCCTGTTTGTCTTTTTTCTGCTCTCTGTTTTTCCATTTAAGAGTCCCAGGGACCACCACCTCTCCGGGTTTTATTGAAATTAAGGGTGGGAGCTGCATTGAGCTCCAAGAGCCCAGGGGTCCGCCACCTCCCCGGTGCTTTATTTTTATTAAAGGGGGGGCGCATGGACCCCCCCTCCTGAGGCTTTCATATGCCTGGGGACCATTATCTCCCCAGGACTAACTTAATATTATGCAGGGGTGCGCTGACCCCCGGGGACTACCACCTCCGTGGGGGCAAATACTTTCATTCAATTTTAGCCCCAGAGACCTGATCCCCCAGGGTCCAGCCTTAAAATATGTATATTTTTTAATAGGGGAGGTGGGCCATCCCTGGGCCGAATTCAGTCTTGGGGACCCCAGGGCCAGGTCTTAATTCAGTGGGGGAGGGGGCAACATGGGTGAGTGAATGGGTGTGCAAGTGGTTTTCTGAGTCTCTGAATGGATGTGTCTGACTGCCTGTATGGGTGTTTGAGTGGGTTTGTGAGTGTGTAAGAGGGTGTGTAGGTGGATGTGTGGGTCTGTAAATGGTTGTGGCACTAGTTGCATGAGTGTGTACGTGGGTGTCTGAGGGGGTGCATGAGTGCCTGTGTGGGTCTGTGAGTGGATGTATGAGTGGTTCTCTGGGTCTGTGAGTGGGTGTGTGACTGGCTGTATGAGTGTGTAAATGGGTGTGTGAGGGGTTTCTGGGTCTCTGATTGGATGTGTGAGTGGCTGTATGGGTGTCTGAGTGGGTGTGTGAGTGGGTTTCTGGGTTTCTGAGTCAGTGTGTGAGTGGCTGTAAGAAGTGTGAGTGGGTGTGTGGGTGGGTGTGTAAGTGCTTGTGTGGGTCTATGAGTGGGTGTGTGAGTGGTTCTATGGGCCTCCAAATGGATGTACCAGTGACTGTATGGGTGTGTGAGTGGGGGTGTGTGTGTGGCTGTATGAATGTGTGACTGGGTGTGTGACTGGTTGTGCGGGTGTGTGAGAGTGTGTGAGTGGGTCTGTGAGTGGGAGTATAGGTTTTTTTAATTAGGGTCTGGATCTGTGGATCCGCTGCAGATTCACACAGGGGCCATACTGAGTGCAGCAGTTGATCCTCATACGCCAAGAATGGATCTTCATTTTATGTGGATCTGCCATGGATTTGCATCTCTTGATACACAGAAATCTTTTTTCTTTAGTTACTACAAAACTACTGAACAGATTTACACCAAATTATAAAAAGCACTCTTTCTAGGCCAAGATCAGGCTTTCTGCTGAATTTATTTTTGAAAACAGATTTTATTATGTCAGAGGTCATAAACAATGCAGAGCTCCTTGACCCAGGAAACATCTGCTATATCACACATTGCAAATCATTGTCTTTGACAGTTGATTTTACATTATTTTCGTCAAAATATGCAATACAATAAAATAGATACACCACAACTCTCCCCCCCACCATTGCACTAACACACGGCTCCATATCGGCTGTCCCTCTTTGCCCATCCCACCAAATCAAGTTCTTTACCACATATCCTGACCCTTATCCTAGGGGCCCACATATCAAAGTAGATAATGATGCGTCCACCGGGGGCACCGGGTCCAATTCCAAACCTCGATAATCTGCCCACCGTTTCCAAATTTTGGGGTGCTTTTGCGGGCAGCCCCTAGCCTTAAATATCGGAATCTCCAACCCCATACTAACATCCATCCCATTTTTCCAGGCCGAGAGAGAGGGAGGGGCCATCGCCTTCCACAGCCTTGCTATATCTCTTTTGGCCAATGTCAGTCCCAACAGCAGTAGATGCCTCTTATATATATTACCTCCTATACCCTCGATAATATGCAGCATTGTTAGTTTTGGTGAGGAGGGGAGCTCCCACCCCAGCACCTCTGTCATGCAAGCCAACACCCCTCTCCAGAATTTCGTGAGTGCTATACAGTTCCAAACAGTATGAATTAGGGACCCCTCCTCTCGCCCACATCGCAGACACAGCGGGGAAGCCACCAGGCCTGCCCTCCACAGCCTGAGCCTAGTGTAATAAGCCCAGTGGAGGTATTTGAACTGAACAAGGTGCAGCCTCATCGATATTGCTGCACCTCTAGGTGAGGCCAGTGCATCCATCCAGTCATCCCCATCCAATTGACCCACATCCCGAACCCATGCCTCTCTGAGTGTGTCCAGTGTAGTGGAACTATGGGTCACCAAAGATTGGTATAGCTTTGATATCTTGTGATCCTGTAGATCTCCCATAAAGACCTTAGCCTCAATTGGATTGAATTCAGGGAGCGCCTCAATGCCTGAAATACTTGGATAAATGGCATGTCGAAATTGGAGGTACTTATAGAACTGAGTCCATGGCATATGATATTCTTGCTGAAGATCTTGAAAGGATTTGAGCACCGAGCCTCGCATTACTGCCCCTAATGTAGAAATCCCTATATTCTCCCATCCTTGAAACCCAGCTAATGCCGCCAGCTGCGGCAACCGGCCATTGTGCCACAGCGGGGTCTCCCTAGTTAGCTTATTCCACATCCCATCTTACGGAGGCACTGTTTCCACACCCGAAACACCACTTGAGTGGCCGATGGCAAAGACTTACACAGCGGTGCCGAGTACAGAATAGTGTGAAGGGTGGATTCCCCCATACACCTCCGCTCTACTGCATATGCGGGGTCTCCGTGGTCCCCATACCACCATTCATTGAGCACCAGGAGATGCGAGGCCATATAGTACGATTGAATGTCTGACGTGGCCAGCCCCCCACAATATGTTGACTGGAAGCAGGTCCGCAGCGCCACTCTGGCGGCCCCCCTGCCCACAGGAAGTGTCCCAACGCAGCATTTACCTGGCGAAACCACGACGGGGGCACCGGGTATGGATGATTCTGCAGCTGGTATAGCAGGCGCGGCAATGACACCATTTTAAAAATCGCCGATCTGCCATACAGAGAGAGGGGCATATGTGACCAAGTTTTCATGTCCTCCCTGATCCGCGCCCAAATCGCCACTAAATTCCTGTCCCATGATACTCTCGGTTGAGCTGAGAGGAATACTCCCAGATATTTCACCCCCTCCGACGACGCCCGTACTGCCGTGGCCCAGGACCCCAGCTCCGCAGCTCCCCTCAACACCCATAGCGTGGATTTACTCGGGTTGAGATATAATCCCGATGATTCACCAAAGATGTGCATGATGCGGAGAAGCCTAAGCCCGGTCCTATAGCCCATGGTCCCACTCAAATCCAGCCACCTGCGCGTCAATTCTCACCCACGCCGCCAAAGGCTCCATTGCTAGAGCAAAGAGATACGGGGACAGAGGACACCCCTGACGGGTGCCTCTGCCTATGGAGAATGTAGAGGATTCGGATCCCGCCACCCGCACCGACGCCGTGAGATCCGTATACAGCAATTTAAGGTACGCCAGGAATCGCAGGCCTATATTAAGTCAGTCGAGAAGCGCGAATAGGTACACCCAAATGAGGGAATCAAACGCCCTGTCCATATCCGCCAGCAAAAGGGTAGCCGAATCTCCTCTGCCCTGGACAGCAGCGACTGCATTATGCGCCCCCCTGATATTATGGCGCGTGGCCCTTTGAGGCATAAAGCCTGCCTGGTCCGGGTGGACCAGGGTAATTAGGTGAGATTGGAGGCGGGTGGCCAATAGTTTGGCCAAAGTTTTTGCCTCGACATACAGTAGAGAGATGGGGCGGTACGAGGCATGTTTGTCTGGAGGCCGGCCCGGCTTGTTAAATACGACCACTTCCGCATGTCTCCAGTCCCGCGGCAGACAGCCCCGATCTCTAGCTTCGTCAATAACTTGAAGATAATGCGATCCTAACTTGGAGAAGTATTTCTTAAAGAATTCGCATGGGAACCCATTTGCTCCCGGTGCTTTACCCGAGTTCAAATCCCCCACTGCAGCACCGATCTCCTCCTCAGTGAATGGAAGCTCAAGTTCATCCAGCGCATCGTCGGAAAGGGCGCAGGGCGGCAGGTCATCTATAAAGCGACGGATCAAATCTTCCTGCAAGAGTTCTCTTGGGGCGTAGAGTTCCGCAAAATACTGTGCAAAGCTCTCGGCTATGAGGGATGGGTCACTCAGAACCCGTCCATCAGGGCCCAGTATACTTGGGAGAACCCAGGGCTGCAGGGCTCCTTGACATAATCTGTGCAGCAATTTACTGGATTTATCGCCCCATTGGTAAATTCTGCTGCGTGACGCTAGCCACGCAAGGCGGGCCTCATTCATCAGGGAACTTGCATAGGTTTGCTGCGCTGGTACTAGCTGTCAGCGCACCAAGTTCCCTCCCTCCCCCCTACTATTCTGCTCTAGCTCCAGCAACTGGGCTTCTGACCTCAACAGGGCTTCCCACCGGGTGCGGCGCGCTGCCGCACAGAAGGAAATATCCACCCCTCGCAGTGTGGGCTTCATGGCTTCCCATAGCGTTGCGGCCTCAGCCACCGTCCCCACATTCATTTCCAGGTATTGTTCAATCGCGTGCCCCATGTGTTCTCGATACTTCTCATCTTGAAGATGCCATGGGGAAAGACGCCAATGAAAGGGCGGTTTCTTAGGACCCAACTGCACCATCAGAACCACTGGAGAGTGGTCGGATAAACCCCTTGAAAGCAGCTCTACGGCCCGCACCCTCTCGACGACCCGTAGGGGCACAAAAAAATAATCAAGGCGGGAGTATGATTCATGAGAATTCGAGAAGTATGTATAGCCTTGTTCCATTCCAAGTAGCCTCCGCCAGACATCTACCCATCCCAGTCCCACCGCCAAGGAATTCAATTTAGTACTACGATCGACAGTGGAGTGTCCTCCTGACCTCCATCTGTCCACCGCCAAGTCCATAACGTCATTCCAATCTCCCCCTATAATAGCCAACTCCTCTGGTAAATCTGTCCACAGTGTCGTGAGATGCTCAACTAAAGACCATTGCAGCGGCGGGGGGGCATAGACACTACCCAACACCACCCATTCCTCATATATGGTGCCTTCAATAAATACGTATCTCCCCTGAGGATCTGACCATGTTTTGGTATGTTTATACGGGACCCTACGATGCATCAAGATCGCAACTCCTCGTGACCCCCTAGTAAAGCCAGAGTGGAACACTTGAATATAACCATATCGGAGGAGACACATTGCTTTGTTACCCATTAGCGCGCCTCCTGAAGCATCAGGACGTCCGCTCTGTACCGTTTGGCCTGCTGAAGTATGGCCCCTCTCTTGACCTTATCAAGGGCCCCTCTAACATTCCAACTCACTATTCGTAGGTCTCCCTCATGGGACCGCGACCTATCCATTGGGCTTGCCATCTAAGAGTCTCTGGACCTCGAAGTGCAGGACAGCCTTGCGCCAGTGCGCAAAGAGAAACCATGTGTAGCAAAAATGCAGTGCAATCAGAAAACAAATAATTCCCAACATCCCCAAACCCCCCCCTATACCTCAAAACAGCTGAAGTATCTGTTGCGGCGGAGGTGGCTAGCAGACCCCAACGGGGGCCTCCCACCCTCCCCCACCAATGGATCCCCAATAACCTGCCCATAGTCAACGGACATTCCCGTTAGCTATTGAAATTCGAACAGGGGTAAGAGCCCCTGCCCACACTCCGTCGGCATAGACATGAAACACAGACAGTCCCCAGCTCACATACGCCCTGGCACTGCTACGACACCGGAGATCTTTGCCGGGGCACCGACGTAGATCGAGTAGAGTCACTACAGGATTTGGAGCGGCGTCTCGACCTCGATCTCCTGGAGCCTTTGTTCTTAGGTTTGGGTGGCCTGTGGGCGACCTCACTGGACGAGGAATCAGACCCCAGCCCAGGCAGCGTGCGGTGCCGAATCTTCACAGTTTCGTCTGTCCAAAGGAAGACATCCTCTGGCGACTCAAAGAAGAGAGTACGGGACTGATACACCACCCGCAGCTTGGCTGGATATAACAATGCGTACGGGAGTTTCAGCTCACGGAGGCGGGCCTTGGCAGCCATAAAAGATTGTCTTTTCTGCTGAACTAGTCTGGTATAGTCCGGGAATATGAGAATACAGCTGTTTGCGTACAGCAGTGGTTCCTTGAGTCTAGCCTGTTTTAATATTACATCTCTGTCGTGATAGTTCAGGATCTTGGCAATGACAGGCCGTGGTATGGCACCCGGGGGAGGCTTCTGCATTAGTGCCCTATGTGCCCTTTCGATGACAAAGCAATCGGACAGCGAGTCGGGAGGAAGCCAGTCCACCAGCCACCTGGTAAGAAATTGTTCCATGTCCCTCCCCTCGCAACCTTCAGGGAAGCCAACAAAGCTGAGGTTGTTTCTCCGGGCCCTACCTTCTGCCTCCTCCACCCGCGAGGCCAAGCCTCTAGTGAGCGAATCCAGCGACATGACCTGCTTCTGCAGTGTAGCTACTGAATCTTCCACTCCCGATACTCTGGTTTCGGCCTCAGTAATGCGTTCGACCGTATTTCGAAGATCTTGCCTCAGGAGTGTCACGTCGGAGCCCACCTCTCTAATCTTTGCCTCCAGAGCAGCCCTGGACTGCGTGATGGCAGCCATGAGCGCGGCATTATCTGGAATGCCCCCTTGCGCCCCTCCTTGGTCCACAGCAGAGGCCCCTGGTCCAGTAAAGCGATCGATCGTGCTCTGATTGGCAGACCCTCCCCCTGGTTTGTCCCTTGTCATAGTGGCGGTCGGATGGCTGTCGTCAAGAGTGGTGGTGCAGCAGTCCTCCGGCCAAACCCTCAGCGCAAAGCACCGTGGTTCAAAATGCCACCCTCCTTTCGCCACTCACACTGTCCCAATCTGTAAGTTCTGTTTCCAGCTACTGGCCACTTGCAATGCAGGACACGGGTGGAGACCTCGTGCCCCCAGGCCGCACAGAGTACTAACCCGGCCGCTTCCGCGGACAATCGTGTCTCCTCCCCTCCAAAGGGAGTCCCTCTGTCCCTTCACGTGCCACCTCTAAACAACCAGGGAGGTAGATCCGTCCCCCACACTGGTCTCCACTGCCAATAGAATATCTTGGCCCAGCTCCTCACAGCCAACAACGCTCCGGCAGAGCCCAGTGGTCGCAGGCCAGTCCCCTAGCCACGTATCCACCAAGTACTAGCCACCAAAGCACTGCAAGAATCCAATCAGGGCCTTCCACTGCAAGCCATCACACATGCTGCCCCTCTGATACAGACTCAGCGTAGGAATGCTTCTAGCCAGGAGTAATGGGCCCAGGAGCGCAGGCCATGATATGGGGCCCTGCTGCCAGGCTCACACGGCCCCACCGCTGCAGTCCCGCACAAGCTGACCTCTGCCCCAAACGCCGCGGACTCGGGTGCCGACTCCCTGCTCACTAGGGAGGCACCAACACCTCCGCTGCAGCCCCGCAGGACACCGCTCTGGCCCCGACCGTCTTCTCGGGGGTTACAAGCCACAGGGGGCCTGTGCGGGAGACACCCCCCCTCTCGCGGCCCGAGCTGGCCGCCGATCCCCGCACTGAAGATTGAAGGAGAGGGGGGGAGGCGAGCCGGGGCACTCACCGGGTCACCGATCGCGGGTCAGCCAGCCACACAGCCTCTGCCGCCTTGACTATATGTTTTCCTGGCCAGCCACCGGTACTCGGCCGTGTCACAGCCGGTCTGCTCAGGATCCCCGGGTATTTTTATGATTCTGCACGGCTTAGTCCACCGCCGCGCCAAGGCCTCTACTGCCGCTGCGAGTCTGCCGCTTCAGGTCCGCCCACAAGGCCTTCCGGCCGCACCACGATGCAGGTGCCGCCGACGCTTCAGTTTCGGCTCATCAGCAGCTGAAGGGACTGCCACGCTAGTTTTGAAAATTTTGTGAAGAGATGTCAAATGGCCTCAAAGGTATTAGCAAAACAAAAAATGCTTTTCTTATGGAAACTAGGTCCTAACTATAACTACCTACTGGCGACCACCAATAGGTAATTATACACACAAAAATATATATATATATATATATATATATATATATATATATATATATATATATATATATATATTGATACCAATCCTGGCAGCGACGAACAGACAGGCACTGATAAATATAGTTATATATATAGTTAAATATATATATATATATATATATATCCCATCAAATCTCCTTCCAATAAAAAGAGGTGCACCGACACTTAGCTAAGCAGCGTTAAAACTTCTTTAATGGTGAGACAGCACGAAGGTAAAAAGGCAGTTATCCCAACGTTTCTGCTCTTGTCGAGCCTTGATCACGGGAGGCAGTCTCTTTTTTGAAAACGACCCACGTGGTTTCCCTTATAACTCCGTGGGCCGTATTTTCACTAAGAACACGCACAGGGAAATCTTCAATTTACAGGTGAATAGCGCAGTCTATTTCTTTTTTGCGAATGACCATGATGCGCAACCACTTCTTATATTATAACAGTTCCCTGGAGGGTGTGAGCCAAATCTGCCAATAAACACAGTTCGTAATTTCAATCTTCACTCACTGAATAAAACGCTGCTCCAGCCAGCAGTACCGGAAAACTTTCCTTCTGCTCCCAACTCCCCACACACGGTGAACGCTTTCACCGGGGGCAAGCAGGTCAGGCTCCAAACATTAAATCCAGCCACAGTGCCCCACGACACAAGCCTGAACCTTGAAGGGCGGCCAGTGCTTTCCAGCGCAGGGCTTCTGGTTGCAAATCCCATCAAATCTCCTTCCAATAAAAAGAGGTGCACCGACACTTAGCTAAGCAGCATTAAAACTTCTTTAATGGTGAGACAGCACGAAGGTAAAAAGGCAGTTATCCCAACGTTTCTGCTCTTGTCGAGCCTTGATCACGGGAGGCAGTCTCTTTTTTGAAAACGACCCACGTGGTTTCCCTTATAACTCCGTGGGCCGTATTTTCACTAAGAACACGCACAGGGAAATCTTCAATTTACAGGTGAATAGCGCAGTCTATTTCTTTTTTGCGAATGACCATGATGCGCAACCCCTTCTTATATTATAACAGTTCCCTGGAGGGTGTGAGCCAAATCTGCCAAAATATATATATATATATATTACCTACTGGCGGTCGCCAGTAGGTAGTTATAGTTAGGACCTCGTTTCTATTCAAAAAGCATTTTTTCTTTTGCCAATATCTTTGGCGCCATTTGACGAATATTCACAAAATTTTTAAAACTAATGGGGCGCTCCGGTCAGCTCCTGTCTTGAAAGTTTTGGGGTGATTTGTCAAGCGGGGGCCGAGAAAAAAGGGGGTCCCAAAACGCGTTTTCTCCATGTTAATTTCCATAGGAAACTTTAGACAAATCTACAGCCCGAACTGCTGAAAGGAATTACACCAAATTTGGCAAAAAGGTAGATCTTGGTTCAGAAAGAGCCCTTTTTTTTAAATGGTGTAAATCCGTTCAGTAGTTCTTGAGAAATTAGAAAAAGAAAAGTTTCGATATCTGAGCACCGAGGAGGGTTCCCAAACTGATTGGCCACTCCAAACCAGGAAGTGTTGGCAGCCATCTTGTGACTCGGTAACCGAGTCACAAGAAAAGAGTAAATAAAAAGGTGAAAAACAAGAAACGGGGGCAGGGTACAAACACCCTGACACCCTAGGCCTGCTCAGGAGGTCCCACAAGGACCCCCAGGGCCAAAAAAAGCTTCTTTTTTAAAAAAAAAAAACCAGCCGAATTAGCGCTGGGGTCGCTAATCCGGCCGAGAAAAAAAAAAAAAAATGAAGCGCGGACTCCCGCGCTTTGTTATTCTTAAGCCCCCAGGTGGGCCAGGTCCCGGGGGCATGCCTATTTAATTAGAGGGGGCCCGCGGGGGCCCCTGCAGCCCCGGGGACCGCCACCTCCCCGGGGCTTAGTTTATTGAATGCGGGGGGGCTCGCGGCCTCCCGCAGCCCCGGGGACCGCCACCTCCCCGGGGCTCTCATATTTTTTTAAATAAAATGTGGGTGGGGGCTCGAGCCCCCCCACACACCCCGGGGACCACCACCTCCCCAGGGCTTTGCAAATTAAACGTGGGGGGCACGCAGCCCCCGCAGCCCTGGGGACCGCTAACTCCCCAGGGCTCTGTTTTTTTAATAAAAATATGTGTGTGGGGGGGCTCGAGCCCCCCCACATGCCCCAGGGACCACCACCTCCCCGGGGCACTCTATATTTAAATTTGGGGGTCCTTACGGACCCCCGGGCCCCGGTGACCACCACCTCCCCGGGGCTTTAGAAATGAAGGAGGGGGGCCGCGCGGCCCCCCTCCTGGAGCCCTTGATGGCCCTGGGGACCGCCACCCCCCAGGGCTGGCTCCTGCAATGTCCCGGGGTGCCCACCCCCGGGACATTGCTGTTTGCTATGGCGTGCTCCCACCCTGCCCTAGCAAACTCTGGTTTGCTTGATTGAAGCGAGAGCAGGTAAACCTGCTCTCGCTTCAATCAAGCAAAGCAGGATTGATTTTGCACAAGGGGAGCTGCATGTCAGCAGCTCCCCTTGTGCAAAAGCAATGCCGGCTCCCGCAGGAGGCGGGGAGTCGGCGGACCATGGGGGCATTGGGGCTCCCCCCGCAGTTCCCAATGGAGAGGCCAGGCCCCAGGGGATGGGGTCCCCGGGCCCAGAAATGGCCCGGGAGGGGAGCCACACAGCCCCCCTCCCCTGCAAAAGAAAAGAAAAGAAACGGAAAGGCCGGCCCGGGGGATGGGGTCTCCGGGGCCATAATTGGCCTGAGGAGGGGGGCCACGCGGCCCCCCTCCAAATAATTTAATTAAAAATAAAAAAAAAGACTGGCCATGCCCTGGGGGATGGGGTCCCCGGGGCCTAAATTGGCCTTGAGAGGGGGGCCACGCGGCCCCCTTCCCGTTTAAAAAAAAAAGGGGTCAGGCCCTGGGGGATCGGGTCCCCAGGGCCCAAAAAATAGTAAAAGAAGGGGGGCCACACAGCCCCCATCTAAAAATATTTTTTTTTTTTAAAAAGCCGGCATTTCGCCGGAGGCCCCGCCCCCTCCCTGCACCACTCTGCAAACGCGCCCCGTGGCGCGTTGTAAGATGAGGAATTAATTCCCCTTGAATACTGAGGGGCCCCGGGGGCCAACTAGCCCACCAGGTACCTCCAGTATGTGCCACAGAGCTGTGTTGTAGAGAGGTGGTCCGAGGCCACGCCCCTTTTTACACCACTCTGCAAACGCGCCTCTTGGCGCACTGGTGGTAGGGCGATGAGGTCCTCTTGTGTCCTGAGGACCTCAGGACACAAGTGGACTTCATCCCCCGAGCAGCAGTGCGCCAAGAGGCGCGTCTGCAGAGTGGTGTAAAAAGGGGGTGTGGCCTCAGACCACCTCTCTGCAATCCAGCTGTGTGGCGCTTACTGGAGGTACCTGGTGGGCTAGTTGGCCCCCAGGGACCCTCAATATTCAAGGGGACTTAATCCCCCAACTTAGAACGTGCCAGGGGGCGCATTTGCAGAGTGGTGGAGAAAGGGGGCGTGGCCTTTGTCCACCTCTCACCAATCCCACTGTGTGGGGCTTACTGGAGGTAAGAGGTAGGCTAGTTGGCCCCGAAAGGACCCCTAGCAGCGAAGGGGACTTCAATCCCCATCCAAGAGCGTGCCAGGGAGCGCGTTTGTAGAGTGGTGGGCAAAGGGGGCGTGGCCTCTCTGAGAACCTAGCAATCCTGCTGTGTGGGACTTACTGGAGGTAATACGAGGGGTAGTTGGCCCCCAAGGATGTCCTTGGGGGCCAACTACCCCTCTTGTTACGTCCAGTAAGTCCCGCAGAGTGGGATTGCTAAGACGTCTTCGGAGGCCATGCCGTCCTTTCTCCACCACTCTGCATACGCGCCTCCTGGCAGACTGCGGGATGGGGGAAGAAATCCAATTTACTCCTGAGGGACTTTGGGGGCCAAGAAGCCCTCCTGGTGCCTCCTGTAAGTCCTACGCAGTGGAATTCCTGAGCGCTGGTCGGAGGCCAACACCCTTTCTCCACCACTCTGCAAACGCGATTACTAGTTAAAGAAGTGTTTGCAATGTTATAGGTTTCGCATTTGCGAGAGTTAGAGCTATTGGCAATGTAAATGTAAAAGTTTTTAAATGTTTTTCGGAGTGGAGTGGATGTATGTTGTGTGTAGTGGAATTATGTGGTAAGTTGCGCAGTGAAATTATGTGGAAAGAAAGTATGTGGTATTTATTTTATAGGAATTATGTAGAGTGGGGTTATGTGTTATGGAGAGTAATTATGTGGTATGGTAGTCTGTGTTGTGGAGTGGTAATGTCAGGTTTAGTCTTCCTCGTTTCCATAGAAGCTCAACTATGAACTCAATGATACAAAAAAAAGAAGGAATCACTGAGGAGCACTTCTGGACCTAGTCAGAGGTATGAGCAGGGCCATTGGAATTATGAGACTGTTTGGCTGCACCGACTTTCGCAGAAATATACATTTTCCGCATTAGCCACATAATTCATCATCTGCTCCCTAATCTGTAGATTTGAACAAAAAAAGCCTTGTTTCTAGATCCAATGGCTCAAACGTTACCAAAAGTGCAGCGACAAGTGTTACAGCGTGTTGGAAGGCCCTTTGCAAACCTAGAATGGTCACCTGTTACTTATTGCTAAATGTGGGTGTTAAATTGGTACTAATGGTGTGCAAGCCACTCTTGCTTCCTTCTGCACCTCTCTCTGCGGTAAACAGCCTTTACTTCGCATGCTAAACAACGCATGCCATAACAACGCAGTCATTACAACGACCGCGTTAGTTATTCACATATCAGCTACAACGCAAGTCGGAAAACGACTTGCTTTAGGGGAAGAAGGTGTTGGATTTAAAATCCAACACCTTCCTAGTGTCCGCACAGACTGGAGTTGGAATAGTAAATTATACTATTCCAACATCCAGCGCCCCCTAAAAGCAAGTCGTTGTTACGACTTGCGTTGTAACGGTATGCGAAATAACGCGGTCGTTGTAACGACTGCGTTGTTAAGGCATGCGTTGTTATGGAATGCGAAAAAAAGGCCTATATTCCTCTCTGCGCCTCTCTTGCCTCTTTCTGCATTTCTGTTGCTTCTTTCTGCACATTTCTTTCTTTTTCTGCACTTCTCTTGCCTCTTTCTGCAAATCTCTTCTACGTTCAGCATCTCTCTTGCCTCTTTCTGCATGTCTGTTGCCTCTTTCTGCACCTCATTTGCTTCTTTCTGTACCCTCTTGCCTCTTTCTGCACCTTTCTTCCCTCTTTCTGCTCTTCTCTTGCCTTTTTCTGTACCCCTCTTATGTCTTTCTGCACCTTTTTTGCCTCTTTCTGCACCTATGTTCCTTCTTTCTGCACTTCTTTTGTTACTTTCTGCACCTGACTTGCTTCTTTCTGTACCCCTCTTGCCTCTCTCTCCACCCCCTTCCCTCTTTCTGCACTTCTGTTGCTTCTTTCTGCACTTATCTTGCTTCTTTCTGCACCTCACTTGCCTCTTTCTGTACCCCTATTGCCTCTTTCTACACCTCTCTTGCTTCAGTCTGCCCACCTGTTTCTTCTTTCTGCACCCCTTTTGCCTGTTTCAGCAACTCTCTTGCATCTTTCTGAAGTCCTCTTGCCTCCTTCTGCACCTCACTTGCCTCTTTTTGCACCTCTGTTGGTTTTTTGCACTGCTCTTGCTTCTTTCTGCACCTCTCTTGCAAATTTCTGTACCCCTCTTTCTGCACCCCTTTGACCTGTTTTGCACCTCTCTTGCCTCTGTCTGCACCTCTGTTACATCTTTCTGTACCTCTTTTGCCTGTTTCTGCAACTCTCATCTCTTTCTGCAGTTCTCTTGCTTCCTTCTGCAGCTCTGTTGCTTCTTTCTGCACTTCTCTTGCCTCTTTCTGCACCCCTGTTGCTTCATTCTGCACTTCCCATGCTTCTTTCTACACCTGTCTTGCTTTTTTCTGCCCCCTGTTGCCTCTTTCTGCATTCATCTTCCCTCTTTCTGTACCTTTCTTGCCTGTTTCTGCATCTCACTTGCCTCTTTCTACACTTCTCTTGCTTCTTTCTACACCTCTGTTGCTTCTTTCTGCACTTCTCTTGCCTGTTTCTGCACTTCTCTTCCTTTTTGCACCCCTCTTGCCTCTTTTTGCACCTCTGTTGGTTCATTCTGCACTGCTCTTGCTTCTTTCGGCACCTCACTTGCCTCTTTCTGCACTTCTCTTGCTTCTTTCTACACCTCTGTTGCTTCTTTCAGCAATTCTCTTGCCTCTTTCTGCACTTCTCTTGCTTGTTTCTGCAACTCTTTTGCAAATTTCTGTATCCCTCTTGCCTCTTTCTGCACCCTCTTCCCTATTTCTCCACCTCTTTTGCTTCTTTCTGCACTTCTCTTGCTTCTTTCTGCACTGCTCTTGCTTCTTTCTGCACCTCACTTGTCTCTTGCTGCACTTCTCTTGCTTCTTTCTACTCCTCTGTTGCTTCTTTCAGCAATTCTCTTGCCTCTTTCTACACTTCTCTTCCTTCTTTTTGCACCTCTCTTGCCTCTTTTTGCACCTCTGTTGGTTCTTTCTGCACTGCTCTTCCTTCTTTCTGTACCTCACTTGCCTCTTTCTGTACTTCTCTTGCTTCTTTCTACACCTCTGTTGCTTCTTTCAGCAATTCTCTTGCCTCTTTCTGCACCCCTGTACCCTCTTTCTGCACCTTTCTTGCCTGTTTCTGCACCTCTGTTGGTTCATTCTGCACTGCTCTTGCTTCTTTCTGCACCTCACGTGCCTCTTTCTGCACTTCTCTTGCTTCTTTCTACACCTCTGTTGCTTCTTTCAGCAATTCTCTTGCCTCTTTCTGCACTTCTCTTGCTTGTTTCTGCACCTCTTTTGTAAATTTCTGTATCCCTCTTGCCTCTTTCTGCCCCCTCTTCCCTATTTCTCCACCTCTTTTGCTTCTTTCTGCACTTCTCTTGATTCTTTCTGCACTGCTCTTGCTTCTTTCTGTACCTCTGTTGCAAATTTCTGCACCTCTCTTGCCTCTTTTTGCACCTCTGTTGGTTCTTTCTGCACTGCTCTTGCTTCTTTCTGCACCTCTGTTGCTTCTTTCAGCAATTCTCTTGCCTTTTTCTGCACTTCTCTTCCTTCTTTTTGCACCCCTCTTGCCTCTTTTTGCACCTCTGTTGGTTCATTCTGCACTGCTCTTGCTTCTTTCTGCACCTCACTTGCCTATTTCTGCACTTCTCTTGCTTCTTTCTACACCTCTGTTGCTTCTTTCAGCAATTCTCTTGCCTCGTTCTGCACTTCTCTTGCTTGTCTCTGCACCTCTTTTGCAAATGTCTGTATCCCTCTTGCCTCTTTCTGCACCCTCTTCCCTTTTGCTTCTTTCTGCACTTCTCTTGCTTCTTTCTGCACTGCTCTTGCTTCTTTCTGTACCTCTGTTGCAAATTTCTGTATCCCTCTTGCCTCTTTCTGCACCCCTGTACCCTTTTTCTATACCTTTCTTGCCTGTTTCTGTACCTCTCTTGCCTCTTTTTGCACCTCTGTTGGTTCTTTCTGCACTGCTCTTGCTTCTTTCTGCACCTCACTTGTCTCTTTCTGCACTTCTCTTGCTTCTTTCTACTCCTCTGTTGCGTCTTTCAGCAATTCTCTTGCCTCTTTCTGCACTTCTCTTCCTTCTTTTTGCACCCCTCTTGCCTCTTTTTGCACCTCTGTTGGTTCATTCTGCACTGCTCTTGCTTCTTTCTGCACCTCACTTGCCTCTTTCTGCACTTCTCTTGCTTCTTTCTACACCTCTGTTGCTTCTTTCAGCAATTCTCTTGCCTCTTTCTGCACTTCTCTTGCTTGTTTGTGCACCTCTTTTGTAAATTTCTGTATCCCTCTTGCCTCTTTCTGCACCCTCTTCCCTATTTCTCCACCTCTTTTGCTTCTTTCTGCACTTCTCTTGCTTCTTTCTGCACTGCTCTTGCTTCTTTCTGTACCTCTGTTACACATTTCTGTATCCCTCTTGCCTCTTTCTGCACCCCTGTACCCTCTTTCTGCACCTTTCTTGCCTGTTTCTGCACCTCTCTTGCCTCTTTTTGCACCTCTGTTGGTTCATTCTGCACTGCTCTTGCTTCTTTCTGCACCTCACTTGCCTCTTGCTGCACTTCTCTTGCTTCTTTCTACACCTCTGTTGCTTCTTTCAGCAATTCTCTTGCATCTTTCTGCACTTCTCTTGCTTGTTTCTGCACCTCTTTTGCAAATTTCTGTATCCCTCTTGCCTCTTTCTGCACCCTCTTCCCTATTTCTCCACCTCTTTTGCTTCTTTCTGCACTTCTCTTGCTTCTTTCTGCACTGCTCTTGCTTCTTTCTACACCTCTGTTGCTTCTTTCTGCACCTCACTTGCCTCTTGCTGCACTTCTCTTGCTTCTTTCTACACCTCTGTTGCTTCTTTCAGCAATTCTCTTGCATCTTTCTGCACTTCTCTTGCTTGTTTCTGCACCTCTTTTGCAAATTTCTGTATCCCTCTTGCCTCTTTCTGCACCCTCTTCCCTATTTCTCCACCTCTTTTGCTTCTTTCTGCACTTCTCTTGCTTCTTTCTGCACTGCTCTTGCTTCTTTCTACACCTCTGTTGCTTCTTTCAGCAATTCTCTTGCCTCTTTCTGCACTTCTCTTGCTTGTTTCTGCACCTCTTTTGCAAATTTCTGTATCAATCTTGCCTCTTTCTGCACCCTCGTCCCTATTTCTCCACCTCTTTTGCTTCTTTCTGCACTTCTCTTCTTTCTACAGCTCTGTTGCTTCTTTCAGCAATTCTCTTGCCTCTTTCTGCACCTCTCTTGCCTCTTTCGGCACCTCTGTTGCTTCTTTCTGCACTTCTCTTGCCTCTTTCTGCACCTCTGACTTAGAGGTAGTTTTAATACCCCAGCCCTATTATGTACTAGGGCCTTACAGGGGAGGTCGTGCCAATCACAGGGGTACCCCAACCCATAGTGTACCCTAGTGTATGTAGGTGTTTTCACTGTATTCTAAGTGTCTTTCAGGATAGCACTGGCTCCGGGCCTGGTTAGTCAGAGTCAGTTACCACCAGTACCAGTTAGCAAAACGTTGTGGGCACAGGATGACTTTGCAACAAGGCCTCTTTCTGCACCTCTGTTGGTTCTTTGTGCATATCTCTTGCTTCTTTCTGCACCTTTCTTCGTCTTTCTGGACTTCTGTTGCGTCTTTCTGCATTTCTTTGGCTTCTTTCTGCGCATTTCTTCCTCTTTCTGCACATGTCCTACCTCTGTAGGAATAGTTAGAAATTAGCATTTAAAAAACCTTTGAAATGTACTGAAAATACCATAGGTTTCAGGGATGTTATAGTTAGAAATTATCATTTAAAAAACCTTTGGAATTCACTGAAAAAACCATAGGTTTCAGGGACGTTATAGTTAGAAATTAGCATTTAAAAAACCATAGAAATTCACTGAAAAAACCATAGGTTTCAGGGACGTTATAGTTAGTTGGACATTTCACTCGCACAAAACCAGAGAAATTCCGGCCGTTATAGTTAGTTGAGCTAACTATAACTCACACCCCCGCAATGCACTGCTGATGACGTCACATATTACATCATTCCTGACATGGTCAGTGACATCACTGATGACATCACTGATGATATCTCAAATGACATCTCAAATGACATCACTGATGACATCATCCACGTGATAATCTGATGCACCTCCTCACACCCTAATATAACCTTTGATACACCCACTCTAAAATACAGACTACCATTTTCGAAACCATAGACACACCAATACCAGTTACTACATACCTACTCACTGATTCCTAGCTCTACACACACGTCCACTCATTCACCCATACAGTTACTCATACATGCAGTCACTTATCAATACAGCAGTATCATTTGCACTCATACACCTCTACAGACACTCACACATCATCACTCATCCATAGAGTTACTCACACACCTAGTCAATCATGCAAAGAATCATTCACACTCCCATTTACTCACCTATACAGTTATACACACACCACCTCACTTATTCATACAGATACTAACACATACTTACTCTCTCTTATACAATCACTGATACAAGCACAGACTCATCCATACAGCCACTCTCACAATCACTCACTCTCACATATAGTGATTTATATACCCCAACACTCACATATACTGCCTTTCACATATATAGTTACTCACACATGTACTACTTAGACAACCATTCACTCACCTACCCCTACAGCCCTTCACAGATGCACTCTTGATCCCATACACCCAGTGAATTACCCACTCACACATCTATGCACAGAGTCACACATACCCCACCCACCCACACAGACACTTGGGCACCCATACAGATACACAGACAACCAATCAATAACCCATACAGACACTCATGTAGCTACTCTCCATCCCATGCAGCCGCTTACACACCAACTGACAGACTAATACAGACATTAACACAGTTTAGTCACTAACCCATGCATTCAGTAAGACACGATTAATCACTCACTTATACAGTCAGTCACGCACCTACTAAATCATCCATTTAGATACTTATACACCCACTCATTCTTCAATACACCTTGGCATATATATATATAAAACATATTTAAACTTTACAGAAACACACATTCACTGGATGATGTCATCAGTGATGTCATTTGAGATGTCATCAGTGATGTCATCAGTGATGTCACTGACCATGTCTTGAATGATGTAATATGTGACGTCATCAGCAGTGCATTGCGGGGGCGCGAGTTATAGTTAGCTCAACTAACTATAACGGCCGGATTTCTCTGGTTTTGTACGAGTGAAATGTCCAACAAACAATAACTTCCCTGAAACCTTTGGTTTTTTCAGTGAATTTCTATGGTTTTTTAAATGCTAATTTCTAACTATAACTATGTGCAAGCGTCTAATGTTTTCTTAGGAGCTTTCTGCCGCTGATTTCAAAATTGCCTGGCTTTTCAAATTTAAAAGATGCCTAGACTTTATTTCATCAGGAACCTCTTACTTTCATCACCCTATCCTTCTTGCTGCTTTACCTCTTCCTTCTCCTTCCTCACTTTCTTTCTGATTCTGATAATGAGAAATATATCCCAGTATCCAAATTGAGTGCCGGTGCCCACCTACTGCAAGCACCTGCACCAGTTAAGCACTGAACTTTGTCACTAGGAGACATTTGTGTACATGGAAAAAGTTGCAATGGAAAGACATAGACTGATGTGTGGAGAAAGCTCAAGCAAGCTGTTGGGGTGGGGCATAGTATTAGTGCTGAAACATGTTCCCATAGTTTCTAGGTCAGTTGGTAAAACATTTTTTTAGAAACAGAATTTCCGATCTAAGATCAAAAAAGTAAAATATATACATGAGGTAGATATTGCTTACTAAAATCATAAGTGTCCTTCGTAATGTATTCATAATTCTGTCTCAGAACAGTGCACTTGATTGGAAGTAGGAATAAGCACAAATATGTTTTACTTATACAGGGATATTTATGCTGAGACATGCTCCATATAATATTTTGCTGATCAGTATAGTCACCTATGTATTACACCCTAATTCGCTGAATTCAAAACTAGCCCACAAAAAAAATCTGTTTTGTATTATGAATACAGACAAAGAATAATATTTGTCACAAAAAGCAAATGCAGGAAACTCTGAGTTAACCTTCCCATAATTCGAAATCCCTAATTTAATGACCTATATAAAAAATCCTAATTTAATGCCCTGTTACAAATCCTATTAAATTTGTAATAGGGCACTCTAATTTGATAAACTTGCATGAAATGTGGTTTTATATAATTTTCTAGAATCAGAATAAATGGAAAAGCATAATGAAAAATCCCATTCAACATATGGGCTCTTCTATGACTGTTTCCTTCTGCTGAGGGATATTGAAAGATATCCTTTAAAATGAAAACCTGAGGTATCAGTGTATAAGTCATATACAATTGTGAAGTGCCCATCAGTCCTCTCCATTCATTTTGGTAAACCCAGTAGGCCTCTACAAGGGGAGGGGTATCGGACAGTCACAATTATGATAATCCTTATGATATAAACATGCATTCACTAATAAATCAAGACGAAATCAGATGGGTATATATCTAATTCACATATGTATGTTCAGCGATATTGAGGATGTAAAGAAAACCCCAGGGGAAGAGAGTGTGAGATGGGGAGGTGGGGAGAGAGGGTGATAGCAATAGGGGTAACCCTGGGAAAGTGAGAGAGAAAGAGAGATAGAAAAGAAGAGGGAGAAAGGGAAGGATAAAGTTGTCACTGGTGAAAAACTTGCACCAATCAGAGAATGGGAATTTTGTGTTAAGACCCTTAGCAGCATGAGGTGGGTTGGTCTAGACCTACCGTTTAAGTCAAGGGAGTGTTATATCTCAAGGGGGTTTGATTTTTTTGCAAGTATGAATCTAGCTTATTCCATTGTTTCAGAGAAGTCTGACAGTTGTAGTTGTTATTCGAAATTATGTTGTTTGCGATTCTTGTGAAACGAACACATGCCCACCAGGTGTGGTATGAGAGGTTTTGAAATGATTTCCATTCTCATAAAATGTTTTTTATTCCTAACGTTAGGAGCAGGTTCACGAGACACATGTCTCATTGACTCAGTTTCAGGGTGGGAGAACGGGCCCAGCGGCCTAAGGTAACTGTGTAGAGATTCATGGATATCTCAATGTTGAATATTGTGTTTAAGGTTTTCTGAATCTTGTTCCAGAAATGGTGGAATTTTCTACATTGGAAAAACATGTAGTAGAGGGTGCCTGGGAAGTTTTGGCAGTTCCAGCACGTCTGAGTCTGTAAGCGCTAATTTGGATAGTTTCTCAGGGGTCCAGTATGCTCCATGCAGTATCCAGTACTTACATTGTGAGAGAGTAGGGGATTTTTTGCTTTGAGGGCATGTGTCCATATATTTTTCCACTATGTATCGTCTAAGGCAGAGAGTTTGGGGCTGGGAGTGGATTTGGACTATATAATTTAAATTTCAGACGTGATTCTTTTGCTGGAAGATTTCAAGGATTTGTAGATTGTCGAGGCTGCTTGGGGTGTTTTAAATAGTTTGCAGAGAAGGGGAATCAGGTCAAAGTTGTGTGGGGTGGGAATTTTCCTTACTGCAACCTTTAATTTGAGGAAGTTATAGAAATTCAATGTTCCCAAAATTGAGTGAGATCTGTAATTTTGAAAATGTTTTAGGTTGTGATGTTGGGCCTAGGTATTTGAGGAATAAGATAATATTTGATGGCCATGATGTCCATGATGGAGGCTCACCCTCAACTTTAATTTTTGTGTTGTTCCACATAAACTCATAATTAGAGTTTTGGATTTTGTGTGGGAGCAATTTATCCACTGACCTGATCACTGTTATTGTGTCCGTGAGTATAGAAAGAGAGTGTGTTAATGGGACAGATTTCATTGTTAATAACGAGATTAGAGTGCATAGTTTTACTAGGGATTCTTCAATGTGAACCCAAAGTGGTGTATCTAGTGGTTTAGGTTGGAACCAAAGTCAAAAAAACAATCCCTTTGGGAGCAGATATTTTAACCACAAACACCACTCTTACATACACTGCTCACTCAGACAGGGTGGATCATACTCAGAGGAGTAGAGAACATGAACTAGGAAAGTCAAATCAGTGCAAAAAATCCTTTCGTACTTGACCCAAAATTTATTAAAATAATGTATATACATACAATGTCAAATTAAAACGTTTAAAAATCATTCATTTAAATAAAACAAATTAATGTTCAAAAGTATCATTCAACGAATCACAAAAATCATCAGTACAGGTTAAAAACCACAACAAGTGGGACAAACAAAACTGCAAGGAAAATATGTTCTTGTCAGGAAAACATCACGATAGTTAAACAGCCAATCAATAAAGTTACAATGCACACAACTGAGACAAAAAGCTCCAGTCGAATATTAATCATGTAGTGTAACATTAATCATTGATCCGTGATGTATTTCAAAAACAGAGCGTCCGACGCGTTTCGGTGGGTCCAATCTTATATCTCCCCACCTTCTTCAGGAAAGCAATAATTCTTCCCACCTCATTTAGATAATTCTCCTAATTCACGTACTCCCAAACCTCGGATATACTGGGGAGGCGCAGAAAAAATCCTCACCATCCACTTGTCAAGAAATAGGCATTTACTCTTGCTTCTGGCAGTATCAAATCAGTGGCTTCTAGTAGACGAGATTCACTTCCCAGTGTATTTTGAGAGAAGGAAAGACAGATGTGCTGCCAATCTTTTGTTAAAAAGTGGTGGTTTTCAAAACATTGTCTTCTCGCTATCAAATCCAAAAGGAGGGACGATAAATTCTCACTCCGTATGATGCAACTGCAAAATGGACCCACGTTCCTTGTATCAGGGATTCTAGACGGGGTACTCTGCCTCCGTGCACGTATCTATCTATTTATTTATTGGCTGTTTGACTATCGTGATGTTTTCCTGACAAGAACATATTTTCCTTGCAGTTTTGTTTGTCCCACTTGTTGTGGTTTTTTAACCTGTACTGATGATTTTTGTGATTCGTTGAATGATACTTTTGAACATTAATTTGTTTTTTTAAATGAATGATTTTTAAACGTTTTAATTTGACATTGTATGTATATACATTATTTTAATAAATTTTGGGTCAAGTACGAAAGGATTTTTTGCACAGATTTGACTTTCCTAGTTCATGTTCTCTACTCCTCTGAGTATGATCTACCCTGTCTGAGTGAGCAGTGTTTGTAAGAGTGGTGTTTGTGGTTAAAATATCTGCTCCCAAAGGGATTGTTTTTTTGACTTTGGTCTATTGGTACGCTATCCTTTTGGCGTTATAGGGTCCCTCTCTCTTTTCTTCAATATTAGGTTGGAACCACCAAATGCCTTGTTTGATTAGAAAGGCAAGTTGGTATTTGAAGAAATTTGGGATATTAAGGCCTCCAGAACCTTAGTTTAGTTTTGATTTCTTGAGAGCTAATCTTGCCTTCTTCCCTTTCCAGAGGAATTCAGAGATTATAGAATCTATATGTTTGAAGAAGGTATTCGAAAGTTGTAAGATAAACATCAAAGTAACAAAGTTTATTTGTGGAGCAATCATCATTCTGATACATTCCAAGCGACCCTACCAGGTCATACATTTTGGTGACCAGACAGATGAGATTTCTTAGGAGAGTCTCCTCATTTATTTTCTTTGTGTCTTATAGGTTATTTTTAAAGTGTATACCAAGTTATTTGATCTGTGAGGATTGCCAGTGTAGGTTAGTGTTGTTCGCGATTAGCAGAAATGTTAGGTTATTTAGGGGGACGACTTCTGTCTTTTCAAGGTTTAGGGTGTAGCCTGAACCTGCACGTAGGCATTTATTACAGATAAGCAAATACAATAAGATGATGGACGGAGCACTGAAACTTTCCAGACACTCACCCCCAGTCACAGTGTTGGGACACCCTAGAATCTGGCAACATTTACCTTCCAGGGGGAGTCCCACAAGGGTCCGCTCTCTCTCCAACGCTGTTTAACATTTATGTTACCCCTTTGGCCAGACTAATCAGGGACCATGGTTTCTCGCTAGTATCGTATGCAAACGACACCCAAATTATTATTTCCATTTCATCAATGACCGATTCGGTGGCAGACAGATTCCATAGCTGTCTAAGCCACATCATGAATTGGATGCATAAGAACTACCTAAAATTGAACACTAATAAAACCGAGGTCATGGAATTTGGAAATGGTCCGCCAATCTGGACCCAATCATGGTGGCCAGCAGCAGCTGGACTCTGTCCTACCCCTGCTACCAAAGTGAGAAACCTAGGCTTCTTATGTGATGCCCAGCTCAACTTCTCAGGGCAGATCAATCAGCTGACATCTGCCTGTTACTTCCTTTTAAAAGTGCTACGTAAAATCCTACCTTTTCTACCTATGGATTTGAGGAAAACAGTTGTGGTGGCTCTTGTTCTTTCCCGCCTAGACCACTGTAATGCCCTGTACCTAGGCGTTTACAAATGCCAGCTCTCTAAACTTCAATCCCTACAGAATGCAGCCGCACGTACTCTGTTAAACATTCCAAAATATAGTCACATTTCTGGTGCCATTAGAACTCTACATTGGCTCCCAGTCAAACAGAGAACTGAGTTTAAGTCACTCTGCCTGGTTCATAAAGCCCTATATTGGGGTGGGCCGAATGATTACCATAAACTATTCCAATGGCATGCCACCCGTCGGATGTTAAGATCGGCCAACAAATCTTTGGCCCACGTTCCTAGAGTGAACAAGACCAGATGGGGACGCAGATGTCTCTTCTTTTTGGCATCTAAGCTCTGGAACAAACTTCCACTCAACATTAGGCTAACTCCATCCAGGCCCCAGTTCAGGAGACAGGTTAAAACCTGGCTTTTCCCCCCCTTATAGCGATCAAGCGCCTCCTGACTCTCGACCTTTGCTCTTTCTTGCTTCCTCTAGCGCCAAGACGCCCCGGCATTCGCGCGCTTTATAAGCCCTTTACTTACTTACTATTAGACCTGGGTTGAGTACATCATCGTTCCTTTGCTCACTTTGCCACCCCAGTTCAGACCCAGCCATATCCAAATCAGTCTTGACCCTGTTCCTCCTGAGAACAGTCCAGCCCGAACTGCCAAGCCAGGTCTTTTAAGAGGCGCAGACAGGGTGTTGAATGAGGGAACTTTATTAAGATATGAGGAACGACCCCTGGACAGGTCCACACAACAGCAACTGTCTTCTCTCTCCAGCTTCCAGAACCTCTGGAAGCTGGTAACCGAGGCTAGAACGTGTAAGCAGTTGCTAGGACACAACACATCTCCCTTCCAATAACAACAATAAAAAAAACAAAGATAACATTGAAAAATTAAGTAACAAAAAAATTAGAGAAAGCTATACAATACACGGAATACAACATTAGCTAAGAGTGCTATGGAACTTTCCCCACAAGTTATATATTTTCCAAAATACAGAAAAAGTTACAACAAGTTAATGGCAAACATAATCCTTGTGCCACCTTGGGCATTGCCTGACACGTTTGGTGCTACTCGCTGCAACACTCATGTCATGACGATTGGGTATCTTTTCCTCATTGCACATATCACTTCCCACCTTTAACTGGTCATCACCCAACTTTTTCACCCATATATCTCAATCCACAGCATTACACATGGTGACACTGCGGACATTCCATTTTTTTTCCATCAGATAACCACACATTGTTGCCAGCAATTTTGGTGACACATTTAGGCACAGACAATTTAGACAATCCTTTTTTTTCTGTTCCCATGATGTTAGTTCTTACCCAATCTCCACCTGCAAACACTTGTCTTCCCTTTTTTAATTTATCATTATGTCTGCACACATACTTGTCCTGGTGTATTTTGATCTTGCGCTCCAAGCTCCTCTTACACACTTTTCGTGAACAACTCTTAAGCATCCATGCAGGAGAAACTCTCGTACCTGGTTGTCTGCCCTTCAGGAGTATGAACGGAGTCTCCTTCGTGACAGAATGGGGAGTGGTGCGGTAACTCCACAACATTTCTTTTACAGCTTCCTTACAATCCCCACCACTTGTTTCAGTTAATTGGATACATTCCTTCAAGACACGGTTAAATCTCTCGACTAGACCGTTCTCCCTGGGATTATAAACTGCAGTAGTATAATGGGAAATGCCCATTTTGGACAGATAAGACTTAAATTCTTCTGCAACAAATTGGGGCCCATTGTCTGTAACTAATGTATTAGGACAACCCTCCCTGTGAAAAATGTGGTCACAAAATTCAATTATGTTGGCCGCTTTGATTTCTCCTGAAAATGCCACCTCTGGCCACTTGGAATAATAATCAATTAATACCAAGGCAAACTTATTGGTTATACCTTTGGCAGAAAAAGGACCACATATATCCATGGCCACCCTTTCCCAAGGTTTACTCGGAAAATTGGTGGGTACAATAGGAGACTCTTCTACACGGTGAGACTTGTCACTACACATGCAATCTACACAGCCCCGTTCATGCTCCTCCACATCCCGGGCCACCGAAAGGTCTCCCTAGCTTTCCTGTTCATACCAGACATGCCGCTGTGTCCTTCATGCAGTAATTTTAGGAGTCTGGAATGTAAACCTTCGGGCACAACCAACCTGCCATTTCTGCGCATCACGCCGTCCACATCCGAAAGTTCTGTCCAAACTGTCCAGAACTCACCAAGTTTTTTCTTGAGTACAAAACTGGAACTAGAGGGATTGGATAATTCACTCATTAAATCCTTGAATGTGGGATCTACCGCCACCGCAGATTTCCACTTGTCAACAGAAATGGCACCCTCGCATGATTCAGACACGCTCGCCACCACACAGTCCTCATTGGAATCTTCTTCTTCATCAACACAAACTAGGGGTAACCATGATAAACAGTCTGCATTAACGTTACGAATGCCAGGAACATACTTCAGAGAAAAATCATACCCCTGGAGTCCGTACAGCCATTTTGCAATCCTGGGAGTCGCTTTTCTGGCTCCCTTGGTGGTGAACAAGCCTATAAGTGGTTTGTGATCTGATCTGACTTCAAAATGGGTTCCCCAGATGTAAGTTTTAAAGTAGTTTACGCCCCACCAGCACGCAAGAGCTTCTTTTTCTATAACGGAATAAGTAGCCTCCGCCCCCTTAAGGGTGCGGGATGCGAAGGCCACTACTCGTTCTTGCCCAAGATGTTTCTGCATAACTACCGCTCCCAAACCGTATGCACTGTCATCCACCACAATCATACTATGATTTGAAGGATTGAAGGGTTTTAATGCCACAGCCTTCACAATCTGTTTTTTGATGGATAGGAAAGCTTCCTGACACTCATCTGACCATTCAAACGTGTTGCCTTTTTTCCTTAGTACTCTCAGGACATGTACTTTGTCCGCAAAATGTTGAATAAACTTGGAATAGAATTCCGCAAGACCAAGGAATGAACGCAATTGCTCTTTGTCATGTGGTGGCGGTGCGTCTGCAATGGCATCCAACAATTTCTTTTTAGGTTTTACTCCATCTCTTGACAGAGTGTGCCCAAAGTAATCAATTTGTTTCACACCAAACTTGCATTTGTTAACCCCCACAGACAAATCTGCATCTTGTAATTTGTTTAAAGTCTGCTCCAAGATCAAATCATGTTCACTTCGATTTGCTCCCCACACCAGCACGTCATCTTGGAATACCAACACCTTTGACAAGCCATCTAAAATCTTGCACATTACCCTTTGAAAAACCGCAAAAGCTAATCCAAATGGCATCCGGATGAATTGGAAAGCCCCCTCTGGTGTAATGAATGAAGTAAGGTACCTAGATGTTGGATGTAACCTGATCTGATGGTATGCATTGGACAGATCGATTAATGAAAAATAAGCTGCGTTGGTGACAGAGGACACCATCTCATTAATGTGAGGTAAAGGGTAACGGTCAACCAGAATATTGCGATTCAGATCTCTCAAGTCAATACACATACGTAAATTTCCGTCAGGTTTGCGTGCCAAAATGATGGGACTGAGTCATTCCGATGACTCTATTGGTTCAATGACCTGTGCTTCACATAACCTTTGCAGTTCTTTCTTAAACCTTTCCATAAGAGTAAATGGTACGTTTCTCGCCTTGTGTACACATTGGACATTGTTGGATTTAAGTACAATACGATGCTCACATTTTTCTAAACATCTCAGCTTACCCCCAAACAATTTGGGAAATTTGGTACCCCACTTGGCTTTTTCTGCATCTTCCGTGACCAGGACTTGCTGCAGTTGGTTGGGGTCCAGTGCGATACCTAGCGTTTTTTGTTCGCACCACCCCAATAACACTCTTCCTTTTTCTACCACATATACTTTGCTGGTAGCCTCCGTACCTTTGTGAGATAAGATGCAATTAAAGAAACCCAACAATGGAAGTTTGACACCACAGTAACCCACTGGCTCAATATCAGGAGAATTCAATTTGTAACCTCTCACCTTCTCCCATGTACTTTTATCAATAATAGTGTATGGGGAGCAAGAGTCTGTCCAAACTGTTATTTTCGTACCATTGATACCTAAATCACACTTAGGTGGATTATAACCTTCACAGATATCATTGTCAACGTTATCACAAATAACCATGACTTCAACTTCCCCTTCATCGGCAGAATTGTCATCCTCATAACATTCTCTAATGGTATGTACAGAACGCTTCCACTTTTCAGCTGATAAAGATCCCGCCTTACACATACGTGCTAAATGACCTATCTTTTTACATTTATAGCATTTTTCCTTGGCGGCAAAACATTTGTCAAACTCTGCAGTGTGTCTTGTGCTACCACATCTGTAACAAACCCAGTTGTTTTTAGGCACAGTGGTTTTGGTGCTGTTTTCCCTTTTTTTTAATGAATTTTTTTCAACAACACAAACCTTAGCCACATCAGATTTCTCCTTCATTTGATCCGTGTTCAGTTCTTTAACATATCTGAAGGTGTTTTCAATACGTCTAGTTACTTCTATTGTTTTCTGTAGAGTTGGGTCTTTCATATCTAACAATCTTTCCTGGATTTTAACATTGTTTGTCCTATTTATGAATTGATCCCTTATCATCTCCTCATGCAAATCCCTGAATCTACATGTAGACGCGAAAGTTCTTAATACAGAAATGTATTGTTCCACAGATTACCCAGGTAATTGTGACCTTGAAAAAAATTTGTGCCTCTCTACCACTATACTAACTTTCTTACCATAGTTTTCATCTAATGCTTTGACAACTTCAAAATATTAATCAATTGGTACCTCTTCGTCCCATTGCACTTCTTCACCTTCACCACTTTGCTCACCCTCCCTATCACTTGCTTTATCTCCAAGACTAATATAATTTCTTTTTGTGGTAGTGGGTAATGTTTTCAGTACCTTTCTACCTTCTATACCCAGATTGTGCTTCAAAAGTGCTACCTTCCGAGAAGCTACAAAGTCCTCACCACCAAGTAGGTTTCAAAGGATTCTAACCAATCTTCCTATGGCATGATATGCTCACCAGGGCCTAACCTGCCCTTAAGGGAACAACATCCCATCCTCGTCACCACTTTTAAGAGGCGCAGACAGGGTGTTGGATGAGAGAACTTTATTAAGATATGAGGAACGACCCCTGGACAGGTCCACACAGCAGCAACTGTCTTCTTCTCTCTCCAGCTTCCAGAACCTCTGGAAGCTGGTAACCGAGGCTAGAACGTGTAAGCAGTTGCTAGGACACAATAAGGTCTTTCCTGGCAACACCCATTGCTCACCCTTTCATGCTAAGTATAGCGTGAAAGGGTGCCTTATTTACAAGGCAGCGTTAAGCCTTGTTAAGTGGCTTAACACTGCCTTGTAAATAAGACGAAGCCCGCATCGCCACAGGAACATCTTTAAAAGTGACGTTCCTGTGGTGATTGGGACTTGTAAATGTGCCCAACAGTTCTTTTGCAGCTTCACCAGGTCAACAAAACATTAAGGTGAATATGAATGTTAGTCCGGAATTGCAGTTGCTTGTGCAAGCTTTCCCTTCAGAACCCCAAACCCTCAACAAGAATTACGATACTGTCCAGGGGGTTAGGGTTAGACATTGCTCAACACTGTGATGTCAGTGTATGCAATTTCATCTTAAAGGGTGCATGACCTCACTTCTACTAATCCTGGAATGTTGATTAATTGACTTCCTTCTTGGAACTGATGCGTACACATATTTCGCAGCAAAGATAATGGTTGTTTAACTCATCATTAACAAAAACAATTCTACAGAACAACAATAATTATTAAACTTAACAATTAGAAGAGCAATATTTAGGAATTTAAGTTGGATACAGCAGTATGACAAAATCCATTTCAACAAATTAAGCTAAACAGTACATTATCAAACAAAGCCTATCATTGATGAGAGCATTAGTCAAATATGGCTTATCAATTGTTTTAGCAATGTTATTATTCTTATTATGGCGATTCGGCAAAAGCATTGTTGATAACTGTAGAATTAGCAAGGAAGGCAGAAATGGACAGGAGGCCAAGAGGAAGAGGCTTGTATCTGAGAATACGGCATCTCAGAGGTTTGCAAAGGCTCTCAAGGGTGATGATATGTACTGTACAAACTAATGCTAAGTTTGAAAAACAGTTTCAGCACAGATCCCCAGTGTAACTCATTTAAGTATTATCAATGTATTGCTTCATGACCAGCATATTGGTACTGCTTCTGAACTGGAGAGTTTCATCCAAAATGCAACTATCTTTAAATGCCTGCTGCAAAACTTCACCAGTAGTTTCAGTGAAGCGAAGCCCCTAAAGACTAGGGAGCATATTTACAAGCCCCTATCGCCACCAGAGCATCATTTTTGTTGACTCTTCGGTGGCGTAGAGCCATTTCCCATATTTACAAGGTGGCGCTAAGTCACTTAACCTGGCTTAACTCCACCTTGTAAATAAGTCCCTTTCCGCCGCAGTCCTCAGCGGCAAAGGGGCATGCAGTGGGTGTTGCTGTGGGCGTTCCACCGCAACACCCATTGCTTTTTGTCGCTGCCCCATATTTACAAGGGTGAGGCAGCGCCAACAACAGCCCCATTGTAACGCCATGGATTACCAGGCATTAGAATGGCGATACAAGGAGAAATTATTCATTTCTCCTCGTTTTTTGCTCTTTCCATGTGTACTGCATTCTGCAGCACACATAGAAAGAGCAAATCGCCATTATTGGTTGTTTATGTGCAGGAAGGTGTCTCTTCTTGCACCTAAACAATTGCCCCTGTAGTGCAGGCATTCTTGCAACATGGCGGCAGGGTGCCTGCGCTGGCGTTAGGCAGCTTTTTTGCACCAGCGCTAGGGGAAACAAAGGGGTGCGCCGTATTCTCGTGAATACGGCGCATCCCAGAGTTTTAAAAATGTCGGACCACAGCGCTGCTGAATTTGGCACAGCAGTGGGCTCCGTAAATATGCCCCTAGATCTTCCTTTCTATATGTATGCAATGGCTATATGTTTAACATCGTTTCCCCTGGCAGCTCCATAATCGTCTTTTGTGTTAAGGAACATTCTCGCTTTTTCCCTTTGATTTGACGACTGTTACATAACCCCCAGAGATATTGCTACTTTGTATAAATTAAAGCTCGAGACATGCATTTTAAATGTGTTGTGTGGGAGTTGGGCATACAAATCCCGTCATTTGCGAGCAGGATTTGTGAACACCAGTCCCACGCAGCCGTTTGATGATCCAGCTGCACAATTCTGCAATGCCGATTCAATGCCTAAAATGTGTTATTAACATTTGCAAATGAAATTGCATATATTTTCAGTCATGAAACCTACTGCACATGTTTACGCTTTGTAAAATCAAAGCGATACAAAAATACTGCAAGACTCTGTTAAAATCCACTATCAAAAACCGTGGAATGCTTTATGTGCCGACATCTTTGGCTGACTTTAATCAAGGAGAACTTTATTTAGAAAGTTCTGTTACACCTAGGTTCTATTTAGAGGTGCACAAAAAGTGATTGACAAGGGTAAAGTCAATTAATTGGATTAATTTTACCTTCGCAAGAGGGAATTAGGTATGTGAAAGTTCAGGCAGATTGTAGAATTTCTACAATCGCAAATGTAGGGTTAGTGACTATTTGTGGGCGTAAAACTTTGAGTTTTCATATAGTCCAAAGTGGAAACGTTTGGAAATTTACTCCGGCCAAGGTCAGAGGTATGAGCACAATTCACAAGCTGCTTTTAGTAGTACGTAAAGTAGTGCAGTAGTCGTATTACTCATTCTACAAAATGCAGATACATACCCATGACTGGAGACCCCTGCCTCTTCTGTCTTTTCTATGCAGAGATCTCTGCACATGTAGCTATACCTTTTAGTAGTAATTGTGGGGGCGACAAGAGGGTGTGGTAAGAATGTGGGGGAATGATGTCTAGGAGACGGAAGGTATCTAGGGTCATTTTGAGGAAGGGTTTGGAAGAGACATGCTAATAAAAAACTCACACACCCCTAAAAGAGTAAGACAATTGCAATGACATACATGATGGACAGAAGAGTGCAAATTAGGATGCACTGAAGACAGTGAGGTGAACTGGGATGATCTGTGAAGAAATGCATATATCATATTGTATCTCACTGGTGCACATCATTGCAAGTTTTACTTGAGAATTAGAGTATGTTCACAACAGCTGGTGTTTGCACACTGATTTCTGCTTGTTTTGTGAACATTGTGCTGCTTTTTCCCTGGATAAAACGCATCCGTTTTTACCTGGTGAACTGTGTCTGTGGAAATCCTGGAGGTGCACTTATTCCCTCACAGCTTGCAATCCTAATTCTGCAGGTAATCCTGGTAACAAGCTGATTCAGGTTTTTCTCAAAACTTGCAATGAGAGTTACTTGCAACCTAATTATTTGGATTTTATTGATTACACTCTCACCCTCTTAATGGTAAAGCTTTTGCTCATTACTCCAGTTATTCACAATGGGTGTGTGTTGCAGGGACTCCATTTTCCTATAATTTCACTAAATTACTTTTTCATGGGACACGGAAGATTGCTCAGATTTGAGGACTAGGGAGCATGCCTGCTAGAAGAAGTACCTGTTTTTTTCTAGTACTCTTCCACAACTCCCTCCTGCCTTATTCTGTCTTAGGGTCTGAAAAAACATTGCCTCTTCTGTTTACAAAAATGGACCTTAGGCTTTTCTTTAAAAAAAGCAATCAATGTGTAATTAAAATAGTAATCAGTATTGTGGACATATATGGATAAATGTTTATACATTTTAACAGATTTTGTCAAGAAATAATTTACATATGTCATGAAATTATATACCATTCACTTTCATTTGTTTGAAAATATTTCTATCTTTGCTTGTTTTATCTTGCCTAGTTTGTTGTTTTCAACACATCACTAAGGGGCTCATTATGATGGCGGGAGGACCGCCACCGCCAGGCCGGCGGTGGCGATCCTTCTGCCATCAGAATGAAATTTACCCGCCGCCAAATTTGGATGGCGGTGGGAATCACAAAGGTTCCGTGGCGGACGGAAAGACGGTCCGCCATGGTTCCGCAAGGCGGTCCCTTTCCACCCGCCTCGCGGAACCCGGGAACCAGCGCAACATTACGGCGGTGCCGTGCAGGCACCGCCGTAGTGATTATGTTGTGCCTTCCAGCCTGTCTTTTTGCTGCGGATTTCCCGCCACAAAAAGACAGGCGGAGACTGGCTTTGGGGGCCCGTTGCGGGCCCCCTCGGGGAGGGGTGGGGGGTGCACTGGGGGTACTGCAGTTCCATGCACCAAGTGGCAGGCACCGCGTGGTGCCTGCCACGTGGTGCACGGAAATGCTGTGCATGCTCTTTTAGCATTGCGGACGGTGCGGCAGCCAGCAGCACCGTCCGCAATGATAAAAGGCCAGGATGCGCCCAGTATGGCGGGCGCATCCTAATTGCACTGGTCGGACTGCCGCACGTCTGGCGGGCGGTCCCATCACCGTTATGATGGCGGGCGGACATCAGTCCGCCCGCCATCATAATGAGCCCCTAAATTAGAATAATTCTTGTTCCAGATCAACTAACTTTTTTAAAGATCACCTTGTCATAGGGTCATTGCAGATAAGCTTTCTTTTTCAAAACAGTTGTGGTGCTTAATATAGTCTGTCCTTGTATCGCTGTTAATTATGCTTTTTCTAGCGTCCTTGAGTGAGCATTGTATTTGCTCTTCATTCTCCCTATTTTCATTCATTGTAAAACTCATTGTAATATCACTGATATAAGCCCCTTAAGAGGCCCATACCATGAAAACATTTGACCCCAAATTGCTGTTAAAGCATTTGGTAGCATTTGTTTAAACACACTGAATCAAATTGCTATTAGTTAACACTGAACAAACTAACATCGGTTGTGCTGGGTGTTGAGTTTGAGAGAGTGCATTATTAGCGAACTAATGTGTGTAAATATTTGGTAAATCATATCTTTATCCTTAGAATTAATTTGCCTCAAGTCTGGTGGCTCTTTCCGTTTAACTCTATGATCAGGAATAAATCCCAATGGAAATAATGATGAAAGAGTTATATATGATTACAGATTCTAAGGAATTAGGCAAACGACTGGTCCAAATGGCCTTCCAAATGAACTCTGAAAAATAATAATTCAAATTTCAGAAGTATTTTTGCAATTATCACAATAAATGTTTGAGAAATTTATGGTCTCAAAATCTTGGTGTCCAGCTAATACGATAACAGTACTAATTGCAAAGCAGGATATAATTTAGAATCTTGTATATCATAACATCAGGCGTCTTGATTAAAAATGGATAGCAAAATCTTCTCCAAAATCCTTGCCACATGACTCCAGAAAATATTTGGAAACATAAACCACATAGAAGAGGGATTTCTGTTCGATCGAAGTTTAGATTACAACATAAATGTTGTGCCACTCTCGTGGACAGAGAGAAAACTTTTGATTTGACTAATTGGGACTATTTATGAGCATTGATTAAACAATATGGATTCCTAAATACCATAATCAATGTAATAAAAGCCCTATATCAAAAGCCAAAACATCCCTGATCATTACCAAAGGTTTTAGTAATTTGTTTGGCATTGAAAGAGGGGCACAACAGAGCTGCCTTCTTTCTCTACTTCTTTTTGTATTGCTCACTGAGCCCTTGGTAATTAGTATGCAAAATAACAGTAACATTAATGGATTCGAGGTAGATTATTTTTATGAAAGTTTTATTATATGCGGATGATCATTTAATAATTCCTGCCACTTCCTATTTATGTGCTCTAACCATGAACACCTTTAACAATTTTTGGTAGCTTCTCTGGTAGCAGGATTAATAATTCGAAAACAGAATATATAACATGGGATGTTGAGAATAATGATCATGAGTGGTGCAAATATGTAATGTAATGGGTGAGATATCTATGGGTAATTATCTCAGATATACGCAGTTGTTTATTCCAAGTTAACTACCCGGTTAAATGTTCTGAAGTTAAGAAACTTCTTGATCAGAATGAATTCTTCTGCTTTATTAATTTGTATTTCAGGATTTACCTGTTTATATACTGAATAAATTTGCTGATATGTTGGAACGATGAATAACTTCTTTTATCTGGGCAAAAAATAAATTGGTTAACAGATTAGTAGATGCGGGTCTATCCCGTCCGGTTTTCTGCATTAATATTGGGCAGCCTGGCTGCATTACATTCTAATTTTAAATGCTCCAGACTGCTGCTTTTCCATAAGTATGAATTTGGTAGAGCCATGATCTTCCCTGTGCGACCCAACTTCTACATTACAAAATTCAATAACCCAAAGTTTTTCTAATTTATTAGGTAAATATCATTCAAGATGCAGCTCACACATAGTGGAATCTTCAGCGATACCTTCAGACTGAAAATCCCACTATCCCACTGGTATAATACGTATACAGCTATATGAGGCCCTATGGAACTTCCTAATCTTAAAATAAGATTTTATGATAGTCTTCAGGAATATGTTCAAACCTTTTTTGGTTTAAGTGACTCACGGGGTCAGATGAAGAGCTACTCTAAATTACTGACTGTTGTGAGAGAAACATTCTTCTCCATATTTGTGTAACATGATATGACAGTTAAACTGAAAGTTCAGAACTTTTTTTTGTTCAGGACATATATAATTCAGAATATGCAAATTATGTTGCAACTCAGTTCTATGTAAAACGTTCTCCAGTGAATGGAATGCGAGATTGAGTAAAAACTGGGGAAGTGAACATTTTGTGTTGGATCAAGACTTCTGACCAGCAGCTCTAGCACTTAACAACAACACGCACACTGCAACAAAACACCATTGCCAATTTTATCTTACATTGAAGCACACCTATCACACACAAATAACATTATCTAAAATGTAAAAACCAAAAGTGAATAGAGGCCCAAGATGTGAGGAATTTAATGTTGGCCATATCCATATGTTTTATCAGTGTCCTGCCATCATAGTTATTGGAATACCAGCCTTGTAAAAAGCTTAATCAATCACTGGATTTTAAGAAAAACACAATTATATTTGGACTAAATGAAAATTTAATCTTTGAACCCAATATAATCTAAAACTTAGATATGCTAAGTTCATCGATCTGGAGCATAATCCTGGTAAGACAATGAAAAAGTGAATTTCCAACGTAATTTGGGTTTTAGCTAGTTGATTCCGGGTGCATAATAATGCTTGAACATGCAATTGTCAGAAAAAGTAATAATATGGAGAGAGTAGAAATCTGGGAAAAAAATCCACAAGATACTTTCTTCAGCCGAACTGATAAGCACATTGAACGAAGGACTGGCTTCAGTGTCACTAACTGAAACAAACTGTTCTGCTTTACTTATTCTATTAGATGTTTTACACCTCCTGCCATTTTCATATTTTCAGGATTATCTTGTATGCTTTAGCCATTAAATTCCCAGCACCCAGTGCTCCCTCCGTAACCCCCCATATCTTCTGAAATGTTCTTGAACAGTATCTGCCGTCATAGAGATTCCTTTCTGCGGTCATGTACCAATACATGTTGGAGTCCCATTTAACCACCATTGGAACCTCCTGGCTACTCACATCTTCTACATGTCACTGCAGGCCACTAGTAATCCAATATCACAAATAAACTTGATTTATTGGAGTTTTGGTGTTCTGTGTGAGGAAAACAGATTATTATATGATGTGGTTGTGCGACCTCAACATGTAATAAACTCACAAACCCGTCTTGGATCCAGGCAGGTTTGTTTGCAAGACCTTAGGTCAACTCTAGGTTTTGGAAATACCAAAACAGTTGAACAAGAAAGGAATACGACACAAAGGAAATTCAACACCAATTTATACAAATAGCTCTTATTTTTATGAATGTTTAGACAACAAAATGAACAAAACCCACTGGGGGGTATTGGGGATATAAATTATTAAGCAAATAATAAATCACTTCTTTTCATTCAAATCTCGAAATTGCATTGGCAACTACCGTGGTTAGCGGTTTTTTTGAAAACTTTTGCAAAGTTGCTTTCCGTTACTCTGGCCCATTGTGTGCAGCCAACTCACTCTGGCAGGGCACAAGTCACAGGGGCCTATGAGGCTTGGCAGAACAGTTACCTTCAAGTCAAAGCAGCCACTAGTCCAGTTTTAGGCTCTATAGCGGAACCGCTATAGACATCAATGAAGTAGACATAGGATGCTGAAGGTGCTGAAGGATGCTGAGGATGTTGATCCAGTGACAGGGGTCTCCCTGAGGTCACCCCTCAGTCTATGAATACGGTGGGGCAACTTTGGCCACCTAGGCTGATGTACGACGCAGTCCAGTTGAAGTCCAGCCTAAAACCAGTTACCACTGATCTACTGGTCTCCTGTTACAGCAAAACCAGTGGTTCCCTTTAACTGAGGTTAGTGTCGGTCATGGGCAACCAAACTGCACTCTGATGACTATCCAGGGTCCACCAGACTTAGGTGCAACTTTTGAGCATCAAGACTTAGTCTCCTAGGCTGAACGTTAGTGGTGATCAAGTGACTGTAGCTACCAACTTGCCAAGGCAGGTTTTCTCAGCTTTTTGTGGCCCTGGTGCTGTAACAGGAAGTCTGCCAACTGACCATTTGTCACCTCTTCTGTCTGGGGCTAGGTGATGACTTTTCCTCGAGCAGGGCACCACAGGTACAGTCCTCTCTTTGCAAGCCCAAGGATCAGCAGGTGCAGTCCAGTCTCTGGTACAACTTGTCTTTGCTGGGTCCAGGGAACAGCAGCGCAGTCCTTCTTTGGTCCTCTCTTCAGTTCAGATGTGATCTGAAGTCTGGGTGCCAGGGCATCACTTTTATGCCCACAACTTGCCCTCAGGGATGCAGTGACTACTTGCCATTGGGTTACTAGGGCTCCTCATGCTTGATGACAACTTCCGGCATAGTGTCTGTTGGTCCTGACATCCTTGGCTTGGTTTTTTCACTAACCTTTTGCTTTCATCCTCCGGTTTTTGCTGACTTTGTTTTTGCTGGCTTTAGTACTCTGCCCACTTTACCACTGATAACCAGTGCTAAAGTGCTTGGGCTCTCTGCTTTAAACATGGTAACATTGGCTTACACCCAATTGGCCCATTTAATTTACTTGTAAGACTCTAGAAAAGTGGAACTACATTTTCCCATTGTGTTTAAATTAACTACTATAAGTGGTCCTACAGCACTGATTGACTTACCCACTTAAGTAACCTATTTAAACATGTCTCAGGCCTGCCACTTCAGCCTGTTAGAGCAATTTAAACTGCCATTTTGGCATGGCAAAATACACCTTTTTGCCAGGCATAACCTTTCCTTTTTAGTACACATACGTGACTCCTAGGGTAGGCCCTAAACAGCCCAGAGGGCAAGGTGTAATGTATCTAAAATGTTGGATATGTACTTTTAAGCTTTGCATGTCCTGGTAGTGAAAAACTCTAAAATTTGTTTTTCCCTATTGCAAGGCCTACCTCTCCTAAAGAATAACATTGCGTTACCTTATTACATTTGATAAGTGTTAACTTTCAATTAGGAGCAGGTAGAAATGTCGAGTTTGGTGTATACAGAATTGTAATTTAAAACCCTCTTTAATGGTAAATTTGGATCTTAAGTCGCAATTCTGAAAATGCCACTTTGAGAAAGTTGGCATTTTCTTGTCCTAACCATTTGGTGCCTGTAGACTGTATCCTATGTCACATGGCTAGGTGTAGCTGGCAGTTGGTCTTTGTGTATTTCTCCAAATCAATGAGACAAAGGGGGAATAGGTGTTGGCAATACGGGCCATCTTTGACTTGATGAGGGGGAGGATCTTTCACCTACCACACTTGCACTTCACAAAGGCTATGCCTGAGCACATTCACAAAGGGCTTGACACTAGTCTTTTGTGATCCCAGACAAGTTGGGGCCAGAGCAGGGAGGCAGGAAATTCTAAGCACCATCAGAGGTAGAAACATCTAGAACCTTCTCCTATTTCAAAGGGGGCACCAGGTATAAATAATGGACCCTCAGACCCAACTCTTAGTACACCTCTGGACCGGAGGAAGACTCAGAAGAACTGTTGTGCTGCTCTGCAGGAAGGACTGCTAATCTGTTGCCCTGCTGCCCCAGTGAGAAGGACTGGACCTGCATCTTGAACCCAGGACCACCAGTGTGACTCCAAGGGCTAATTGGCTGGCCTCCTGAACAGAGCCTCAGGGATAGAAAAGGCTCCAACCACCTTGAACACAGCACCTGGACTCTGTCTACTGAGTGTTCCTACCCCCTAAAGTTGCCACCCCAGTCCTGGACCCTTGGAAATGGGCCTGAAGGTGCTCTGTCAGCTCAGCTGTGGCCCTGTGAGCAGAACAGACATAGCAATATGCATCTCTGATCAGCCGCATCAGAACCACCGCTGCACGACACATCCCCGATGCAGGACCTCACATCACAGCCCGCAGCTTCCTCAGAACTGCCAATACGCAATGCATCCTCGACACAGGCCTTCTCATCACAAGCCCTTTGTCAACTGCATCCTTGACAATGACGCAGGACTTTGCATTGCTGCCCCCAGTTTCCTCTGAATCTCCACTGTGCGATACGTCCTCAACGCAGGACTTCACATTAAATTAATCAAAGTACCTTACTTAGAAGTGACAGGTATTTAAACACAACAGTTAGCACGCCGTGGTTTTAATACTCGACCCACTGGCGCCTTCAGGGTCCGTTTTAAGCAGGTCTTCTTTTTTAATGTTTTTCAGATTGATGCTCAAATATATGAATTTAGGAGTCTGGCACTCTTTGGAGAGAATATTTTGAAGGGGACAGAATTATAGTGTTTCGCTTCTAAGTAAGGTACTTTGATTAATTTAATTTGTACAATTATTGTACCTTAACCATAATATTTGGGTGGTTATTCTTACATGCACCTTATCCTTCCAGGTGCTGCTTTCCGCTCTCTTGTGTTTGGAGCCCACGAGGCCTACACTTCTACACCAGCCCCCGTTTTGGGGTTATTTATGGTAAATATAAAGGATTGTTGCCCTTTGCTCATTTTATTTATTTTTAGGGTTTGGTTTATTTGTGTATTAAGTTAATTTTTTGTAATCAATCCTTAGGTGCCCTCCCTTTCCCCTCACTTCAGTCCTGAGGAAGACCCCCCCCTGTAAGGATTACACAAACCTACACCTTTTATTTGGGGTCGAAACGTCGACACTTTGTAGCCTGCCAGTACAATCGACAGTAATTATGTGACTGTGATTTGTGTATCAATCTGTATACATGGCTATATAATATATGGACAACTGAATTGTGAAGTTGATGGTAAAATGATGCGCCATTACTCAATGTATATTATGACAAGTGATTTGCACAGTATTCTTGCTTCACACCCCCCGTTACCCTCACTCAAATCACTTACTTTTCCTAAAACTCTCTCTTCCCACCTTTTCTGGGCACCCTTACTAGTATTGTATAAAAAGTCTCTGCAATTATTTTGATGTTCAGTGTGATTAAATAACACTGACCAACTATACTAAGCGTCGTATTTAAGTTTTCTATTTTCGCTTACTTTATTATTATTGTTGAATGTAATTTTACTGGGACCACTTACTATTGTACTGTCCTATACCCAGGTCCCAGTGACTATTGTGGGTCTACCCTTTTGGTAACGATATAAAATGTCTGGGCATTGAGTTCGGGTCTGAATTAATAGATACCATCAAACATAATGAAAATATTACCCTAAAAAAGACAAAAAAGCTTTTAGACAAATGGTCTCCTAAATTTATCACTTGGTGGGGAAGAATAGAAACTATAAAAATTATGATCACCCCTATAATCAATTTTCTCATCAGTATGCTCCCCTTCTACTGTCAGAGAATTTCCACCATAAACTGGACAAGCGAATAACCAAATTCATATGGCAGAGCAAAAACGCCCGAATAGCCTTGAAAAAACTGAGACTACATAATTCATTAGGGGGTGTTAACCTAGCCAACTTCAGGGACTACCAATCTGCCTTTCCTGCAAAGCAGGGTTCATATTGGCTCCACCCACCAAGTGGCTACATACCAGTATGGTTAGAAATAGAAAAGTCCCTTCTAAACAACCTAAACCCTCTAACATTACTAATTTCCAACACAAAACACCTTGATGGTTCCAAATACATATTTCGGAACACAAAAAGCTCCCTCCTAAAAATAGATAAGTATCTGCCAACAGGAATAAGACTCTCCAACCATGCTTCGCTCTGGAACAACCTGCACATTAAATATAACAGCAACACTTTGCACTGCCAAACTTGGATAGACAAGGGCATCTTCTTCCCATATCAGCTTGGCTCTACATCTCAGCCCATGACGTTCTCCGATCTACAGAAAGCACACCATCTAGACAAAATAGAGTTCTATAACTTACTCAAAATCAAAGCTGCCATTTCGAAATCTAAAAGCCATAGTAAACCTCCAACTCTACCAAACCTTATACTGAAACTTAACAATTCTGGCCACCAAGTATCCTACCTATACAAAATTTTACGTCCAAAGACGTCACAACTAAACAAAGATATAACTGCCTTTTGGGAAAATCATTCTTCTAAACCCATAACAGACTCAGACTGGCCCCAAATCTGGAAATCAGTCACTTCTCAGAAAATCTCCCCTGTACTATCACAAACCAAATTCTAGCTCATACACAAAATATTCTGTACTTCATCTCGTCTACACTCACTGAAGATTTTAGATGACCCCACCTGCTGGAGCTGTAAAGAAGAAGTCCGAGATCTCGCTCAGCTCATCCTTCACTGTAACTCACCATCCCAATACTGGAAAAGGTTTTTTCATTCATATCAGATCTATTCAAATGCCACCCAAAAAAAGAACTTGCATTCCTCATTAAAGGATTCCTAGATACTAACCTAGACAACCCTTCAGACAGCGCTTTGTTGGACTTACCACTATCATCAGCAACCAAAATTGTCTTTTCCATCTGGAAAAACACACACAATGCTTCCTTTAACTGCTGGATCAACTGGGTCTCACACATTAGAGGCGCAGACAATATCTCCCTCTAGCACTCACCATGGAAGACTCCCTGTAAACCCACTTGGGATACCCTGGACAACTATTTCATGACCAAAACATCACCCCAGGCACCCTCACATATAGTCCTCCTTCACTTCCAAAGCATACCTCCGAACACCCGCACCCAACTCCTATATACTACAATTGTCATAGCTCACCTCTCTCGCTCTCAACAAATAACCCAGACGATCACAAACCCTTAAGCCTTGTCTAAAACCTAGTCCAACATATCCCAGAATATAAAGATCTAATATACACCAATTTGTTGCCTTACCCTATACTTGACTTGTATTGCTTGACTATAAATCAACCTAATGAGTTCAAAGGTACTGCCCTCAGAACCAATGTGCCTTTCAGTTTTACACATCAATAGCCTTGTGCCACCTACCATCAAGTATTCCTCATAGACCCACCGTTGTCTCTACTGATATTGGTAATGTACCAGACCAGTAAGATAACTATATCATGTCTGGCTGTCTCTCAGAAACGTGTCTGTATATTCAACCCTCTTTCCCTAACTGCTCTTACCCCTTAGTTTCATTTTGCAGAAGCCTTTGTTTTCTGTATACGATCTGCTATGATATGATCATATAATTCGATGTAGTCTCTTATGATTATGTTTATCTTTATGATATGTTTTGTCTTTATGGGTTGGGTTGAGTTGACTCTATGTTTGTACTATTTTACTTATGCAAAATCATTAAAAACTCTTTGAAATTAAAGAAAGCTGTCTCATGGTCAACAACCGTAAACGGTCACTGGAAAGGTTGGGCAGCAGATTGGCAAGTTTCTAAAATTGCCATTTTCTTAAAAGTTACATTAAATTTGAGTTGGGCATCAAGTCAGGTTTAATGTAACTATTATTTTGATAAGTTGAAGTACCAACTTTTGCAGTCCCATTCAGAAGTTAGCACAATTGAGTTGTGAGCATGTAACCCTGTACTCGCCAATGAGGCTACTAGCCTTGCTACAGCAAACGTGACAATATGGGCTGTTTACTGTTAGGACACATAAAAATGCATGTGCTACTTTTTGATATGCAGCCCCCTGTCTTAGGGCTCGTTAGGCTTAACTTAGGGATGACCTATATGTATTAAAAGAAAAATCTGGACTTTGTCATTAGCTTAAATTGCAAAATCGAGTTAGCAGTTCAAACACTGCTCCGCCAGCCTGCAATGGTAGGCTGGGAGTCTTGCTTTGCCACATTAGTGAACACACTCTAAATTTCAGGCACTCGGTACCCTTGGCACCATATACTAGAGACTTATAAGTAAGTTATCTTATGCCAATTGTGGATGAGCCAATCAGGCATACACGATGTAGGGGTCAGAGCACTGGCAGAGAGAGGAATTTTCATACACCCTGTATACCTGGTAACATAATACAATCACTTACAGTAGCTGGCTGAACCTTGAAATTTTTCCAAAGGGGCATAATTTCTGGCATGACCATAAGGTAACGTATAAATTCTCCTACCTGACCATATCCTCTGATAAAGCGTTATGCATTACTTCTTCCTAGCTTTTCAATCAAACACATGCACTGAATGGAATCCAGCTCTAATCAAAACATTCCAGAGGTACTGCAAGGCTGTTTCCCACTTTGAATAGTCTAGGTTACACATATCATTTTCACTTTGGGCCTTCACTGTATTCATATTTTCACAGTGTAATGATAATTAACATTCAATACATTGACAAAATTGCCTTTTTGTACTTTCATTGGTGCCAGATTCTATTTTTAATTGAGGTACAATCCTCTATTTGTTCCGCGCTTTTAATGTGTACCAACATGTTCTTGAGCTGCAAGTAACAGAATGCCTCTGGTATGGTCAGATCTTATTCAAAGCTTTTTAAGCACTTTGACCCACATACATCACTAACCAAAATAAGTTATTTATTCACGGTTGTGGCACCACCTAGATAAAGGGAAAAGGACTGATCTAGACCAGTTAATACTATACCCCAAATGTTCCCCAACACCTGAAATATCCAAAGTATTCTGTTAATGGATAATGCTTGATCAGCGATACATAGGAGTAGTCATCTGCATAGAGTAAAACTCTCTCTTCCCACCAGGAATACCAATGGAGGCCTCTCATAAGTGGGTCCCATTCATCCAACACAAGGCGGATAGCAGAGGTGACAGAGGGAATCCCTATATAGTGCCTCTACTAATGTCGATGACACCCGACAAACTCCTTCTGCCCTTCCTCTATCCACACGATCAGCATACAATACTTGTTAGAAATGGGGGTCTCTAGTTGGCAGAGGTAGGTACCTTTGATCAAGTAGGGGCCCTGCTTCTAGTCAGGGAAAGGGGGGTACACGCCTGGATAACCCCTGCTCACCCCCTTGGTAGCTTGGCACGAGCAGACAGGCTTATCTCAGAGGCAGTGTGTAAAGCATTTGTGAACACATACAGTAACACAGTGAAAACACTACAAATGGACACCACACCAGTTTAGAAAAATAAGTAATCTTTATCTAGATTCAACACAAGACCAAACGACAAAAAGCCACAATACAGTATTCAAAAATAAGACTTTCAAATGGTAGAAACAGCTTAGTTCAATGTAGATGGTAAATGCAACACTTTACTCTCAAAGTACCTTGGATGCGTAACGCAATACAAACAAAAGGGTCGCAGGGAAGGTGATGCGTCGGTTCCTTGCTTCGGGGGAGGTGATGCGTCGGTTCCTTACTGCAGCGCAGGAGAGGTGATGCGTTGGTTCCTTACCGGAGAGGAGGTGATGCGTCGGTTTCTTACTGCGTTCCGGTTACGATGCGACAAGATGGCACCTCGATGCGACGATCCGGTGCGATGTGACAAAATGGCGTCTTTGATGCGATGCGACAACTTGGATACGATGCGTGCACGCCCGACGGCCGTGCGGCGAACTTGGTGGATTCTTGAGCCGGGACAGGCCCTGCGACACGCTTCTCCGGTGATGTGACGGCAACCTCTGTGGCGGCGACACGCTTCTCCGGTGATGCGGCACGCTTCTTCAGCAATGTGTCGACAAACAGCTGCGGCGGCGGCACGCTTCTTCGGCGATGCGACGGCAACAGCTGCGCTTCCAGCTCCCAGCGACGGCAGTCTCTAGAGGTCCTAAAAACAGCAGCAGGCACCTCTCTGCAGGTAGAATTCCCAGCAAGGAAATTCAGGGGAGCTGGTGGTGAAGTCTTTGTGTCCCTGAGACTTCAGAACAGGAGGCTAGCTCAGCTTCAAGCCGTTGGAGATCTTCCTCAAGATAGTAAAAGTACACACAAAGTTCCTTTTCTCCTTTCCTTGGCAATGAGTAACCACTGCAGGCCAACCCCAAACAGCAAACAGCACAGGGACAGTCTCCTCCTTCAGCTTCCTTGGTTTCTCTCCTTGGCAAAGGTTCGTCTTGATTCCCAGAAGTGATCTAAAGTTCTGGGGTCTGGGCCCCAATATTTATACTGCAAAATCCTTTGTCCTCTGAAGGCAGAGAGTGTATGTGCCCAGCCAAAACCAGTTCTGTCCTCCCTGGTGCAGCTTCCTGGCAGGAGGTGGAGACAGCATTGTTGAAAGCAGACCTGGCCCAGGTAGCTGAAAGGAAATCTCCTCCCCCTACTCTCTATTCTATGAGGGCTCAGGTCAGTGAAAGGAAATCTCTGCCCCCTACTCTCTATTCTATGAGGGCTCAGGTTGGTGAAAGGAAATCTCCTCCCCCTATTCTCTATTCAGTGCAGGTCCTATTCAGCCCAGCCCTGACCCATCAGACTGCTGGAGCCAAAGCCCTCTCCAGCCCCCTGTCACTCACAAACCAGACATGGAATACACAACCCTAGCAGAGGCGTGCTGGATGGTTAGGCAAGAAAATACCCACTTTCTAAAAGTGGTATTTTCAAACACAGAATGTAAAAATCACCTACACTAAAAGATGTATTTTAACATTCTGAGTTCAGGCATACTAACCTTTATTTTCCGATCTTGTTCCTAGGGTCAGTTAGGATTATAAGATGTTATAATCAAACTGCCCATTCTGGCCTATGGGAACAGATAGCCTTGCAATAGTGAAAACGAAATTGACTGTAATTCACTATCAGGACAGGCCACACACATCAGGGCATGTCCTACCTTTTACATACAATGCACCCTGCCCTTTGGCCTACCTTAGGGGTCACTAATATGTAGAAAAGGGAAGGTTTAGGGACTGGCAATTGGGTGCACTAGCCAAGTCGACATGACAGTCCCAGACTGCACACAGGCTCTGCAATGGCAGGCCTGAGCCATACTTTACAAGCTGCTTCTGTGGGTGGCACAATCAGTGCTGCAAGCCCACCAGCAGCATTTGATTTACATGCCCTGGGCACACATGGTACTAGGGACTGACAAGTAAATCAAATAAGCCAATCATAGAGTCACTAATCCAATACAACAATTTACAATAGGGAGCACTTGCACTTTGGCACTGAATAGCAGTGGCAAAGTGCCCAAAGCATCTAGACCAGCAAAAACATAGCAAAAAATACAGGTGGCAACAGCAAAAAAATGGAAGGGAGACCCACGCCAATGGTGCCAGGTCTAACACGTGTCCCCTCCAGCTGAAATGTGGGGAGAACTACCCTACCTCTTGGGAGTTCTCTTCACTAATGCGGAAAAATCTGGACAGACCATCAGCATTGGCGTGTTCTGTACCAGGGCGGTGTTCCACCGTGAAGTCCATCCCCTGTAGGGAAAGGACCACCTCAACAGCTTTGGATTCTCACCCCTCATTTGCATCAACCAGCAACCCGGAAGTGAGTCCCAAACAAGTATGGTCTCAGCTTCTTCAGTGCCCAGACCACAGCAAATGCCTCACGCTCAATTGCACTCCACCTCTGTTCCAGTGGAGGTAACCTCCTACTAATGAAGGCTACAGGTTGGTCTAGGCCCTCCTCATTCATCTGTGAAAGTACAGCCCCCACACCATGCTCTGAAGCGTCTGTCTGCACAATGAATTCCTTTGAGAAGTTGGGCGCCTGAGGCATGGGCGCCGTGCACATGGCAGTCTTCAGGGCATCAAAAGCTTTTTGACAGATGTCAGTCCAGTTCACTTTCTTGGGCTGCTTCCTGGAAGTCAGCTCTGTCAAGGGTGCAACAATGCTGCCATACCCCTTGACAAACCTCCTGTAGTACCCACTGAGTCCTAAAAGGCTCTCACCTCTGTCTGGGTCTTGGGGGTTCCCAAGCAAGGATGGTATCAATCTTGGGCTGTAGGGGCGCCACCTGGCCGCTCCCAACCTGGTGTCCCAAGTACACCACAGAACCCTGCCCGATCTGGCACTTACTCGCCTTGATCGTGAGGCCTGCCCTCCGCAGCGCCATCAACACTTCCCAGAGGTGGCGCAGATGTTCTTCCCAACTGGCACTGAACACTGCAATGTCATCCAGGTAGGCGGCACTGAAATCCTCCAGTCCAGCCAACACCTGGTTGACCAACCTCTGAAAGGTGGTAGGGGCATTCTTCATCCCAAAGGGCATAACCCGGAATTGGTAGTGCCCATCTGGTGTGGAGAATGCTGACCTCTCTTTTGCCCCATCAGTTAAGGTGATCTGCCAGTGCCCAGACGTCAAGTCAAACGTACTGAGGTACCGGGCAGCCCCTAACCGATCAATGAGCTCATCAGCTCTGGGGATGGGGTACGCGTCAGCCCTGGTGACTGAATTGAGTCCTCGGTAGTCCACACAGAACCGGAGTTCGGGTGTGGCACCAGGCGCGGCAGCCTTTGGGACCAAGACCACTGGGCTGGCCCAAGGACTGTTAGAGGACTCAATCACCCCCAATGCAAACATCTTGGAGACCTCCTCCTTGATGCAAGCCCTCACCCTGTCAGTCACTCTGTAAGTTTTGTGCTTAACAGGAGGACTGTCCCCAGTGTCTACATCATGGACACACCAATCAGTGACACTGGGAGTCAGGGAGAACATTTCAGGAAACTGTCCCAACAGTTGGCGACAGTCATCTTGCTGTTCAGGGGTAAGGGTGGAAGGGAGGTTTACACCATCCACTGACCCATCTTGCTCTGTTGCAGACAGGAGGTCAGGAAGAGGCTCAGTCTCCTCCTCCATTCCATCATCTGTCGCTAGGAGCATGCCCACTTCAGATCTCTCCAAGTGGGGCTTCAGGCAGTTTACATGTAGGACCCGCAAAGGGTTCCTAGGAGACCGCAAGTCCACCAAGTAGGTGACATCACTCTTGCGCTCCACCACCTCAAATGGTCCGGTCCACTTATCCTGGAGCGCACAAGGCTCCACGGGGGCCATGACCCACACTTTCTGGCCAGGCTGAAACTCGATCAGAGTGGCATTCTGATCTTACCACCGTTTCATCTCCTCCTTGCTGGCTTCCAGATTCGCCTGAGCGAGTTGCCTGAAACACCTAGTTTGGTTTCTGAAGGCCAGCATGTAGCTATATACATCCTGGGGAGGTTTACTGGGAGCTTTCTCCCAGCCTTCTTTTACCAAACTCAGAGGTCCTCTTACAGGGTGACCATACAGCAGTTCAAAGGGGCTGAACCCTAAGGACTTCTGTGGCACCTCTCTGTAAGCAAACAGAAGGCATGGCAAGAGGACGTCCCACTTACGCCTCATAGGTTCCTCAAGACCCATAATCATGCCTTTGAGGGTCTGGTTGAATCTCTCAACCAGCCCATTACCTTGGGGGTGGTAAGGAGTGGTGAACTTGTAGGTTACACCACACTCCTGCCACAGGGACTTCATATACTTGGATATGAAGTTGGTACCACAGTCTGACACCACCTCTCTGGGGAACCCCTCACGGGAGAAAATCCCCATCAACGCACCACGGGGGCCGTCACCGACCGGAGAGGGATGGCTTCCGGGTACCGAGTGGCATGGTCCACCAAGACCAGGATGAACCTGTTGCCCATGGCTGTCTTGGGATCCAGAGGCCCCACAATGCCCACCGTTTCAAAGGGGGTGCTGACCACAGGGAAAGGCTAGAGAGGAGCCTTTTGCTTCCTCCCACTCTTACCACTTGCCTGGCAAGTCTGACAGGTCCTGCAATGAGTATCTGAACTCTTGCGCATTTGGGGCCAATAAAAGTGGGTGACAAGCCTTTCAAAGGTCTTGTCTTGCCCCAAATGTCCTGCTAAAGGTACATCATGAGCTAGACCCAATAGGAAGGCTCTGAAGCTCTGGGGTACCACCAGCACACGGGCTGACCCAGGCTCAGCAACCTTAGGCTCGCTAAAAAGGAGACCATTCTCCCAGTAGATCCAATGTGATCTAGACTGATCACCTGCTGCCTGGTTTGTGGCCTGTTGCAGCAAACCCACAAGAGAAGGGCACTTCTTCTGCTCCTTGTAGAACTCTTCCCTGGAGGGTCCTCCTTCCTGCTGCCAATGGGTCAGCTCAGGCAGGTCCCCCAGTTCAGCTACTTGCTCCCCTGTAGGTTCCAGGGCATCCCCCTCAAGGTCTGCCTCCTCCTGGACCGTGGGAGCTTTGGGGGCTGGTTTCCCGCGCCCCCTACCTCTTCTCTTTAAGGCAGGCACCTGGGCCACTCTTTCAGGCTCCATGTCCTCTTGAACACTCTTACGGGCTGCCATGGACCGAGTGGTCACACACGCCCACTCAGGCAGACCCAACATCTACAAATGAGCTCTTCGCTCCACCTTAGCCCAAGGGGAGCTCTTCAAGTCATTGCCTAGCAGACAGTCAACAGGCATGGCTGGCCTCACAGCTACTTGAAGGGTACCTGAGACCCCCCCACTCAAAGGGAACCTGGGCCACCTTGCAGTGGCTCTCTGTGTTGCCAGCGGCAACGACAGGGTAAAATGCATGGGGGATCACCTGCTCTTCAGACACCGGCCGACAACTGACAGCTGTCACACTGGCTCCGGTGTCTCTCAGAGCCTCCACCCTATGGCCATTGATGGTCACCCACTGCCTCTATTTCTTAGTGTTATCAGGCAGTTGGGTCCTTGGGACCATCTCACTGTCTCCTAAAGAGACCAGTGACATCTCTGCGGGACCCCACCCACATTGGGCACCCATCTCCTCCCCCAGGGCTACACTAGCCATCTGCCGGGGTGGTGCACCAGTGGGTGCTGTTTTACCTTTGTTGGGGCACTGAGACTCCCAGTAGAAGTGGCCCACTTGACCACAACCAAAACATCTCTTGGGCCCCCTCTGAACAGGCTTATCTGTCGGGCCCCTGACTTCTTCTCAGGGGGAGGCTGGGAACCCTTCCCTTGGTTCCCTTGGGGATTACTTTAGGGCCCTTTCTGGAACTCCCTCAGTTTACCCTTGTCCCCCCCCCACTCTTCTGCTGGGGACCCTGCCCACCTTTGGTGAAGTCTCCCACATGACCCTTGTGGACCCGGGTACTAACCCAGCGGTCCGCCTCCTCAGCAAGCTTCCTAGGGATAGTCAGATTACTATCAATCAGGTGCTGGCGTAGCTCTGGAAAACAATTACTGGACAAGTGCTCCCATGCAATCAAATTATAGAGCCCTTCAAAATCATTTACTTTGCTACCCTTCACCCAACCATCCAATGCTCTGCCAAAAAAAGACACATATTCTACCCAAGTACTTGACTCCAGTTTCTTACAATTCCTAAATCTTTGTCTATAAAGCTCTGGAGTCAACCCATACCTGGTCATTAAGGCTTCCTTCATGTGGACATAGGAATTCTGATCCTCAGAGGGCAAATCTAACAAGGTATCCCGCCCATCACTGAGGAACCGCCCCCACAACCCCGCTCCCCAATCCTTCTCAGGGACCCGGTGGGAGGTCATAGCTACCTCATAGGCTTTAAACCATTGCCCAATATCTTCATTCTTGTGGAACTCCTTAATGACATCTTTGGGGATGAACTCTCTTGTTTCTACAGGCACGGATGGTGTGCTGCCACCAGAGGGAGTAATTTCTAAACTCTTGGCTTTCAACTCCAACTCCCTCAACATCCTCTCATGCTCCAAATGCATTTTCTTCTCTTCCAAGGCTAACTTCTTATTCTATAACTCCATCTGACCACCCAGCTTGAGCTTGGCTAGCTCCAACTTATGCATCCTATCCCTCTCCCTGTCCTCCAGCTCTTCTGGGGACAGGCCCTTTGAAGAAACACTGCTGCCTGCCCTGGAAGGTGCTTTCTCCCCGGTCAGGCCCAATGGCCCATCAAGCTGCCCATCTGTATCCTCTGCCTCCTCCCTAGGCTCTTCAGGATGCTCAGTAGCATTCCTAGATTCCAACCAGGCCCTCAGCGCCTTTTGCAACTCTACCTTTTTAGTGAGGCCTTTCACAGGGATTTTAAATATTTTACAGAAGGTTTTAAGCTGTAGCACAGAGTAGGTATCAACCCTATCTTCTTCAAATTGGAGATCCATAGATGCGTTGGATGCTGCTTTGGTCATGGTGGCAAGAATTGGCAGTTCTTAGCAAAAATAGAAGTTCCAAGGAAAATATTCTACCAGAATGTATGTGGTCGTGTTATGGTCTGCACTCACTAGTAGTGTACACTAGTAGTGTACACCAATCACTGTATATGAGTCACAAATGCAAGTCCAAATCCTCACCGCTGACCACCAATGTTAGAAATGGGGGTCTCTAGTTGGCAGAGGTAGGTACCTTTGACCAAGTAGGGGCCCTTGCTTCTAGTCAGGTAAAGGGGGGGTACACTCCTGGATAACCCCTGCTCACCCCCTTGGTAGCTTGGCATGAGCAGACAGCAGGGCCGGACTGGGAACTGAAATTTTGTCGGAGCAGCCCCCGTCTGGTGCATTGCGAGCGAGCACAGCGAGCGAGCACAGCGAGCGAGCCCGACCATTACTAGGGGGGTTTGGGGGAGTTCTCCCCCCAAGAAAATTTTGGAAAAAGACAGACCAAAATGGTGCATTTTACAACACATTTTTCATTACATATTTAATTGTATCAACTTTCAAAGCACAGTAAATAGTAGATGATGACCTTAAAGAGCACCAGGTTACCCACCCAGTCATATGTGTACCCATAGACATTCTTACAGAGAGCACCAAAAATAGACACGAGTAGTGAATCAGAGAGAACAAAGTAAAAGTGAGACCAGCCCCCATATGGTGTGTAGCGAGCAAGCGCAGTGAGCAACCACTACTAGGGGGAGTTTGGGGGGTTCTCCCCCCAAGAACATTTTGGAGACAGAAAGGCCAAAACAATGCATTTTAACACATTTTTCATTACATATTAGATTGTATTAACTTTTAAAGCATAGTAAATGATTACCTTATGGAGCACCAGGATACCCAGTCATAAATCACAGACATTCCTACAGAGAACACTAAAAAATGAAATGTCGAGCACGAAACATGAATTTAAATATCACCAATTTATTCTTAATATAAAATAGTATAAAGACATTTAAAAACGCACTTAACTTCAAACAATTGTGCAAAGGTTCAGAGGAAAAAATGTTCAAGACAATGTGCAAACATTACATGATTTTTATATCCTGAGGGCAGAAACTGTGGAAATGTCACACATAAGCATCTGATAACTAGCACCTAGGGCACAGAGGCCAGAAACTATGGAAACATCACTCCCAGGCCTGGTCACACCAGGCCAGAAGCATGGAAACGTTACACATAAGCACCCAGGCCAGTAAGCATGGAAATGTCACACATGAGCCTCCAGGTCACTGGGGAAACTATGGAAATAGCACACATAAGCACCCAGGCCAGAAAGCATGGAAATATCAGACATAAGCACCCAGGCCAGAAAGCATGGAAACGTCACACATAAGCAGCCAGAAAGCATGGAAATGTCTCACACGGCACCCTGGCCAGAAAGAATGCAAAATTCACACAAAGGCACCCAGGCCAGTGGCACTGGGACACTTTTCAGAGTGTGGGTGCTGCCATCAATGTTGCCTGTACATCACTGAAGTCATGGGATTGTGAAATATTCAAGAATCACACAAAGAACAAGGGTAGCAATTGAGTCTCGCCTATTCTGGGACATATAAAACTTAAAAGTATATGCCAAACCATTTAAATACACTGCACTCTGCATACTGCACTCTGCATACTGCACCCTGCCTTATGGACAGGGCTTGCGCTAGTGGTGACATGTAAATAAGCACCTGAGTGGGTCATGGGTTTGAATTCCAGGGGTCCAGTCTTTAATCCCTTTGAAAAGGAGTACAAATAGTAAACTCTGACATGAAGAAGGCAGAGCCGGCTTTAGCGCTGGTGGCGCCAGGGGCAACAGTCTTTTTTGGCACACCCCATCATCTCCTTCTCCGTGGAATCCCTCGCCAACACCCTCCAACAGTGCCCTTCTTCTCTGCATAGCCACTCTCATATGCATTTCATTTGTTTTTCATAGCGCTGCTCACACCAGTCAGTGTAGGTTGTATGAACACTTTACAATACACACACATTATATATGGAGACAATGAATTATACGTGTGTAAAATCAGTCTATAGGAAATAATACATAAGACAATGTGAATTGCAGGGTGTAGGAATCACATATCATCCATACTGGTAGGCAGTACATTTTAAGAATGTGTGTTCTGGAGAAGCACAAACTCAGGATTTAAAATGTACCTCAGTGGTTGGGGTTGGCTTTACTATTAAGAATATATTTCTACCCAAACAAACCTGTTTTAGCAGCATTTGGATAATGAAAAACTGGGGGAAAAATAATGTTCTAACCTAAAGCATGCAGTTTGCCTGCAGCTCTTTGATGACAGTTTATTGGTCATTGCGCTATATTAGGATTGTAATTTAGGAACTGCTGGTTACAAAAACATCTCTGTGGTAAAAGCAGTAACCCACTGAGCTATGCACATAAAATACAGTTATGTGATTCGCATGGTACATGTTCTTTGCAGCAGACATATTAACCCTTTGTGCTACTTTATGATGAGTCAAAACTGTCACTAGCCCAAACTCTGATCTCTCTCCAGCAGGAACATTAACCACCAGAGTTAACTTGGCATGTTTATTGTTGCCTGAAAACTGCTGGACACACTACACACAAGGTGCTATTAAACCCATAAGTTATTTCTTTACACAGCGCCCCCCAGGTCAGCATTAGGTGCGACTGCACCAGTCACAGTCAGTCCTCCCCATAGAGGTTGGTACCTGAGGCACAGGGGCAAGGGAAGGAAGTTGGAGAGTATGATGATGTGGGCATAGTAACATTCACACTGCATTGGTGACAGTGGCCCTGACCCAGCAATGTTTTAGGGGACCCTAATTCAAACAAGGATACCTGGATATGGGCCCCTCTTACTATTGCTTAATCGTCTTTGAAAGTGAAACAATTGCACCCTCCTCATCATTACCTTGGCTCTAGTCTGCACCGCTGTTGTGTGAGTCAAAGGCCATAATCCTCAAAAACCCTCACAAGAGATGAGGATGTGAAGAGGCTGTACCTCTGTTAACGGCATGGTTTGTGCAATATTAGGTTAATGACTGGACTTTACCTTGCAACAAACCTTCACTATTGCCCGTTTAAGCCTTACTTACAATAATGCTGATTGTCTGGTAATTGCACTTACCAGCAGAAAGCAAATGAATCCCCAGATGATGAGCATAGCCGGCAGGTCGCACTTGTATATTTAATGCGGCATAACGATGCAATTGATGTGAACCACAGGTTCCTGCAGTGCACATCAATTGCATCGTTATGCTGCATTAAATATGCGAGTGCGAGGACAATAATCTGATGCCTGGATGTGAGGGATGATCATCACAGACACAGGGTCTCTCTGGTGACTTCACGTGACTCATCGATTAGGGCCTGGTCGGGTCAGTGGGTCACGAGTTGTTGTTGTGGCCAGGTGCCGAAAGTGAAAGTGCCTGCCTGCCCAGTAATTTAATAGAGCTTGTGCGCAGGCAGCAGAGACTCCAGGAGGGTGACTGACTGTGGCCGCGCCCTAGGGAGGGGATGATCGCGGGGGGGTGAGTGACTGTGTGCCCCAGTGGACAAGACAGTGTAACAAAACTTCAGGGGGCCCCCCTGCAAAGCAAATGGAGCCCCCCCCCATCAGGCCACCTCGCTCCTCAGGCTCTCACTCACAAGTTATCACCCAAACTGGCCTGGCATTGGCAATCGGTCGTCTCCACTGCTGCGCAGCGCAGAACCGGGGCCTGTATTAATTTACAAATTACCTTCTATGCCCTAGAAGGTAATTTGTAAATACTAAGCCCGGCCCCGGCCCCGGTTCTGCGCTGCGCAGCAGTGGAGATGACCGTCTAGGCTTCTACTACCCTGATCACGCCACGGCCCGGCCCCGGACGCGGCGCCAGCCAGCCCCATCATGCTGTTGCTGCGCACCGTCGCGTCGCGTGGCTGGCTGCAATAAATCAAAAATTTTTAATCATGATGATTGTCACGGTCACGGTGACAATCATCACGATTAAACTTTTGATTTATCATCCGCGGTGCGCATGCAACCTCGCTCCGCTGAGGACTCTCACAAGTGGAAGAGCAGCAGCAATCCCAGGCAGAACCGGGCCGGGGCCTATACTATACACATTTGCTTTTAATCCCGGCCCGGCCCATCCCGTCCTCGTGGTAGATTGTGAGCTGGGCACGGCTAACTAACAGTCGTGATAAAGTCACTTAATTCCGTGTAGGCAGTGCTTGAAATGGAAAAAAAGAAGTGCAGGTACTCTGTACTGGAGTACCTGCTTGTTTCTGAGAAGTGCCGGTACTCTCCAATTAAAAGTACAGCATTTCTCTTGAGAAGTGCCGGTACTCTCCCTCTCAAAATAAAAAAAGTGCCGGTACTCTGTACCTGACAGTACCGGCCCATTTAAAGCACTGCGTATAGGTGGGTGGTTGGAAGGGCAACGGCGCTACCTTCCTTCTGAGATGAGTGCAGGGTCTCAGAGGGCCTTGAAGTGAGGCCCTCGGCTCAGTCCGCCGGCCTCGTCCGCTTATCACCAGGGCCAATATTTGCCTCTTCAGTTTGCTCTGGGCCCATGGAGACACAGAGGCGGACGGCGGACAGCGGACGTTGTGTTAGGCAAGCATTGATTCCTCCCAGGATGTGGGCACACAGGGACCATGAGAGAAGGGAAGAGTTACTTGAGAATTCTAGCCAAGGCTGGGAAGGAGGGCAGCCGCCACACCCAAGAAACAACAGTGGTTTTTGTAGCGCTTAACAGCCCCTCCAACAGCCAACCTTATGTCAAATCAAATATTGTGGAACTCAGTTCAGCTGTTTTATTAAAATGCTGGTGGGGACGAGCACACCTCTCCTGCACACACATAGGCCTCTCTCTCACACATGCACATCTCTCTCACATACACGCCTCAATCATACACACCCATACACTTCTCATACACACACACCTGTCTCGCGCACGCACACACTCCGCTCTCGCACATACACAACACTCTCGCACACACACTTACCACTCTCTCGCACACACTTACCACTCTCTCGCACACACATACCGCTCTCTCGCACAGACATACCGCTCTCTCGCACACACATACCGCTCTCTCGCACACATACCACTCTCGCACACACACAATACAACTCTCGTGCACACACATACAACTCCCTCGCATACAAACCTTTCTCGCACAAACATGCTTTCTCTTGCACACAACCCTCTGTCTCTCTTTCTCTCTCACACACTCGCTCTCTCCCCCTCTCCCCTTTTCTGAAGCGCAGTCGCTGCTAAACCCAGTAAGTTATGTGTATAAGAGCGTATAATGTTCACTGCTGTTTTAATAATAATTGTCGCTGTGAGACTGCAGTCGCATCTCTATGGGGTGACAATGGGGATATTCAGTTTCTGGAACCCCTTTTTCCGAGGGCTCAGCGTGTAATAATGCCTCCGTGGGATAAGGGTCAGTGCTCCGCAGGTCACAGTGAGGCCACGGGTTTGAATCCAACATCCCCCAATCATGTTATTTTAAATGTAACAAATCTTTATGTTGTGCAAATAATTCGTGCCTTAAGAATCATTCCGCGTTTAGAACATTTCCAAACTTACTGCAAGCCCCAGGGCTTTAAGTGGGCCGGGTCTCACCGGTGCTGAGCATCAGCAGTTTTTTAAAGGGGGCCTCGAAACGGGGTCTCTATCGGGCTCTGTTTTGTGCCCTGGCACAGCTGGTCCGTTTTTTTCCGGACTGCAGTGACAGCAGGCACATCGATGTGCATATGCTCACACTGCTCACTTCTCACTAGTGGAGAAGTTACGGCATGACGTCATGCCAGGTGAGCTTTGTAGGGGAAGGGAAATCCTTTAAAGAGAGTCATTTTCTCTCTGGATTTCCCTTCTCTTTTTGAAACTCAGGAGCAGCAACATTGTCGTGGTGTCACCAGGGCTTTAAGTGGAAGCGTTTTCAACATTATAAACAAGCCATAGTTGCTGCTTATTTATCTTATGCAACTAACAACCATTGACAAAGCCAATAGTCCTGTCTTGTTGTAGGTATGATGTTACTTGTTGAATCATATATCTGGGTGCAATGACAGAAACAGCAAAATACAAGTCGGGCGGCACACTATGCTAAGCACAGATTTTTAGCTTATGTGTTTTTAAGCCATGCCCTTAATTACATTAGGCACGCCCGCTTGAGAGACCCCCCAGTTTTTTCATCCCACTTAAAGCCCTGCTGAGACCCAGCAACCGAGTAGATTTCCTAGTCCGAGGGTGATGTGTGGGTGCCGGGTGAACATCATCAATGGCCAGGTCTGCCTCAGTGAGAGACCCTCTTAAAATATTCGTTTTGAAGGTGGCCCTTTATGTCTTGGTTTCCGTGCTGAATTACTGGTGGGCGTTTGTCTTAATGTGAGTTTGGTTTTTTATCCCAACTGTAAGAACTCCGTCTCACAAACGAGTCAGAGGCTACTCCATTGATCGCTGTCTGCAGACACGTGTGATCTTGGATACATTTCTTCTGTGCTCCGGGTACCTCCATATAACTCAGGTGCAGTTTCTTCAGCTCCCTATCCCGTGGTGGTGACCCCCACTAAACAAACTACATTTAGACACGTGTTTTACCTTTATGTTGTTTATGGGTGCAATAGTTGTGTGCGAACTGGGGAGGCGCTGGATAGAGATAATTTGAAATGATCAAACAGCGCTTAGAGCATTTAGCACATCATTAGCTTTGAAGACAAAGGAATGGAGCACGGGAACAGGGAGGGAGAAGGGGAGAGAGAAATAGAAAGAGGGAGAGACTTGCTCATCCACACAGTGTTTCCTTTCTCCTCCATGGATACACAAGGCAGCCAATTTCCAGATGTGCAGAACTGTTCGCTTGGCTTGAGTACGAACATTCACACAGGTAAAAGACGCGGTTGGAGCCAGCCTGAGACTCCAAACTCACTTCATATTATATGGAACAACAGCCTACTCAGCCAGAGAAGGAAGGTACTGTGCCATTTCACGGCAGGCTCCATTTTTTAGCAGGATTGCCTCTCTCACTATATCCGATTCCCTTTCCACTATTCACTATTCCCCTACAACCTAGTCGTGTCTAGAAAAGAGCGCCCTGAAGCGGCTTCGCTAGCAACACGTATAGCGCCTTGTAAATAATCAAATTACATAATGACAATTCCTGGCCAGCTTCAAAGAGGCTTTAGCAACCGACTTCAGGATCCCCAAAGGTTCAATGAAGCCCTTTATAATTTACTCACTTGCACGTGCATGGCGGTGTTGGTTCACTTAGAGGCGCAAATTAAACCCTTAACCACTAAGCCCCCACAGTCAAAAGAACTTTTGTGCTATTAAAAAGCATGATTCTGGCTACATGCCTTGCCTCGTTGATGACACTGCTGTGTGGGCACTCAACCGCCTGCGCCCACCTGACTCTGTGATGCCATTGCCAATTTGCCACCCACCCCGAGTGGACCGTGACGGACAAGAGAGACACCAGGCCTGACTCCGAGTGACAGTCCGACTCCAGACACTCACCTGCGGGCGGCAGACAGTCCGCAGGCAGAGGAAAGCGAGCAGCAGAACTACAGCCTGGGCAAGCCAAACGCACTTTTAATTGCGCGAGCTCAGCCTCACCTTCCCCGAATGCGCGTGACACAATTGGTCACCAGGCAGCCCCAGCCCCACCCTAAGGAAGACCACACGCGCAGACGCGGAGACATCTGCGCGCTGCTAATATCACCTGACCTGCCTGCCTCGGCCTGCACCCAATGGCACAACCCTGCTGCCATAAATCAATGCCATGATCAGGCCCGACCGAAGAAATGCCACAACATGGATGAGTTTTTCCCGCGGCCGCAGTAAGGTCAAGAGGTCAGACAGACTACTACAGTCTGACTCTCAGTCACGGCACGAAAATCGGCTCGGCCCCAGCAAAACCGGCCCCCTCTGATAAAACCGGCCCCCACACCATCCGGCCTACCGGGGTATTGCCCGGTGCCCGGAATCACCAGTCCGGCCCTGGCAGACTGGCTTATCTCAGAGGCAGTGTGTTAAGCATTTGTGAATTCATACAGTAACACAGTGAAAACACAACAAATGGACACCTCACCAGTATAGAAAAATAAGTAATCTTTATCTACATTTAACACAAGACCAAACGACAAAAATCCACAATACAGTATTCAAAAATATGACTTTCAAATGGTAGAAATAGCTTAGTTCAATGTAGATGGTAAATGCGACACTTTACTCTCAAAGTACCTTGGATGCGTAACGCGATACAAACAAAAGGGTCGCAGGGAAGGTGATGCGTCGGTTCCTTGCTTCGGGGGAAGTGATGCGTCGGTTCCTTACTGCAGCGCAGGGGAGGTGATGCGTCGGTTCCTTACCGGAGAGGAGGTGATGCATCGGTTTCTTACTGCGTTCCGAATACGATGCGACAAGATGGGGCCTCGATGCGATGCGACGATCCGGTGCGATGCGACAAAATGGCGTCTTTGATGCGATGCGACAACTTGGATACGATGCGTGCACGCCCGACGGCCGTGCGGCGAACTCGGTGGATTCTTGAGCCGCGACAGGCCCTGCGACACGCTTCTCCGGTGATGCGACGGCAACCTCTGTGGCGGCGACACGCTTCTCCGGTGATGCGGCACGCTTCTTCGGCGATGCGTCGACAAACAGCTGCTGCGGCGGCACGCTTCTTCGGCGATGCGACGGCAACAGCTGCGGCGGCGACACGCTTCTTCCTCGTTGCGTCACGCTTCCAGCTCACAGCGACACGCAGTCTCTAGAGGTCCTAAAAACAGCAGCAGGCACCTCTCTGCAGGTAGAATTCCCAGCAAGGAAATTCAGGGGAGCTGGTGGTGAAGTCTTTGTGTCCCTGAGACTTCAGAACAGGAGGCAAGCTCAGCTTCAAGCCCTTGGAGATCTTCCTCAAGATAGTAAAAGTACACACAAAGTTCCTTTTCTCCTTTCCTTGGCAATGAGTAACCACTGCAGGCCAACCCCAAACAGCAAACAGCACAGGGGCAGTCTCCTCCTTCAGCTTCCTTGGTTTCTCTCCTTGACAAAGGTTTGTCTTGATTCCCAGAAGTGATCAAAAGTTCTGGGGTCTGGGCCCCAATATTTATACTGCAAAATCCTTTGTCCTCTGAAGGCAGAGGGTGTCTGTGCCCAGCCAAAACCAGTTCTGTCCTCCCTGGTGCAGCTTCCTGGCAGGAGGTGGAGACAGCATTGTTGAAAGCAGACCTGGCCCAGGTAGCTGAAAGGAAATCTCCTCCCCCTACTCTCTATTCTATGAGGGCTCAGGTCAGTGAAAGGAAATCTCCGCCCCCTACTCTCTATTCTATGAGGGCTCAGGTTGGTGAAAGGAAGTCTCCTCCCCCTACTCTCTATTCAATGCAGGTCCTATTCAGCCCAGCCCTGGCCCATCAGACTGCTGGAGCCAAAGCCCTCTCCAGCCCCCTGTCACTCACAAACCAGACATGGAATACACAACCCTAGCAGAGGCGTGCTGGATGGTTAGGCAAGAAAATACCCACTTTCTAAAAGTGGTATTTTCAAACACAGAATGTAAAAATCACCTACACTAAAAGATGTATTTTAACATTCTGAGTTCAGGCATACTAACCTTTATTTTCCGATCTTGTTCCTAGGGTCAGTTAGGATTATAAGATGTTATAATCAAACTGCCCATTCTGGCCTATGGGAACAGATAGCCTTGCAATATTGAAAACGAAATTGGCTGTAATTCACTATCAGGACAGGCCACACACATCAGGGCACGTCCTACCTTTTACATACAATGCACCCTGCCCTTGGGCCTACCTTAGGGGTCACTAATATGTAGAAAGGGGAAGGTTTAGGGACTGGCAAGTGGGTGCACTAGCCAAGTCGACATGACAGTCCCAGACTGCACACAGGCTCTGCAATGGCAGGCCTGAGCCATACTTTACAAGCTGCTTCTGTGGGTGGCACAATCAGTGCTGCAAGCCCACCAGCAGCATTTGATTTACATGCCCTGGGCACACATGGTGCACTGTACTAGGGACTGACAAGTAAATCAAATAAGCCAATCATGGAGTCACTAATCCAATACAACAATTTACAATAGGGAGCACTTGCACTTTGGCACTGAATAGCAGTGTCAAAGTGCCCAAAGCATCTAAACCAGCAAAAACATAGCAAAAAATACAGGAGGCAACAGCAAAAAAATGGAAGGGAGACCCACGCCAATGGTGCCAGGTCTAACAATACTGTAACCCAAAGACAAATACATTTTGCTTCCTCTCACCACCGTATTCAGCATGAGGAAAGGGGTCAGCGCACTTCAGCCATTTGCTCTCTTCACTGTGAGTGATGGCATTTTGCTAGTGCATATACAAACATCCACCGAAAGAGTAGAGAACTTCAGTGCCAAGTACTGGCTCTCCAAGTACATCCTCTCGTGGGGGAGAGGATGTGGCCTAATGGCCAGAACTGCAAACTTGGAGCTGTGGAACCAGGTTCGAGTCTCGGCGTCAGCTCAACATCCTGTGATTCTCGGCAAATCACTTAATCTCCCAGTGCCTACCAAAAATGAATGTGTCCTTGTGTAACGTAATTGGTGCTCATGTAAAGCACTCCAATACCTTTGGGTCGAGTTCGCGCTATATAAATCTGCAAACAAAAAGTACAGTGGGCCAATCTCTGCTGTAATTTCATATGTTTTGCAATGCATCATTTCAACCTTTTTTTACATACACACATGGCCGGCTTTAGGGCAGTGTGACAGATGCGGCCGCACTGGGCGCTGACCTGTGGAGGGGGCGCTGACTTCAGGGTGGGCGCTGTTTTTAGCAATAACTTATGATTGGAGAGATGAGGGGCGCTTTTGTCTGGTGGTAGTGAGAGAATCCAAGCCGGCGGTCATGCAGTGTGGGGGCGCCAAAAATGATTGTCACAACGGGTGCCACCAGCGTAAAGCCAGCGCTGCATGCACAGGCCAAAATCAGACCATTTTTACACTTGTTTTAAGCGTTTTATGCCTGTTGCATATGTTTACTGAACAATGAAGAAACAACATTGCTGGGCAGACCATTTGGATTTGCCACTGCTTTTTGGGAATAGCACTGCAGACTTTCAGTGAATTTTTAAGTTCTCAGCAGAGCTCTCCTGGTCATCACAGTGCTCATGAATGAATGACCAATCACGGCCTAGGGAAGTGGATAATGTTACTGATGTTGCACCTGAGCCAGGGGTGTCAGGGACCACTGCATTCCCATTTTGGCCCTCTGTTAATACACAACGGCATGGGGCTCATTATCCCTCCCCATTGCATCCAGCCCCCAACAGAATCTGAGGGGCATATTCTCAAGGACTTATCGCCAATTTATCGGCACTTTAGCGCCGCAAAAGTGGCGATAGATCTATCGCCCTATTCTCAAGCTGGTACAAACTGCCGATATCGCCAGTTTTCCAGCGATAGCTGCCGCAAAAAACATCGCCACGGATGAGAGCGACAACTAACGCTAATGATATGCAGAGTAGGCGTTCCCGTGTAAAAACACACGAAAACACCACTTCGCGATATTCTCAACGACCAGCCAGATCGGCGAAGCGATCCAAAAACAGGCGATAAGGCGCGTTAGCAGCAGGGATTTAACACCTGCCTTTTACTGGTGTTAAGCAGGATGACAACCTGCAGTAGAAAGGGAGCCCAACCCAGAGCCACATCTGAAGACCAACAGATGCCATGGAGCCAATGATCATGCAGCTTGGAGACCCAAGAGGGCCACAACACCCACCACCACCACCCCAGGACACCCCCCCGGACCACCCCCGGACTACCACCTAGGCAGCGCAGAAGAAGACAGCGGACATTCCTAAAACGCACCAGCCTCAGACACTCAACGCCAGAGGATGCCATTGCCCACTACAGGCTCAAAAGGACAACCATCCTCCGCATCCTGACCCACATTGCCCACAGGCTGACGGTACCAACACAGCGGACAACCAACATCCCTCCGCAGACAAAGCTGCTGGCTGTGCTGCACCTGTGGGCCTCTGGTACCTTCCAACCAACAACTGCCAGAGTCGGAGGAGTCTCACAGCCAGCCCTATCAAACTTCCTCACACGTCTTGGCTGCATGTCCACAAAAGCAACGGCGGGCCCCTGTATCCGCACCACACGCCAGTTCCAATTCATAGTGTTCCTGCGCAACCAGCCCCAACGCCAGCCGTTGCTTGACGCCTCTGTGCTCCAGATCCAAGATTGTAGTTACTGAAATGGGGGTGCGCCAGGTCATGAAGTCCAGTAGTCAACAGTAGTGTAAAAACAGTTCTTTATTACAAATACATAAATCAACAATTCGAAAAGCTCAGCCAACGCGTTCCATTTCCAACGGGGAACTTCATTAGGGCAACGTGTGGATTCAATTAACTGCATATGCTGCAGGAACTCCCCAAAACAATTCCACATACCGAAATTCAGTATTCCGAAACCTGTTGGATAAATGGTGACAATGGTCAAGCGTCCGTATAGTCACAAACGTAATCTGGTACAGTGTATTGCACTTGAACAAACCGGAATGCTAACAGGTATGATAAATCCTGCATAAAAGGCACGTAACAGAAGTTCGTGTGGTCGTAACCTTCAGTAGGAAAGAAAAGGAAGGTTACGACCACACGAACTTCTGTTACGGTCTTATTATGCAGGATTTATCATACCTGTAAGCATCACGGTTTGTATCAGCTTGATACCCCTGCACCTTCACTTCCCCCACACTGCGCAGGAACAGCTGGAGACCAAGCAGGGGAACTACGCCATAGCTGGCTTCCCGCACGTGTTGGGGGCAATTGACTGCACACATGTACTACTTGTGCCCCCTGCCGACACTGCACACAATAACCGCAACAGAAACCACACGCATTCCAACAATGTGCATGCAAAAGTGGACCACCGGGGCCTGTTCACGAATGTCGTTGCATACTTCCCAGGCAGTGTGCATGATTCCTACAACTTCCGCAAGTCCATCACCAACCAGCGCTTTGAGGATGGCACCTATGGAAATGCACTGCTCGTCGGTAAGTACCAACTGAACACACCACACACCTCAACTCCACAATCATACAACTCACAACTGTGGGAATGCACACGTTACAAAATCACATACCACATGCCAATCAACATGCCCAACTACCAGACACGACAACACAAGTAACTGTGGTAACCGTGGCCAGCCATGTAGACAAACCATCCACGGCATGGCACCTCTGCCACACAATTGCAGAATGTGGGGAGAGGTGGGAACCAAGTATGTGCGAAGGTGTCAAGTGACCCATCAATAAGAATGTACACAATGCCAAGTGTGGCGGTGATGTGCTGGACAGACTTCAGTATGCAGAGCACAGACATGTCCATGTGGACATATACTGCTGGTGTTTGTAGTGTTGTGGACAGTGGACGCAAACAGGTTACCTCAGGCAGTGTGGAAGACCTTGGACATGTAGCTTTGTTCTCCCCCCCTGTATGCGTGAGCGGAGTGGCCTTGGCCGGCGTATGTCGTGAATAAATAGCTCGGGGCTCTGGACGTGGTTCAGTTCCGGGATGGCCACCAAAGTAACTACTGCGTGTGTCTCTGTGTCCGCCATATCCTGACCATAGGCCTACACACACGTGGGCGACCACCTTCAACGGCCAGATTTACACTGGAGACGAGGTGGCTACGTCCCAAGCCAACCCGCGCACATCTAGTCATCGCATACAGGGTTGTGTCTGCCAGGGCGGCGCCCCCCACCCAGCCACGAGGCCACCGCCATGACGGGTGGTGCCTGCGCGATCCTGTGCGCCTGCTGCACCCCAGCCCTGGTCCCCAGACCGGTCCGCCGCCCAGCGATGACTGGCCACCCCTGCGCACCCAGGCCTCAATACTCACCTGCCGCCACCGGCGTGTCTCCAAGAGGGCCCACCACGTGCCGGTGCAAGCTCCTCAGCCGATCGCTGGATTCCGCGCCACAGGCCCCCAGCGCACCCTGCGGCACCGCCCCGCGGAGTCATGTGTGTGCTGACTGCTGCCTTTGGCGTACACTGCGGTCAAGCAGGGCCCTCAATTCACATCGACTCTTGATTGGCAGGACGGCGTATCGAGGTCTGCGCATCATCACAGGCTGCACACCTGCTCAGCTCTTCAGGTGCCCCTACCTCAGTGCACCGCAAGTCACCGTCCTGTGGTGGTAGGCCCGTGCCGGCCGCAGTGCATCGGGTGCCACCAACTCTGTGCACTGCAAGTCACCGTCCCGTGGCGGTAGGCCCGTGCCGGCCGCAGTGCATCGGGTGCCACCAACTCTGTGCACTGCAAGTCACCGTCCCGTGGCGGTAGGCCCGTGCCGGCCGCAGTGCATCGGGTGCCACTAACCCAGTGCGCCACAAGTCATGGACCCTTTATGATTGAGTCTCGTGGTGCGGACGCCATCATGTCACCTCCGGCAGTGGGGAATGTGATGTGGTAGGCCCCTTTTATTGGCAGGGTCACATGTCCTGTGACGCCTGTGCTGGATGGGTGTGGTGTGGGTGTAAACCAGCCCTCAGGGAGTGGCTGTGGCATACTGACAACTAGACCAGTGATCAACAGATCACTACAGGGAAGACCTGGGACATGTAGCTTTGTCGTCCCCCCTTGTAAGCGTAAGCGGAGTGGGCTGGGCTGGCGTATGCAATACCCGACGGGCACCCAATGAGGGGCTCTTTAGCGGAGATCTTTTGTTCCTGCCGTTTGGTGCAGTGTGGGTGAGGGGCCTAATTCTTGTAGATGTAGTGTAGGGGTGAGATAAGTGATTAAAACAGGTCAGTTAATCCTGGTGCAAATTTATTCTGGTAGGTAAACTGCCTGATTAAAAACTACTGAGTAGGGGATGTCTGTCCACTACTCTCAATAGGTCAACATGTTTCTTGCCTTCGAAGTCAGGAGAATCAGTGGCAATTCTTCAGGACCAATGTGATAATTAAAACTATCTACACACCGTGGTGAGGTGAAACCTACCTCCCAAGTCGTAACACTGTAGGGTATTGCAGCGCCGACCCGACGAGGAGCAGGCCCAATGATGAAGCATGATACCTAGCTGGCTGGGTGTGTGAGGACCCTAGTTCCGAAAGGAGGAATTTCCCTCCCCTCTCCACCTCGGTGGGCAACCCCCACGAGGTAACGAGACGTATCTCTCTACCCTTGTCTCCTATTCCACTTTAGGAACAGCATACCCTCCTCTTTGTACGTGTTTGGAGCTCACATTTTCATTCTTTTAACGTACTGAGGGGGATATTAACAAGAAAATGCTGAAATGCAGGGATGCGCCGTTTATACAAAAATACGGTGCACCCCTGCGTTTCCCCTATCACTGACAGTAAAAAAGGTACCTAGCGCCAGAGCAGGCACACTGCCGCCATTTTGCAAGGGTGCTTGAACTGCAGAGGCGATTATTTATATCCAACAAGGGACACCTTCCTGTACATAAACAATCATTCATGGCATTCTGCAGCACACATAGATAGAGCAAAAAAAGAGGAGAAAATAATTATTATTCCTCATATCGCCATCCTAAGACCAGGTATTACCTGGCCTCAGTTTTTGGCGCTGCCCCAGCCTTGTAAATCTGGGGCAGTGTCAAAAAGCAATGGGTGTTGCAGTGGAACGCCCACAGCAACACCCATTGCCCACCCCTTTGCAGCAGCAGACTGCACCAGAAAGGGGCATATTTACAAGGTGGCGTTAAACCCAGGCCTGCACATAGTTCATGGAGTTTCGCTACGCGGAACTCCATGAAGTGACAAAAAACTCTGCGGAGTTCCACACGTGGCAGAGTGCAGTGTGAATTACTGTTTGCGCTGATCTTCCTGCCACTTGGGTAGAAATTCTACCCGCGGCAGCTCATGCTCGCCAACTTACCGTTCGCGAGCAGGGAAAAAACTCCGCTGCACTACGCGGAGTGGCGTTTTCTGCACTCCGCAAGCTCCGCGGAGCACGGAGTGCAGAAAACTCTGCGAACTGAGCGGAGTTCACTGCCCGGGCCTAGTTAAACCACGTTAAGTGGCTTGGCGCCACCTTGTAAATATGGGGAATAGCGCAACACCATCAGAGTGTCAGAAAAAGTGACACTCCGGTGGCGTTCTGGGCTTGTAAATATGCGCCTTCATTTGAATTCAAGTTAGACATCTTTAGTTTACCCTCACAAAAACAGAAGTGTAAATTGAAAAAGAGACATACATTTTAAACCCACTGAGGCTTATTTACAAGCCCCTTGTGCTGCCAGTACATCACTTTTCCTCATATTAAAAGTGATGCACCGGCGGTGCAAGGGGCTCGTAAATAAGACCCCCTGTGTTTAAACTTTACTATGCTTAAATAAATTGAGTGTGCCCTTTTACTCTGGCATACCAAAATAGATACAACTCTGGGCGACATGCTGCATTGTCTTTGGCTGATGAGCATTTCCACATGAGAATAACAAAGTAAACTTTTTTTATTATGTTTTCATGTTTTGCATTGTTTTATGAAACACAATTTTGAATTATTCATGACATGCTGATCAGCGGTCACAATGATAGTTCCAAGGGTACCAAAGAGCAAACCCGTGTTATCAATTGCTACCTGGCACCTAATTTACATGTCACATTAATGCCTTTCCTCCTTTATGTATCATCATATTGAAACTAGATTCCCCTATAGTAATTATAGCAGTTTATAAACAAGTATTATATGGAGATGCACAGAGAGCAATATGCTATTTATTACCATTGTTCAGTGTGGGGAGGGGCCTTGACTCACGACATGTGAAGCCTCAAGTGCGTCATGATGCCACTCCTCAACACAGGAAATAAATAGCATATTACATTGTGTGCATCTGCCTATATGGTTTATGCCATGGCAATTTTCCATTCATATTTGTTTTAAAACTTCTATTTAAGCAAAACTATGATGTAACGTGTTAAATGTATACAGTAAGCTAAAATCAAATTAGTGACTTTTGGGAGAATTGTTTCTATGTGTAAATTAATAGTTTCATATAGTCTTTGGGTCAACAAACAGTGTACATTTCACTGTACTGTGGTAATAGAGTGGAATTTGACCTTTGCACTGAAGTAATAATATGTGAAGGTGTTATTATTACTATATTGGGACACATTTATTTTCACTGCCATTTCATAAATACTCATACAAATACATTGTGTCCACCACATCACTTTCATTGTTGACGCCATTCAAAAAGGCTTCCTCTACTTCAGTCTGAGAGAAAATGTACAAGCTGATGTCTAGTACCATCTTTCGTCGAGCTTGGTATCACAGTGGAGACGTGTAACTTAGGCGCAGTTCTGTTGTCCATATATTAAGTTCTTTCATTTTACCATGTGTAACTGAAGTAAGGTCCAGAAAAAAAAGCTCTACATGTCTGTCACTTGTAGATTTGGGGAAATAATGTTTGCTGCATTCCTGATGCTTTTCAACGTAATGACCCTGATCTCATGTGACAGCAATGCACGAGACACACTACTTCAGAGACCTGCTGATTGCAAAAGTTTCTTTCCACTTGTCCGACCCAACAGCAAAGCTGCTGCACTTCGAGCCTATTGCCTTTGTAAAGATTTCCATTTTTATCAACTTACTTTCAGCAAGTGAGATTTCACTGTAGGCAAAGCTTTCTCTATTTAGCTAAGTGTCAGGTGCAGGTGCTTAAAACATTCTGTGGAAGAGGTGTGGCGCAGCGGCCAGGGCGACTGACTCCGGAACCCGGGGGCTCATGGTTCGATTGCCGGTGGCAGATCAGCCCAGCACCATGTGACTCTGGGCAATAGCTCGCTTAATCTTCCTGATGGCCCCAAGCCCCTTAACACCTTCGGGTAATTGTTCGCGCTTTACAAATACTCGACATTTACATTTGCAAGCAAAATAATATCAGAAGAAAACCTGAACAAGCTTTATTACAAATACTGGACATTTATATTCTAGCTTCTCTATCTTTTAGTGTTTATTACACCTTATGTAGAGCTCTTCATTGCTGCTACTCTGCAACAAGACCAAACCTTGGACTTACTGAATATCACTGCACCTTTCGGAAAGTGCTTGCCCCCTCACTGTCAGCTCCAGCCATCAGATCTCTCTGGGCTGTAAGGATCCAAATCAGTCCAAGTTTACCCACCACATTCTGACAGCTATGGGGAAGAATACTCCTTCAACCACCATGGCTGTATTTTTTTTAAACCATCTTTATTGAAGTTTTATACTCACTCTGGTGGCTCGCATGCCGCCATACAGACATTTGTAACTACAGGTATGATAGGGCAGTGTAACAAATCTATGTACATTATATAGTGAAGGAACATGATGGTTTGATAATTCCAAACAAATTCAACAGAATGTAAACCACCAGCCTATGATCCCATCTTGGTAAAGGTCAACCTAAGCTGGATATAGAAATACTCGCAGCCCACCCAGGAGTAGAGGCAGAGGGAGGGTGGATGCCTCCAACAAGAGGAAAGAGCTGTGGTTGGAGTAGCCCAATAACGCTGCGCATATGCTTCAGTCTGCTTACACTGTGGGGGGGGAGGGGCCGAGGAGTGGGGAAGGAAGCGAGGGGATTAGATCAGTCATGCTCGGGAAAAGCACTACCCGCACGAAGCATGTCCTGGCATGTCAAGTGGAACTATCAGCACTGTCAAGGGTCCCCTGGAAAGTGATTGGTGATCATCCCATGCAGCCATAATGGGTCTCCTCCTCAATCCTTTTACCTCTTCTCAGTGCAATGCTGTAGCCTCCGCCTCACCCCATTTGATGGTTGCAGCCTGCCAATGCACCGTGGTCGTAAGCGTTGGGGCCTTCCAGTGCATTGCTATCATGCAAGGAGCCATCAACAGCTCCACATCAATAAAGCAATCAGCAGCACCACCCACCTTTTGACACTTATGAAGATCCAGTAGACAGCTAACCACCCGCCGAGAGCACGGCCAGTAACAAGATTTAGGACTGCGCAGACTTCTGCCCATAGTCCGCGAGTGCTCGGATATGTCAAGAACATGTGTACCATGTGCGCCATGGAGATGCGGCAATGAAGGTAATCAGGAGGGGCCGCAGGGTATATTTTATGTAATTTGGCTGGTGTAAGATAAGCTCAATGTAATATGTTGTATTGGATGTATTGAAAGCGGGCGTTGCGGGAAGCCTTGGGCGGGTATGCCAGCATTCTGTCCCATTCCTTCTGGGTCAGCCCACGCGATATATCATGCCTGAGAGGAGCCAATGGATCTTGTGTCGTGTGTGAGAGTGTTTTCAAGAGCCATGAAATTAAACTGCACCCATCGTCCGTTGTGTGAAGTGCCTGTGTCAGAGGATTTGTGAAGGGGTCAGTGTCAATAATGCCCCACAAGCTCTCATGTTCAGCCACGAGGTGCCTATGTATCAGAAACTGACCCTCCAGGAGGCCTGTTTGCTTTGCCAGCAAGTCAAACAGGATGAAAGCCCCCTCCTGAAACAAGTCACCTAGAGTGGTCACACCTGTGGAGTCCCATAGCATCCGTTCCTCCCGTCAAGTAGCCTCCCAAAAAGCATGGATAGAGCTTAAGGGGATCTCAGGAGCATATAATGATGCATTCGGTGCAGTCTGGTGCACCTGGTGATGGCATTCACATGCCACTTGCAGGAGGCTGCTAGTATAATTCCTGTACTAAGCTGATTGCTCCAGGCCTCGATTCCGAGCACACTTCCTCCAAGTTGAGCTCAGCCAGCCAACGAGTGGGCCACTGTAGCTGGTCAGCCAGATAATAGTGCTCAAACATAGGGGCGCTCAGGCCTCCACTCTCTTTCTGAAGCTGCAATTTATACAAAGCCACTCTACGCCTCCCCTTATTCCTTATGAGGCTGCCTAACATCACATTTAATATCTGAAATGTGATGCTGGGGGTTACGGAGGGGCGAATTTGTGAAGAAATATAGGATGCGCAGTAACATCAACATTTTAGAGAGAGCCACCCGGCCCTGCACTGTGATAGAACACCAAAAGGCAATCTGAGGCTGCATGGAAGATATTACCCTCGTACAATTGCTATCAATCAAATTGCGAGTCCTGTGATAAATATTAATGCCCAAATAGCAAAAAGTGAAAGTGCTCAGCTTCCACCTGATTACATGTGTGCTAAACGCAGTGCTATGCGGGGGGCAATCTCGATGTATCCGGAACAAACATGACTTAGCCCAGTTGACTCCCAAGCCCAGAGTGGCTCTAAAATCATCAAGTATGCGGGCGATCTCTGCTATACTGTCCTGAACATCTTTTATGTACACTAGAACATCATCGGCATACAGAGAGATGATGTGGATTTTGCCGTCCATAGGAATACCCCCGCCAGTGCCAGATTGAAAAAGATACTTTGCCAGGGTTCCATTGCCAGGACAAAAAGCAAAGGGGGCAGCCCTGATGTGTGCCCCTGCCAATTGGAAACGGGCTAGCAATCCTGCAGCCTATTCTCCCCCTCCTGGATAACTCAGTGTGAAAGAGTTTGAATAACCTGAAAAGCTTACCCTTGATGCCCATTTATTGTAAGACCACTAACATATAGTCCCAGTTAAGGGTGTCAAAAGTTTTCTCGAGATCGAGAACCAGGCAGGCTGCGTAGGGCCAGTGTGTCGGACCTTCCTCCAATATTCTATGCAATCGGGGATATTGAGGGTTGTGGATCTGCCCGGTATGAACCCGTTCTGATCAGGGTGAACTAGTGTCGGCATATGTTCCATGAGCCGTGTCGCCAGCACCTTACTAAGAAGCTTATAATCTGTACCCATAATCGACAGCGGCCTATAGGAGGAGACCTCTAAGGGGTCTCACCCCAGCTTTGGGAGGGACACCTGAAGAGTTTCCTTTAAGGACGGGGGGAAATGCCCCACCACAACGGCTGTAGTGTACAATTCTGCCAATCTGGGAGTAAATAGGGCTTCATAGGTCTTATAGAATTCAATTGGAAAGCTGTCTAGACTCGGGTTTTACAGGTAGGGGAGGCCTGTTTAGCATTCTTCATTTCATGCTCTGTTACAGGGCCATTCATGACCTCTCTCTGTCCCACAGGTACCGCTAGGAGCAGTAACTCAAAAAAGTAGTCTGGAATCCTGAGCTGTTGAAATATGGGGGTAGGGCTGTAAAAGGCCTGGTAGTGCACACAGAATGTATAATGTATCACTTCCTGGGTGGTGGCGATTGTGTCTGGAGAAATTTGGATGGCGGTCACCGGCATGGTGTCGGATGCACTCTGTAGCAACCATGCTAACAGGAGTCCCAGCTTATCCCCTTCCGCGTGGGCCCTGACTTGATAAGCCTTGTAATCCAGGCTCCTCAATGACTCACGTAGTTGGGCATGGGGATTCCAAAACATCAGTTAGTGAGACCGTGGTGACCTCATTCTCTATCGCGCTCTGCTCAAGACCCCGCAAGGAGGCTTCCACCTGGATTAGGTCCCGGCTGAGTGTTCCCCGCCCTTCTATAACTGTGAGTATGCAATGTCCTTGAACCATGGTTTTTAACGCGTCCCACTCTACAAACCGTGTGGAGGCCTTGTCACTGTTCTCCGCTGTGTAATTAGTTAGTTTGTCAAGGACCGATTTTCAGAACACAGCGTCCTCTAGCACTGTGGGCTGCAAGTGCCATGTGGGTATCGGTGGGATGGAGTCCCCTCCGTTCAATCTGCCATAGCAGCAGGTTGTGATCTGATATGGTCTTTGCCAGGTACTCCACAGATGTGACCTTAAGCTGTGTGGCGGAGTGGCAGAGGAAACGGTCAAGCCAGACATGGAGATCATTTGGCGAAGAGTAAAAGGAATTCTCCCTAGTAGCTGGTTTTAGGGCTCGCTAGCCATCCACTAAGGACCAGTGTGCGAACCACTGCAACAGGTAGGACGCAACACGTGTTGTAGAGAATTGGGGATGGTAGGATCTATCCATTGCAGGGTCCAGAATGCAATTAAAATCGCCCCCAAGTATCCAGAGCAAAAAGGACCAGCGGGTCAGCAGTAAGGATATGCATGCCAGAAAACCTGTCTGTGCAACATACGGATAAATACAGACTCCCCACCAACACCTCCATTCCCACCAGCAACACATAGCGCCCCTCCGAGTCTGCCACAACCACTGTGCTTTGAAAGTGCACTGCTGGTCACATCCATATCAACGCTCCCCTAGCATAGCCCGAATAGGCCGCTCAGAAGCATTTCCCCCTCCAGTGTTTTTGGAGTCAAAGGTCCCCACCCCTCGCTAGGTGAGTTTCCTGTAAGAAGGCCACATGTGTCCCACAACTAACCACCTTGGATGCATGGGGATACATTCATACCTGTTGGCATCACAGTACTCCCATCTCACTTGAGGAGCCACAGCACTGGGACCCCCCCCTCAGGACCTTGTGCCATTCTAATATCACAGCCATCTTTGGGGAAGAATACCCCTCCTTTAAGTCCCTTGTTACCACGTGCTCCAAAGCCATGTGGATGTCGCCACCGATTAGTTACTTTTGCTACACTTCTAGGCCCCTGGTGAATATTGGTCTGTAAATAGCTTCAGGAGCCTAAAAGATAGGAGTGGTGTTTAGAGATGGAAGAATTGAAGTCCTCTAGCCCACGACCAAGTTCCACCCGCCCCATTCCTTTTATATAGGTTCCAGCAGTTTGCCAACACAGATTCTGGCTTCGGACATAGATCGATTTCCCACCAGAGTACATCATAAAGAACAGAGGGTGTGTCATAGGAGTGCCTACACACTTCACCATGCAAGCAGGATGTCCATTCACGGTCTCAGAGTTTATCCAAGCTATGGAAAAACTTTTGAGTCCACACTACAAGGTGTCACTGTTCTTGCAGCTTTCCAATAGCTGGCAACATATAGTCTTGACCCATGATTCATAACAAAGAGGCCATCAAAAATCCATTGCATACATATATGATTGCCAATTTAGAGGCTTGCCAATCAACTGGTATTCCAGGCTGCCACAGTTTATACTCTTATTTAATGGTAAAACCCAAAATAAGGTGGGTATACATGCGTCATATCGAGACCCGCAAGGCCCCCACTATATAGACACATTTTAGAATGATAATCTCTGTTGTGGAAATGCAGTTAAAGAGCAGAAAAATTTTAAACAGACACTCTCTTGCATATCTATTGAATGAGAAATTTGTCCACTGACTGTGCCTGTATAAATTGGGGGAAATTCCATCTCAAGACATCGGCCATTGGAGGAAATTCTGCTTGTGACGTGAACCATTACATGTAAATTTACCTTCAAATCAGCTTTTTAGGCTGATGTCCCACTGGAAGATTTACCATCAATCTCCTGCAATAGGGAACCATGGACTTCAATTGTGGGTCACCAGAGGTCGCAGCTGTGGCCCCTGACTTGCTCTCTGCGACCCCTGTTACTGTGCCTGCAACCCCATGCCTCAGAAATAGCAGGAACAGCACCAGGACAACAATGTAGTGTTTTGAGAAACGTGTTCCTTTTCTGTTATTAGCATCTCTGCCTACAAAACCTTGCCACATATGTCCATGCATACTGCATGCAAGTGTGGGACAGCATAATGCACTCTCTCTGGAGATGATGGAGAGCACGTATCTGCCATATCAACATGTCAAGTGCACTGCCAGTGGGAGAAATGTTATGTTCGAATGGGGGCCTAAAATTTCTTTGGAAAGTGTGTTTTATTCTCATTTCCTAAGATTACGGTGCAATTTGCACTGATTTCTACTTGAGTAGACATATTGACACAATTAATGCGGTCTAATTTTTAAATGAAAACTGATTTTCAAAATGACAGAACTGGAAATACATGATTGTGTGACATATTAATTTCAACAATTCAGTATATATAAGAACTTAAGAAGCACAAATCAAGGAAGAGAAGAAATTAGTTATGTACTTCTGAGTGATTAAAAGATGCATAATCTTCCAGATTAAAATACATACAAGTATGTATGAAAACCATAACCCAGTATTTTCTATCACAATGAAAATATTAATTTTCCACAGACTGTAAAAGGAAAGGAAATTGCAACATTTCCCACACTGTGCATTTGGCAAAATGGTGTTATTAGGAAGCTGACTTATCTATTGTTTTCTTTTGCAGAAGTGAGAAATTGGTAAATCATGTAACTGTTATTGTCAATATAATATATCCTTATTCAACCAAGCTGTGTCACATTAAGACATTTGTGTTTTTTTTAAGTCAACTGCAGTTTGAATTCGGGGCTTTTAGTATCATATTTTCTTATTATAGTCATCAGCCTTTTTATCTCGTTGTACAAAGTATGCTGGCACTTGCTGAATGGGTCACATATGACGAGAGGCTGGTTGATAGCTGTGTATGTGGTGCACAATTGAACTGTACAGCTTTCATGTATCACTAAACATTATTCAATAGTTCCTAAAATGATGATAGCAACGCTTAAGGGACTGTTATGTCCCGTATAGAGGCCCTAATGTAGACCCGTTCATACATGCCCTAAAATGGACGTATTCAGATTTGCCCTAATATGGTCATATTCGTACTTGCCCTATTATGGTCATAGCCGCATATGCCCAATTATGGTCATAACTGTACATGTCCTATTATAGTCATGATTCCTTATATAGGCATGATCTTTCACCTACATTGGTCCTTGCTAGTACACAATGTGCTCTGAGGGCTGAACGTTATCTATCCTGTGGTTTTGAATACAGCAGGGTTTTTCCCAAACACAGGCCCACACTGTACTCATCAATTATGCATGGCTCTCTAGGAATACGCCACCTGCATAATATGTATGTACAAAGTTCACCCCTGACGTCTTCCTCATGTCTAATGACAGACCAATACAATCCATACTGAGGACCGAGACTCTTTAGGGTATAAATACACCACATCTTGCCCCGGTAAGACAGAGGGAACCGAGACTTCCATGCTGACACACTGACCAGAGACGCTGAGGCTCCTGCATGCAGTCGCTCCAGCTGACAGCGGTCTAACACAGCCCTTGCGGGGTGTCCAACTCGAGACCAGGACGGTGTCCCACAATCTCTCTATTCAGGTATGGGGGTCAACTAAATCCTAGAGGGATTCTTGGCTCTTAGGCTTTTAGACCTACACATATGCTAGGTACACTCAGGTACATCTAGTTAGGCATCGTAGGAGTACGTGCACTTGTCATAATGCTTTTATATTCATGTATGTATTCATGATTATTGCGATATGGTAGAACTGTTCTATCCCTTTGCTTTTATCGTACTGCTGATAATATATCTCTGCTATTGTCTGCTGGTTGCCGCAGCACATATATTTTACACTAGAATAACAACTGTTCAATAAATACTTATTGAAACGCCTCGACTGTTTATTCTGTGTAACTCTCTGAGACAAACCGAATAAGTAAGCACGAGTGACTGAGCGAAAGGTAGTACATTGTTTCCACGATTCTGAGGAATTTGGGTTGTCATGATCTAAGGTTGCCAGAAACTAATCTCTCCCCGAGAGGAGGAGATTCTAGTGGCACTGTGAGCTAGCTAATGCAAACCAGGCTAACATACACGGTGGGGGTGCACAGAGTTAGTCTGCCACCAAGCCCACAGTATATGTTATCCAAACGCACAGGTCCTGCAGGGGTACTATAGGAACTACATGACATGGCGCCGCCAACGTTGGTTGGGTACTTATTTAACAGTAGAATCTGAGTAGTTCAGTCATGCTATTCTCAGAGAACCTACTCACAAAACCCCAGAGACGTCTGGAGTGGGTGGGCACAAAATCCGCCACAGCTGAGTAGTACGAGAATACTATTTATTGGCTGTTGGTTAATCAAGCTTGAAGGACATTTAGTTCCTAAATTGTGCATAACACCTCATCTTAGTTCCCTGTGAACACTTCTTTCTCTAAACATGCCTGATAACGAGGCAGGGGACCAAAAAGTTGACCTGAATTTCTTAACAGGAGAAGAATATCCTGAGGATGCAATACAGATTGCACCAAAATTCAGAAGGACAGTCACCATAAGACTATTAGAAAATGGCTTACCAGCCACGGGTGGCATTGCAGTTTTCGTGATTGAGGCACACGAATCAAACAAAACAGAGGTGTTCTATTCATGGGTTACATTCCCAGCAGCAAATGCAATAACAAATACATTTCACTACTACATAGAAGGAAATGCACCAAGGGAATATGCCCCATTTGAGGACATAGAAATTCCACTCACTTACCAGGAAAATTTTTACTGGTTTAATGGCGCCCTACCCCACGTACAAGGAAGAGTAAGATTAGGCCCGCTCGGAGGAGACGGGCCACATGGCCAATACTAGCGGCTTACACACCGCATCCTGACATTGGAACAATGCCACAGCCAGACTTACTCGTACAACACAGAGATTTAATTAAAATCTACAGAAACCTGACACAATTCGTCATGAGGACTTTAACAATCCAACCTGCACCAGGTGCAGCAAATAGTACTCCAGCTCATGGTACAGGAAATAAAATTACTCCACAAACATTACACGCAGTAATGGGCAAAATGCCAGCAAAACGCGAACAAATCCCATTCTGGATAGCTCAGAAAATAACTCAGCTTGAGGCAGTATTTCCAAATACTACCACTTATGAAAAACACAGAATTCTAACAATGTGCTTGCCCATGGGGATCACACCACAAGTAGAGGACTGCACCTCTTGGGGTTCAGTCTTTGCTGCCATATATACCAGAACACATGGTATCCCGTCCTTAGCAGTAGTACCAGACGTATTGAGACAGATACAAAATGAGTACGGAGCAGAACCTGCCCTTAACTTAGGGATGAAGTTACTAAATCAACTTCGATCAGGTATCAGCCATAATACTAGCTAACAATAAGGGGGAAGCAGCTTCAGTGGCGATCCGCCAACGCCTAAGGGAGTTCGGTCCAGTAGATCAACAACACGAACTACCCAAAATAATTGAAACTGCATATGCAGAATTAGGCAGAGACAGTCTAGGTGGGAAAGCATTAAAACCACAACTGGTGGGCAGTCCTGAAAAGGACACTACAAAGCAGACACCTACTTCTTCTAAAAAGAAGTGGGAAAATAAAAACAACAAAAGTCTAAAGACAGCAGATCTCAATCCAGAGGTAGGTCTCCTCAACAGGAGCCCTCTGAAAGGAGGTATAACCTCAGGAATAGGGATAATATTAAAAAACCTGACAGGTATCAGGATACTGATACTACGTTCCTCTCGTTCCTTTCAGGGTTCATCAAGAAACTCCGAGAGGGAAGGACGGTCAGAACACAGACAAGAGGAGCGTACAAAGTCCAGAGACACGCAACGCGCTGCGGACTACGCACCTAAAAAAGAGGATAAACAAAAACAGAAACCTCAGTTCAAAAAGAAGAAGGTAGCAGGTCTCAAGATCAGACATGCCCAGAATTCTGAGGACACAGCTTCTGAACGGGGAATGGGCTCTGACGATGCTAGACAGCGTGGCAGAAGTAACAATAGCTCGCCAGAACCTGAAGGAATTTCTGGTGACAGCGGAGTTGAGTGAGTATATCACGGTGGAAACTCCTGATACTCGGGTAAGTGTCCCACATAAGTTACATGAGATAACACTCCGGATGGAGGGGGACAAGCCCAGGAAAGTTAAAGGTCTATTTTGGGAAAATCTGTCATCTGGATATGACATCCTATTAGCAGAGCAAGACTGGCCGCCAGCATTCGTCATGGAGTGCCCTAGGGGAGAAACTGTAATTTTTCCAGCCTTTTCCGACTTCGTTCCCATACATTTAAAACATGCATATGCGCAGGAGTGGGCGGTTGCCCTAGCTCCGGCATTGTACAAAAATCATGCTGGTTGGGATGAGGATTCAACCCACCACGTGATCCCGTTAAAAGTTTCCCCAAATGCTCAAAGGCAATACCCTATAAAGCAGGAAGCTAAAAAACAAGTCAGGGAGATCCTAGATCAACTTGAATACCAGGGGGTGATAGAAAATTGCACTTCACCAATGAACAATCCTTTGTTCCCCGTAGCCAAACCTGACAACACATATCGTCTAGTTTTAGATTACAGACATTTAAACACTTGCACAAAGACATTTGCAGTTCAAAATGCACACAGTGCCGCATTAATGAATAACATTGTGCGACAAAAATACAAAACAACACTTGATATCTCAAATGGATTTTTCTGCCAAAATATAGCGCCTGAAAGCAGGTATCTGACCGCATTCAGTGCGTTAGGGTCCCAACGGCAATTTTGCCAACTCCCGCAAGGGTATAAGAATAGCCCGGGGTTGTTTTCAGCAAGAGTAACAGAGTTACTCCAAAATTTGGATGAAGAAGCATTGTCCTATGTGGATAATATTTATCTGACGGACGATGACTTACCGAGGCACTTGACCAGGGTGAGCACCATTATTATGGGATTCGCCTCTGAGGGCTACAAATGTAACTTTAAAAATCAAAGATTGCCCATCTCAGTGTCCTGTTTTTAGGATACGAGCTGTCAAGTGAGGGAAAAAGCCTGGCAGCTAACTTTTTAGAAAAGTGTGCGCTGCTCCAACCTCCAAAATCATTAAAGAATTTACAATCAATTCTGGGATTCCTAAATTTTGGTCGAACATACATTTTGGATTACGCAGAAAGAGTAAAACCTTTCTCCGACTTAATAAAACCTGATTTTTCAGTCAGACAATGGACACAGGAACATACAAATATCCTGCGTTCCCTACAGGAAGACATGATAGCTTCTAAACATTTACAGACACTCGTAAACGCACAGAACTTAGTGATCCGAGTAATAGCGGGTCAATGCGGGTACACTTATTTAACTTTTAATGAAGGTGAAACAGTACCAACCGCATACAAATCACACCTGTACACAAACGCAGAAATGCGTTTCACTTCAACAGAAAAAATCCTGACAGCAGTGCAGACCGCAGTAGCAAGAGAAAGAGCTCTGGCTCAGGGTTAACGCATAATTGTCGTGACCCCAGTACCAGCTTTAGAAGCTGTTACAAAAGCTAGCATTCCAAATGCGAAAGCCTTACATCCCAGATGGATACAATGGGCTAATTCTCTTACTGCAACGGATGTTGAATACAGATTTGATCCAAGTTTAAAAACACAGGCATTCCTGCAATACGAACAAGAATATCCTCTACCAAATGAAATTTTGCCTCTAGATCAGTATGAATACATTATTTACACTGACGGTTCTGCTCAACCGGCCATAGGGAGTAAGCAAGCTTACAGCGCAGCGTGTGCGATCGTTAAAGGTCGCATGCACGATGGAAAGTTCCATCCGAGTTGCACTAAAACACAATCTCTAGGAGACTGCACGGCTCAGTTGGCAGAACTCAAAGCACTGATACTGGCACTTATAAATACGGATAACGAATTCCCCACACTAATTGTGTGTGATTCCTTTTACTGTGTACAGTCGTACAATGAATATCTACATCATTGGGAACAAAACGGGTTCAAAGATGCAAAAGGTGGCACAATTAAGCATAAAATGCTATGGGAACAGGTAGTGGAGTTGAGAAACGAACTACCAAGGGCTCACGTGATACATACACTGAGTCATCAGCGTGATGGCGTTCACGTTGAAGGGAATTCATTGGCTGATGAAGCCGCAAAGGGGGCTGTACGCACAGCGTCCGTAGCTGCAATCACTCGTTCAAGAACGAGAATAGACGGCGAGATAATGGTAGCTGTCAATGCTTCGCGCAAAGGTAGCACAGCAGTACCAAAGAAATTTCCACTCAAGTACTCCTACAAGTTAGATGCACAAAACATTCCATATGTTCAGTTTCCTGGAGTGGGGGATAGAGTAATACCAAATATGGATCGTAGGTATGGCTTAATTCTAGCAGCACACGAGGGTTTGGGTTCTGCGCATACAGGCGTTACAGCGACTATTTCTTTATTGAAACAGCGCTACTGGTGGCCAGGGTTAACAAAGCAGACTAAAGACTATGTCTTGAAATGCGACATCTGCCAGCAGATGAAAGGTTCCACAGTAACACGCCCAGCGCAGACACCATTACTGAAATCAGACAAACCTCTCGCATGTGTGTATTTGGACCACTGCGGACCCCTACAATCTGATGGGTCCAAGAAATATATCATGGTTGCAGTGGATTCCTGCTCTAGATTCCTATGGGTTTGGACGCAGCGCTCGGCTGACGCTCGAACTGTTATAAAAGATTTGCGAGTCTTTATCGGCACATACGCAGTTGGCACGTTACATTCTGACCGTGGTCCGGCGTTTAGCTCTCGGGCTTACAAAGAGGCCATGGAAGGAATGGGCGTAGCATTGCAGTACTCCTCTCCATACCATCCCAAGGGAAATTCTGTTGTGGAGAGGAAAACCGAGACTTAAAGCAATCTTTAACAGCTAGGGTATTAGGCAAGGGCGGTAGATGGGTCGATCACCTTTATGGGGTACAGCGAGCGATCAATAATCAGCCAAGAAGCTCTCTAGGGGTGTCACTCCTTACGAGGTCCTATTTGGGACAAGAATGTGGGTACCTGATCTTGATTGTGAAGGCACAGTGGCGGATGAAAAACCATTTGATATCCATGATCGTTTGGCTGTTTTACAGGATCTAAATGAATCCAGAACACAACAAAGTAACGTGCTCCAGAAACAGGCCGCCACTGAGGAAGTCAAGGCAGTAACGGCAAGACCTGTCTGGATCCCCAAAGTCAGGGATCTGGTCAGAGAGAAGATTGCTGACAATAAAGAATTTGGGCCATCCTACAGAAAGCCTGTACCGGTCCTAGCAATCCAAGGCACAAGAACTGTACTTCTGCCGCCTCTTGTCGGGAAAAAGGAAAAAAGATTTGTCTCAATTGACTTAATCAAACCACACTATGTGGCCGATACTAAACAGTAGGCCTCGTGGATTCCACAGTAGCAGACGCCCTCTTGCTACAATCCAAGAAGTTCAAACAGAAAGACTCATCACGTTTGAAGAGCCACCTGTACGGAATGAAGGACTAAGCAACAATGCTATGGAACTCGTTCCACTTCAACAAGAAATTCATCTTCAAAATGAAAATCAACTTAACAACCAAGTTGCAATCAGACCGACTACAGACATCTACGTCAACATGCCTCGTCAAGAGCAAAATCCGATTTCAACAAATCCCGATGCAATTCCAACAATTGATCGAACTGCTTCTGGCTATTTCATGAACTTTGATACGTTTTCACTGGATCCAAGCGAGCCGGAAACGACGCCAGACAAAAATCACTCACACAGAAACTCAATGACTTTTGGAACTTTTTTAGAAAGACTTACCTGGTGTAACCTTGGATTGAACTATGGTATATCACTGGGATTTTATTTTTCATTTTCTGGCTAGGTTTAATTATAACTTTTAGTATGCTTATTAATGGACGATACCTCCAGCAAAGCTCTACAGCCCAACGAGTCAATTTGATTTTAAAACCACACCAGTCTTCACATCGTGAACCAAGAGACTTGTCTTCAGTGAACATCACAGCAGTTCCTATACCGGACGGTATAGTATGGGACAAGATTGATTATGATGTATTCGGTCCGACTGAACTTTTAAAGCTTAAACATGTATTTAAAATTTCTTTAAGTGATATCATTACCTCCAGTACATTTTCTGATGATTGGGACACTGATACTGTAAACAATTTGATGTCTGACTTAGAAAAAACTGCTGCATTTCCGAACAATGAAATGTTAGAAGGTACTTCAGACTATGATACATTGTACTGTTACCAACATTATGGTCATCATTTCTTGCACAAATCTATAACACCTAGAAATGTATTTGAATACCACCAGTGGGAACACTGCCCAACTCCTCCAAAAGGTAGTTCGCAAACTTTTGCACAGAAATTCACATATTTTTCAGGGTTCAACACATCTGACCCAAGGTCATTTTATTACAAAGTGGCAACAACATCAGCACAGAAAATTATGTTGACTAACACCAAACATTTACTCTGCTTCCTTCATGGCCCAGTTGTTTACACAGGGTTTCGACCTATGGAAGGCCACTATAGATTCAAAATCAATCTGGGGTTCAAGGGACTGGCAAGTCCAGGGAACAGAAGCGCTATTTAGAGCATCCATCATTCCACAGCAGATAATATTTCTGAATGAAACTGTGCAACAGACATCCTGTCTTGTACTAGCCAAGAGTAAGGAAATGAACTCACCCGGGTTTCCTACGCCATCACAGATGGGCGGGGGGCAGAATTCAACCACACAAGGGGTAGGAGTAGATGACATTCTCCAGTACAACAGCTCAGATCCTAATTGGACGAAATGGCTGATTTGGCCCATTGACACGAACACCCGTCAACAGAGATTTATGAATACAACCGAAGGGTTTAGTATCCATAGGCCAGATCCACGCTATGTACAGAGACAACACCCAGGGGTAGTGACATCCTATAGTGTTGGGAAGTTGTGCCTTGATTGGCTAGAGACCTCAACACTCACAGAAGTAAAACATCATTTGACCTTACTCACACCTGATGTAGACCTTAGGGATTTTTTACAAGGCCCAAGGAAAACACGTCAGAAACGTTTCATATATGCAGGCCTTTATGCCTATTATAATGAAAACTGGAAAATATCCCAACAAGAGGCCGCAGAAGGAATACGGGAAATAGACCGTAACAACTTAGAAAAGGCATTAGCTGTAGTGGATAATGGGTTAACTACTTTGACCTCAAGGATTTACTCCTTAGGCAACATTGTGTCTTCGGCAATCGACATATTAGAACAAGATCTGGCCTTGTTACAACACGGGCAATCTCAGCTGCGTTCTATTATGATGTTAAGCTGGACGCTGCAATCTTTGCGTGCAGGCTATGTGCTCTGGCGTTTTATAAACACCACGTCTCTGTTTTCAGAATATGATCTAACTGATAAACAGACAGAAATGGCACAAAGGGGAGCCAAATATACAAAGCTGCGTATTGAGAAACTGGAAAGGTTACCATTCACTGTAGCCGAATCACCATCAACAGAATGGCTAATTCATGGCCAAATCACTCTGCCGGTCACTACGTTTCAGTTTCAATATTGCCTTGAGCAGAGGCAGGCAGGCAAATATGAAAAAATGGGTAAGGGATACATCAAGGAAACTTGGGAGTTACCATATAGATATCGATGCCGGAATGGGGATCGAGAAGTGTATCTAAGTGGTACAAACTGCAAGAATGCTTTAAGCGGTTCTCTCATGTGTCAAGATATTTCTCTGCACGGAGCCTGTAGCGGTTCAGTAGCGAACTTATCTTGTCACATGTCAGGGACCCCAGCGGCCAAGATCACGCCGGTTTTCCAGCTGTTCTCAAATGGGAGTTACTAATGCTAAATGATCAAGGTTGCTGTGGGATGCTTCTGGGCGTCGCCTATCTGGTCACTGTTAACTCCAGGGTTACTTGCTGTATGCAAATATTGTTTCCGCCACTGAACACAGTCAGGGAGGCGCCGTTATGGCCTTCACTGAACGTTTCTTTCATACAATTTGATACTCTGAGCAGATTGAAAGCCATGCTTTTGCAGCAACCCGTGCCCTTAACCTCCGCTCGAGAAACCTATGAACTTCAAGTTGCAAGGACCTCGACTGAGATACAGGCGCTTATACGTACAAACTGCCCCTTTCATTTAGTAGAAATGGTGGGACGTATCTTCAATATGTCTGATACGAGCGGTATTGTACACCTATTTAAGACCATAGGGTCAGGACTGTTAAGCACCTTTCAGACAGTCCTCGGAGTAATCCCCAATGTTATACACTCCCTATTGGGAAGCGTATTTGGAGGACTCCCGCTTATCCTATTGCTGGTTGCAGGGGTCCTATTCATAATATTACTGCTACGCAATGGATGGCCCAATTCCCGAGGGAATGGCGAACACGCTCCTGGAGCAGAAATACCGTAAACGCATGGTACAACTTCTGGGCATTTCTTGCCTGTGAGAACTCAATGCCTCCTGGTTTCTATCCTTTCGACCAGTCTGGGTAGACTGCATCTTACCTGTTCTTCGATGCCTGCTTTGCGGAGAAGAATGCACGTTGGATCTTTGTCTAACATTTCCATCAGATGCGCCTCCGGACACGGATGCAATGCTGGACCCCATAAAGGCCCATGCTCTGCATTGTCCTCAGCGGCTTCCGATTCTGATGAACGCATTCCTGGAGAATCCACAGGTGCCGTTTGCTCCTGCTGAGTTAGGTGACTCCTCCTCAGGCACCCAGGTAACAACTGCCCCACAAGCTGCCACAGCACCGACTGTTGACAGTGCTACATTCCATCTATGTGCGATTGACGTTCTCTGTGAGGCGTTGGATTTGTCGTCTGCAGCAGCTAACACCGATAATATTGTGCTTCCCAGCCAGGACGCTTAATCTTGAATTGGCTCATCATGTCCTGGGAAAGAATTTGGCTTCTTCACTCATTTCAAAACAAACGAACCAAATTTGGAACATTTCCTAAATTGACACTTTCGCTTGACAAAAGCATGGCCTTCTTCCGCTTTGAGTAAAGCAACTTATATAGAGAAACAAAATAGACATTCTTTTAGTGCCAACTGGAAATAGCTGAATTATTAACATTTTAGGAAGAATTTTTTTTTAAAGATTTTAAATCCATGTTTTTACTTGCTTTTAAAAAGTTTTAAATTGTCCAGATTTTAAGTATGGTCATTGTCATCCTATTCGGAAGAGGAGTGGGTGTTATGTCCCGTATAGAGGCCCTAATGTAGGCACGTTCATACATGCCCTAAAATGGACGTATTCAGATTTGCCCTAATATGGTCATATACGTACTTGCCCTATTATGGTCATAGCCGCATATGCCCAAATATGGTCATAACTGTACATGTCCTATTATAGTCATGATTCCTTATATAGGCATGATCTTTCCTCTACATTGGTCCTTGTTAGTACACAACGTGCTCTGAGGGCTGAACGTCCACCCTGTGAAAATAGTGGGTGAACACCGTGTACCAGTGTGTACCCCCGACTTGTGCCCTGCTAGTAACTCATATCTACTAGTGTCAAGAAATGCAATGCCTCCTTTGATCATTTCTCTGAGGTAAGTATTGATGAGATTTGAAAAGCTCATGCACAATTTTCCTCAACCAAGTTAAAATATTTATCTCTGTGCACCAGGGTTTTGTCAAGGGATGCAACGGCGGCTCCTCCGCAATGGCAGAGGAGCGTCGCCCGCCCCACTGCCTGGCGCAGAGCTCGCAAATGAAAAATAAAACGATGTTCTAGCATCATTTTATTTTTAATTTCCTGGCTCTGAGCCAGCTTGTGCAGGGAGGGGCGGGGCATGGGAGGGGGCAGAGGAGTGCTTGTGCACTCCCTACATGCGCATATGTGTTTGGCCGGCCTTCTCAGGCCGACCAAAACACACATGCGCCGTCCACCCTACAAGAAGTGGACCTCCCTGAAATATCCTAAACTTGTCCCGGTGTAATTTTCAGGCACCGGGACACATTCAGCAGCACACCGGCACCTTGCCTGCTTTCTTTCAGAGCAGCAACGTGCAGGCGGTGATGGGGCTATCGTATTTCCAACTCCAGCTGGGAACTTTAACAAAGGCCGAATTTAAGCAGCCATCAGGCCTCCTTTTGGTCCATTAGCCTAGTTGGGAGCAATATGAGCTTCACACCTAGATGCAAGGGAGGGGAAACAAAGGCACACAGCTTGTTAACCTCTTCACAAATACTTAAGAGAGACATGCTTTTCAATTTGTTTAATACCTGTATATAAGTACTTCACTGTGAGAATATCAAATGTGCTGGTCTGTCCCAGTATTTATACAAATAACATTTTGAATACTATTTTTTTTTTATAGGCACTAATCATCCCATTGCAGGGTGTCAGAGCGCTTTATATCACACATGCCCATTATACATTGACAGTAAATTGTATAAATTTGTAAATCAATGTACATGGTGTGTTACATAATACAGTTAGGGTTACAAGGCGTAGGAGCCACATGTCCTTTATAGCTCGCTGTGCTATATTAGAAGTATTACAATTTATGAACTGCAAGGAACAAAATTATCTCTGTGTTAAAAACAGTAATCCACTTACCTAGCTACATAAAAATCTGTCATCTGCATGTTAGATGATGTGCTTTGCCGGAGAGACATTAACATACAATGCTACTATCATTCAAAACTGAGAATAGACAAAACACAAATCTCTCCAGCAAATGTGTTACCCTCTGTTAGACCTGGCATCATTGGCGTGGGTTTCCCCTGTATTTTTGCCTTTGCCTCCTGTTATTTTGATGTGTGTTGGACTTCCTTTTTGCTGGTCTACATGCTTTGGGCACTTTGCCACTGCTGTTAAGTACCAAAGTCCAAGTGCTCCCTGTAAATTGTTGTTATGGATTGGCGATTCCATGATTGGCATATTTGATTTACTAGTCAGTCCCTAGTATAGTGCACTGTGTGTGCCCAGGCCCTGTAAATCAAATGCTGCTAGTGGATCTGCAGCACTGATTGTGCCACCCACATAAGCAGCCTGTAAATGTAACTCAGACCAGCCACTGCTGTGTCTGTGCGCACTTTGGCACTGCCATGTCGACCTGGCAAGTGTACCCACTTGCCAGGCCCTAACCTTCCCTTTTCGTACATGTTAGTCTACCCTAAGGTAGGCCCAAGGTCCCCCTATCATGGGAACAAGATAGGAAAATAAAGTTTGATATACCTGAACTCAGAATGTTAAGATGCATCTTTTAGTGAGGGTGATTTTTACATTCTGGTTTTGAAAATACCACTTTTAGAAAGTAGGTATTTTCTTGCCTAGCCATCCAGTGAGGCACACTGGATGGCTAGGCAAGAAAATACCTACTTTCTAAAAGTGCACATCTCCAGCCTCTGTCACTCTAAAGCAACACAGTCAATACACAACCCTAGCAGAGGCGCTAGGGTTGTGTATTGACTGTCTGGCTTTGGAGTGACAGAGGCTGGAGATGTGCATTCTGTTCAGACAGCCACTTGGGGGGTTGAGGTGTGTCCTGCCTTTCCAGGGTGAGTCAGGGCTGGGCTGAATAGACCTGGGCTGCATTCAGAGTAGGGGGAGGAGATTTCTTTCACACCTGAATGGGCCTGGTCTGCCAAGGACAATTCCTGCCAGGAAGCTGCACCAGAGAGGACAGAACTGGTTTTGGCTGGGCAAAGAGCTTCTCAGCCACAGAGAACAAAGGATTTTGGATTATAAAAGAGGGGCCCAGACCCCAGACTTTTAGACTTTTTCGGACTTCAAGAGGAACCTCTGCCAAGGAGAAGAGCTAGAAGAAACTGTAGGAGGAGTACTGCCCCTTTACTGTGTGCTGTCTGGGGTTTGCCTGCAGTAGCTGTTTCTGCCAAGGAGAGGAACTGTGTGTGAATTCTGCTTGAGAAGTGTCTCCAAGGGCTTGGAAGTGGAACTTGCCCCTTCTTCAAGAGGGCTCTGGAACAGCAAAGACCTCACCATCCTTCTGGGCACCGTCTCTGGAACCGCTGGTTTCAGTCGCCACAGAAGACAAGGGCAATTGACTCTGTCACCGAGTCTGTCGCAGGATTCCGTGTCCTGAAGGCCCCACCAAAGGCACCGCCGCACTTCGCACCGCGTCCTTGGTCTCACCAATGTCGTCCTGATGATCGTCACCAAGCCGTTGCTCGCACTGCGTTCTGTGTGAACCGCACCGCCTCACTTCACCCTGCCTGGACGTCACCAACACTGTTGCTGCCTGACCGGTACATCGACCGGCTCAGTCGCCTGCACCGCAACCTGCCAGCACCGCATCGAGCACCGCCTCACCCTGCACTGTAAGCCTTGGGCTCACCGACACCGTCTGAACGATAGTCACCTAGCCGCTGCCTGCACCCCATCGTGAGTGCACCGCACCCTGCATCACTTCCATTCGTTTGCAATGCACCCGCGATGTTTGCCCCTGACCAGCTCGTACCATCGTGTTGGCCGCAACAAGTAAAGGTACTGTTTTCGAGTCTGTCTTCGCTTTAGCTGATCCTGCACCGACGCGGTGAGCTGGAATTGTGAGTCTCTGTCGTTTTCAGCATCGAGGTAGCCCCGAATGGAGCTACCAACTCGGAAGAACTGTGTTTTTCAGCTATTTCTGCAATTTAAAGGTTAGCTTGCAAAGTAACTATTTTTTACAGTATTGTATTGTAGATTTTTTGTCGTATTTGGTCTTGTTTGGTTTAGATAAAGATTACCTAGTTTTCTAAACTGGTGTGGTGTCCATTTGTAGTGTTTTCACTGTATTACTGTATGTGTGCACAAATGCTTTACACACTGCCTCTGAGATAAGCCTGTCTGCTCGTGTCAAGCTACCAAGGGTGTGAGCAGGGGTTATTTTCGAAGTGTATCCCCCTTACCCTGACTTGGAAGAAGGGTCCCTATTTTGACAAAGGTGCAAACCATTGCCAACTAGAGACCCCCATTTTTAACACCCTCCAAAATTACCTTACCATTATTATTGTTCCTTGGAATTTACTGGCCACACAAAGATCTCTGCAGCAGGTGCCTTAACCCCATAAGGTATTTAAAAATGCAGACTTTGCAACCAATTAAACAGAATATATTCACTGCCACATTTCTCCTTGTTGTCAATTTCTTTGTGGCAGAGATTTTACAAAATAAATGTGTAAGTTGAGGCCCACATTTTGCGTTGTAGGATTCATCACTTTTTTGGCACAACCCCGACGCAAACTCTCATTTGTTAAATCTTGTAATGCACTCAAATGTACTCATGATAGACCTGTGAAACATATTTTTGATGTGTTAAGAGCTGATGTCACTCCTTGTGATGTCACTTTCTGTGAGGTCATGAGTTGTGATGCCACTTCCTGTGATGCAGCGCCGTGATGTCGCGCTGTGATGTCATGCGCCATGATGTCACTTGTATACTGCCTATCTTGGTTAGTTTCCCCTATTCTTTTTTAGGACTTGTGCCCTGGTTACTAGCAAGAGCAATTTTAGCATTCTGTGATGAGTGTGTAGGCAAAGACATAGGGGCCAATTCACAAAAGTATTTATGAGTAAGGTAAGTGATACTACAGGAGTAATCTTTTACATACCCTTACATTGCTTTGTAAATCGTAAAATAAATGCTGCAAGATTACTTCTTTAGATACCCCAAAATACCCTTGTGAATAGGCCACTCTGGGAGGTCAATTCCTGCAACTTGTTGCTCATCATAACGTGGATGAATGTTTTTTGCCACATTTTCGGTGACACAAAAATCCTGCTTGAGGAATTTGAAAATGGGTGAATGTGTGTTTTCTTTTTTGAGAATTTGTCTACATCCAGCATGATGGTAAAAAAAAAATGGCAGGAGAGCTCAATGAACTGCGTACACAATAAATCGAGGTTCTAAAACTACATCATCCTGGACAAAAGCTGGAAGAGGCGCATGATATTCTTCCAAGCACTGCGCCATTTACAGCGCAAGTCCATGGCAACAGTGGCTCTCACCCCTTTGCTAATGCTCGTAAATTGTATGTTTTCTTCTGCCTATTCTCTCACCTGACATCCGTGAATAAGTACTGGATCTGCGTTTCCATGGTTACAAATTGGCGCAATCTTTTTACCATTTCCATGTTGCGGATGGGTTCATTATGTCTCTAAATGACTAGACCACAGGCAGTAAACATATCACTGCTTCAGACTCGTTTTAATGGATTCCGTATGTTGTATTTGCTGGATTGCAGCAGCAGAGCAATCCAGAAGGGTCGAGGTCACAAGAGGTGCGAAATTATGAACTTATGATCACAAAAAAGACTGATGCACTCGAGTCTGCTCAGTCTGGGGTCACAAGTGAACAGGGAGGCGGATTTCTGCGCGAACCGCACAACTAGTATCTTGACAGTTCATTCGCCATGGATTTCACAGAGTGAGAGATCTGAAATGTCCCCAAAATGCCTCCTTTTAGTATCCAGCCACACGTTGGAAGGAATAGTATCTCCATAGGAGAGTCCCATGGTTTCACTCTGCCCACAAATAGAGGGGAAACAGAAATTGGGGCCGAGTTTCCAGGAAATATCCCACTAGTGAGAGAAAACAATCATAAACAAGTATGGTAAGTCCGCAGCTGAATGTTATTCCCCATTGACAGGTCATTATTCAGTCATTCACTGAGGACCAGATTTATCACTCGTTCACGCAACGCAATGCAGCAAGACACCTTGCTGCGCTACGTGAAAGGGAGTGGGCAGGAATGCACCATATTTCCTAATATTTGGCGCATTCCTGCTCGCTCCCTGCGCTGACACACAATCTGCTGCCTAGCACCAATGCAGGGACACTTGCACCATGGTGCAAGGGTGCCTGCGTTGCAGATAGGGTTGTTTTTGTGCACGAAGGGACTCTCTACAGCACACTTAGAGAGAGGAAACAACAAGGAGAAATAAAGGTATTTCTCCTTGTTGCACCTTCCCAGGGTAAAGGGGTAGCATTTTGACGCATTGCCAGGGTTACCAGTTTTGGCAAATCTGGGAATAAGCCAAAATCCATGGGTGGATGCGTGGGGGCACCCTCGATCCACCCATGGAACACCTTCCCAGGTCAGAGTAACGTAAGGCAGAGACTTGCTCTGCCTTGCGTTACTCCAGATTTACCATCTGGCTTTAGTATTGCGTTGCCCTTGCGATACCAAGTGTGACGCCAGGGCAATGCACTCCTAGTAAAAATTTGGCCCTGAGTATTTATATAATGTGCATGCACCTTAAGTGGCATCTTGGCATTGAAGAACAGCTTGCTTCCTAGGAGCAAAGTGGCAGGCAACAATTAACTTAGTTACAGCTAGTACCTTAAGGGGATCTTGACAAGAATGTGTCTGCTGAAATGTGACTGAAATCTCAGAGGGTGTGCTGGACAAAGCCAAAGGATCGATATAGTGTCTGTCAAATTGTGAGCACTGCCCTCTTTGACAGTTATAGTGTCAGAATCATAATGAGGACATGAAAGATAAGTTATGCGAGAGATGACAACTATAGATTCTCTTTGGCTAAGTTCGCCAAGCAGATCTCCCCTGGCTTCAAAATAGACCATCATGCTTAGACTTATGGATCCATTTTTCGGACTGGCAGGAATGTGCTCTTCATGAGGGCCAGCTTCAGATCCTATTCACATCATGAATGTCACTTGACTGCTTCATATTAGCACACACATGTTTCCAGTAGTTTTATCTTTATTTCTAGGTCAGACATTAGCCAAGACCTTTTAATTTTACTAAAATTATATGTGTAATATACTTATTTATTGGGCTTTCATCTACCCGTCTTCATCCATTTATTTGTTATTGTGTCATTTGCACTTTTCTTCTGCTCAGTACAGCTTAATACATGGAGCAGTGTGTGAGCTCATTTCAGCCATTGGTTAACTTCACTGTGAGTTACAGCATTCTGCCCTTTCAAAATGACAACATTCAAACACAAAGTAGTTCCCTTCAGAGCCAAAGCCTACTATGGCATTGTGTGCTTTGAATTATTTTAGCTTTTAGCCAATGTTTTGTATTTTCTTTACAAGGGCCCAGCGGCTTCTCCAACATTAAAGTTTTGGCAAAACCATGGCAAAACAAAACAAATGTGGACGTGTCCCCTTGCCCTGAGTGCCAAACTGTATTGTTGGCTGGATCCCTAATGCTGGTTTTTGTTGTCATAGGCAAACACGCATGCATGTGCGCCATGACATAGGCCGAATTGCGGTCTTGTTGGACCGGTAGGAGCACCCAAAGCGCTACCCTCATAGTGGTCGAAGTCTACTGCCTTCACCAAGGTTAGGCAACACTAGCGGGGTGGTGGCAATATACCGTGTAGTGCTTAGTAGTAGTGAACAGGTCCTTTTTAACCTGTGTCACTGAATTGAGGCCTACAGGCTCACTCACCTTTTTTAAATTTCCACTGCTGTGTGCTTATCCCACCCTTGGCCTATATCAATTAGATGTGAAGTGCTGCACAGCGCAGGAGTGTCAATTCTGCGCTGTATGTATGTGTGCCTGGGAAGGTACAGTATAGGACTAGAGCAGTCGTACAGTGTATGCATGGTGAGTTCGTGTACTGGGTGGATGTATACCAGACAGGAACACATTACATGAGAGATGTAGTGCTGTGCAGTGCATGCTCAGCGAAAGCATGTGCTGGGTGTATGTGTTCTTGCAAGAAGTATTCATGAAGAGGGAAGTGTTGTGCAGTGCGCTCACGGAATGTGTGTACTGGCAGTGTGTGTGTTTGCAAGTAGTACACCATGGCACAACACAGAAACTTTACAGTACTGAGCAGTGCGTACAGAGTTAATGTGCAGTTTGAATGTATGTGTGTCTGTGATGGCACAATGCATGGAGATAACAGTACTTAATCGTGTATGTGCTATGTCTATGCACTGAGTGCAAGTGTGCCTGTAATGGTACATTACATGGAGGACCCTGAGTTCCATTTTGGTAAGCCCAGGCCTACCTGGTGAAGACATGAGGAGTAGAGGAATCCCAACAACATTACGATGGGGCGACGTTACGCCCCAAACCACTGGCACAGCCGATACTGCCTCTGTATTAATTCCTTTATCAATTATTTTCCATTTTTCCACATTTATCTCCAAAAATCATCCATACATTTGTTAATTTTGAAACTGTTCAAATCCGCATTTATGTGTTGAGTAGAGGAATCCCCCCAGACAGATTTGTTTATTGCGGCTTTCCAGTGAGCTGGTTGGGACACACTGGAGAAAGGGAGAGCGAGACGCCCCCTGTACACTTCAAAGGGTGCTCTTTGATTCAGTGATACATCACAAGGAAAGGGAAAACATCTCAGGAAGGAGATGGGGCTGATAAAGAAATCATAACAAGTATGGCTGGTAGCCCGGAATTAAACTTTAGATGCACATATCGCTGTAGCTGACATCCAGGTGGGAACTCTAGTCACACTTATGGCCTGTGTTGTGGGACTATCAGCTTTGGGGTCTCACCTGCTGTAACAGATAGCCTTTCAAGAGGAAGAAGAGAGAGAAAGGTGTACACTTCAAAAGAAGCAGAACACCAACATAAAACTTTAAAGACCCAGACCCTAAATCATATTTGGTGCCTGGAAATGGACTATAAAAAGGGGAAGTTGAGATCTTAACATTTGTCATCTGCATGAGTAGGGGAAGCTCTGCAAGACTCTGCTCTGTTACCAGGACTAGGGACCAAGGCATGGTAGTCTCCCTGCTTGGTGAGGGGACATCACCCAGGTAAACCAAGACCACCTGCTCTGGAGCCTGGAGCACCAGTGCCTGCCTGCTTGCCAAGACCAGTGTGCCCTCTGAGATTGTGCAGCTGTGGTAATTTTCCCAAATTATAGATTTGCTGCGTTTGGCAAATAATCCATCATCTACTGCTTAATCTGTGGATTTTAACAAAAGACAATTTTTGTTTCTACCTCAAACAGTTAAAAAGTTGCTAAAAATGCGAGAGACACGTGTTGCAGCACAGTGGAAGGCCTTTTGCAAAGGTTGACTGGTCAACTTTTTGTTGCTTATTTCTATATTTGGGTGTGAAACTGGTGCTAATGTGTTGCACCCAATGCCCAGACAGTGTTAATAACTGTTAAAAGTAAAAAAATAATGAAGTAATACTATTAAAAGAATGTGCCGCATTATGCAGCATAATTTGCCTTTTCTTGCTGCATAATTTACTCGACCCTGACACATAATTTGACCCTCTTTTGCTGCATAATTCCAGTGGCCCTGCCTATAGTTCAACCCAAAGCAACAAGGATTGAGCCAGAACTGCTGCATGCAGCAGATGCTCCAAACAGGAGCGGAGCAATGAGAGTGCTTGCAATCAGGGCACTCGCTGGTACATTGCCAGCCTCCTTGGTGCTGGAGTGGGTAAGACTGGTTAGGGGCCTGCTGAAGGCCCTGCGGCACCAAGACACTTTTAACTATTTTACAAAGAGTCAGAGTGGACTCGAGTAAAGGCCTACGAGTAAGCATTTCATGGATTAGGCCACCAGTAAATAGGGAATAACCCCTGACACATTGCAAGGAGCATGTGGAATAGGGATTTGTTAGCCAAACACTAGAACCCTGACCTCATGGGGAAATTTGTTATTATTTTTATATATTTTAACATTGCATTGAATGCGTAGAGCTAGAAATAAAATACTTCTTTTTATTATAAAAATATGTATTTGACTGGACATATGTATGCATCACCTGGAATCAATTAGAGTTACTAGTGAGGCTGTAAAAATAACCGTCCAACTGAATCAACAGATATGTATTTCCCCTTCTATCCAGCCATATTTGCTTTTTAGTCCATGTAGCTACGATAGATTTGTACTCATACGATTTAGACTGAGTGTATTTCACCGCATGGTTAGTTTTCCGATGATTAATGATTGGTCATTAACTCTACCAAATTGCCCCTGTGATGGGGTTTCACCGCAATCGACTATACATGTCGTACTATTTTGCAAATTTTATCTGGCATTAAGGAAAAGATGGATTAAACCAATATTAAAAATATGGGGTTTGAGGCAGTGTCGCCCAGCGTTTATTGCTCTTCAGTATTTAGATAATCGAGATAGTCACTAATAATATTGCATCATTTCTGAAAAGCATGATCCATTATAGAAAACGAATTGAGATTGGACCTTGCTAGGAATCCTTCTGGTGATATTAATATTCTTGGTTTTAACAAATTATTAATTATATGTAAGGATGTTGTAATGAAATTATGGTATTAAATAGTTAGGATACTAAAGTGAAATAGAAATTAAATTGCTGATGCTAGATGTTTTTAGTCTAAATAGATTTTAGTTAAAGTTTTAAAAAGAAAATTTCTGTGTATAATGTAATCTGGATGTTTTTCTATCTATGGTCTTTTCCTTTTTTTATGATTCATATTAATTTGTATGTAAGCTTTTATGATTTTTTTTTTTTTTTACTAAAAATCGAATAAAGCTTTTTTTTTTGACTGGACATTGATTTATTGACACTGCTGTACACGCGTTGAGTTATGAATTATGTTCATTGACGTGTATTCGCACTTCCCCCCGAGGGAGCCTTGGACTGCTCAACCATAGCTACCATTTAGAGTGCAGTGCAGAAGGGGTTCTTGGCCCAGTTGCTCAAGATCCACAGTGGTTCAGGCCACGGGACATCAAAGTATAAGGGCTCAACCCCCACAGTTGGGCCCAGTAATCCCTGCTTGCACTGTGGCCTTCTGAAAGGGGTTCTGATAGCAAGCATTAACAAAGACAAAAGGCTGACACCAACACCAACACCTGACCTATTGGCTTTGCCAATGCTTGTTATATATATATAGTGGCACATTTATCAAACAATCACGCAGCAAGCCACCTTGCTGAGCTGCGTGATAGGGATTGGGCAGGAATGCGCTGTACTTAACATTATACGACTCAGTCCTGTCTTTTCCTTGCACTGGCGCACAATGTGCTGCCTAGGTTCAACTCAAGCACCCTTGCATCATGGTGCAAGAGTGCCCGAGTTGTAAGCAGGGTTGTTTTTGTGCAGGAAGCAACTTTTTTTCCTCAGTTTTGATACTAAAAGCTCCAAACATAGCAAACATGAGAACTGTAGATCCTGAGGTCACCTTGCCACTGGGATAACTTTCCCTCCTTATCTATCACAAGCTAAAGTTTTACCATAACAATTATTTAATTTTTGCTCCATCACTTTGAATAATATTTGATTTCAACAGTCCTGTTATAGCCTTGAGATTCATGCGCAAAGCTCTGAGGAAAACAAACCAACAGATCTAGACTGCTGAGGTCGCATATTGTTTGGGAAACATTGGCATTTTGTCTAGGTCCTCCGGAAGCCACAATAATTACTAAGTCCTAACTTTTGTATATGTTGAGAAACAGCTTCCTGGTCGCTCAAACAGCTGCCAGGCAGCTGAGGAGGCTTCTAAGGAACAGGTCACTGTTCAGCTATAGGAGCCCAGATCAATTACTCACTCCAGCAATTGCTTCATCAAAGTCGAGTGCACTCCACCTGGTCAGCCAATTCTTCGATGGAGGATCCCGTCTCTTCACCCTTTTCTGTTCCTAAAGCTAACAGTAGTCTAGCTGGTCTGACTCTTGAGAGCTCTCCCACAAGAATGGTGCAAGGATAAGTAGAATTCCTCTTGTCCTTCTCAAGGCAGACAGCAAACAGGCACCCTCATCTTCTTCTTCTTCTAGACTTCCTAAGTTCATTTCAGCTCTGAGGACTGATGGTGGGAAGCATTGGTAAGAGACCACACTTGGTACTCACAACTGAGGGTCCAACCCTAAGCCAACTCCCATGGCAAAGCCAGCCTGCCTCTTGTTGTCTGGTAATCCCAGAAAACCCCGCTTTGAGGGGCTTTCAAAGTGGTAGAACCCCATGGCCAGTTTGTGAAGGTCCAAATTCCTAACCTGGGGCCATCCCAATGAGAAGAGAGTACTTCCCCTGAAAACTATCCCTAGCTGGCACTGAAGCCAAGTGTTCCACCCACCTGAACCCCCAAACCCCACTGGCAGCAGAGACAGGCTGGGTGGGAGCAAAGCAACTTCAAAAGCTATAACACTTTTTAGTATAAAAATTCTACTCTGGAAGGTTCCAGTCAGTTTTTGCCCAGGGCCCTCTTCTGATGCTGTCTACTCCTCCTCTCCCACATTCCAAGATTTGCAGCCAGTAATTACTTCTGCCACCATTCTTGCTAACTGGCCCAGGCCTATTGTCTTCTCCCAGGAGCAGCTGTTCACGCTTCTTAACCCCAGACTCTAGAGTAAAGAGAGAGCCCAGCAGAAACAAATTAATTTGTTTTCAACCGCTCCGACAGAGACAAACCAATTTTAACTAAATTATCTTTGCAACATATTCAAGAGAAATCTATGTTCATCATTGCCCTAGACTTTTGATAAATATTATAATAGTACATGGATGAGCTCAATAGCTTTTTCCTAGCCTGTCCTTTGAAAAAATAGTTATTTGTATTCACAACAGGGTTAAACAGGCTTTTCTCATAGGAAAAAGTCTCTGCATTGAAGAGGAATCTTTTCATATACTTTCACATCAAAGATATACCACTCTGAGGGGCATATGTATCAAAGAACGGTTTTGCGATTCTCAAATAGCGATAATTAGAGAATCGCTATTTGAGAATCGCAAAACGAGATGTAAATAAAAATTCGCAAATATTTTGCGATTCCCTGAGATTCCTAAATTGCGAGTCGCAAATTGCGAGTCGCAATTAAGGAATCCTTCCCATTCATTCCTATGGGCCAAGAGGCCCATAGGAATGAATGGGAATTGGCTAGCAGCAAATTGCGAGTACCCAATAGGTACTGCAAGATTGCCACACGCAATTTCAAGGGTTCCAAAGGGACACCCTGTAGCACCCCTGAAATGTGCATGTGTGCACATGTGGCACACATACATGCCCTAAGGGCATGTATGTGCGCCACATGGCACTATGAAAAATGCAAAAAAGTGCATTTTTCAAAGAAATCGTAAATTACCACCAAAATTTGAGATTCCTTAAGGCCAAATCTCACTTTTTTGTGCTTCTTACATTGCATTTAAGGAATCGCAATTTGCGATTCCTTAAATGCATTCGCAAAATAGGGAATCGCAAATTTTGCGATTCCTTATTTTGCGAGTGGGTTTTTGTGTGATACATTGCACACTGCTAAATTGCGATCGCAAACGCTGAAATTCTGCGAATTTCAGCGTTTGCGATTGCAATTTAGCTTAATACATATGGCCCTAAATATTAAGCTTTTCATATTTTTGAAATAAGAGGCCAGATCTTTTGGGCTTTATGGTAATACTTTTCAGCGACTTAGCAAATGCCAAAAAGGTGGCTTTTACACATATAAAAAAAGTTTCTTTTCACAAGTGTCTGTTGTACCCTTCCTCCACATTCTCGCCATCTCCCAAAGCTCTCTGCCACTTTACTTTTTTATATTTTTATTTGATTTAAAGTCACATTGCAAGGAAAGCAAGGCAGCAGCCCATGCTCTTTTTACACTACTTTGGAGCCTGTGAGACCTGCTGTGCAAATGGCAGACAGCAGCTGCATTAATGTGCCGCCTTCACCCTCGGTGCCTAGGGCCCGCTCTTGGCAAGAGCTATGACCTCATGAGGACCGCTTAAACAAGAGGAAGCAGCGGTTACCTTCTTTTTTCACCCAATGGTCTTCTGTTGTGAGCTCGTTGTGGTGCTCTGGGACTTCTGCATTGGGGTGGGAGGGTGCGACTGGGCACGGTTGGACAGTGACAGCTTTCCCGGTTGACACCCTCATTGAAGTCGAACTCCTCATTGTTTCATGAGTCTAAGTGCAGTGGCACATTTTTATCAGCATTTCCTTTTTTTTTTTGCTGCTGTTCCCTTACTATGGAGATGCTTGTATATTAGTTTAAACCAGCCATACATCATAATGTGTACAGGATTACCTTATGCCAGCTGCAAAGTTGACTTCCAGTAACTGGCTGCCTTGCATGGAGCAGTACTGCTCATGGCTCACACATCTCGTCTTAGATAATGATATGAGGCGTTTTATTTTATTTATTTATATCATCTGTAGAGCGCCCGAATCACCCCAACCGGGGTATCTCCGCGCTGTGACTGCCTTTGCCAACCAGGGAAGAGAGCATTAAAACAGTGTAGTTTTTAGCAGCTTTCTGAAGACTAAATAGTTGGAGCAAAGCCGTAGATGGATGGGCAGTTGGTTCCAGTAAAGTGGAGCCAGATAGGAGAAAGCTTTCCCTCCCAACCGAGTTTGTTGTATGTGGGGCATGTGGAGGAGCTCCTTGGACCCAGAACGAAGGGTCCTGGTTGGTGTGTATCTGACCAGCTTAGCTGTCAGATATCGTGGTCCCAAGTTGTTTAGGGATTTATAGACCATGCAACAGATCTTAAATTTGATCCGTTTGCGGATAGGGAGCCAGTGAAGCTTTTTGAGTAAGGGGAGGGAGGCTGTTCTGGGGGGCGAATTGGTCACTAACCGGGCCGCCGTATTCTGGACTACCTGCAATTTGTTCAAGGAAGATTCCTTGGCTGAAATCAACAAATCAATCAATCAATCAATCACAGAATTTGTAGAGCGCACTACTTACCCGCGAGGGTCTCAAGGCGCTGGGGAAGAAAAGGAAGGGGGGGGAGCCGCTACTGGTCGAACAGCCAGGTCTTGAGTAGCCTCCTGAAGGTTAGCAGGTCTTGGGTCTGTCGTAGGCTGAGTGGAAGGGTGTTCCAGGTCTTGGCGGCGAGGTGGGAGAAGGATCTGCCGCCGGTGGTAGTTCTTCGGATGCGCGGGACGGTGGCCAGGGAGAGGTCGGCGGAGCGGAGCTGGCGGTTGGGGACGTAGAAGGAGAGTCGTCTGTTGAGGTAGGCTGGGCCGGTCTTGTGGAGTGCCTTGTGTGCGTGGATTGCAGTAGTCCAGACGGCTTAGGACTAATGCTTGCATCAGGGTTTTCCGCGTGGAGAGTGGTAGAAGGGGGAAAACTCTGCGGAGGAGACTGAGTGAATGGAAGCAGGCCCCAGCTGTTGTAGTGGCATGCTCCTCTAGAGTGAGCTTTTGGTCAATTCAAACACCTAGGTTCTTTACCACCCGTTTTGGGGTGGGGGCCAGGCCCAGTTCCTCTGGCCACCAGTTGGGAGACCACCTCACTTCTGCTTCTCTGAATAATATAATTTCGGTTTTACCCGCATTCAACTGCAGGAAGTTGTTACTCATCCAATTTGTGATGGCTTTCATGCCTTCCGAAAAGGTGGTCTGTTGACTGTCATATGTGGGCCATGTAACTCTGTGTACTCTACTGCATTCTATTAATTGTGTATAGAAACCCATAGGTGCACTGGCATTCAAGACCTTCTTGATACGACATTGCACATCTGGTATAACTCCTGAGCTCTCATGATGAACGGGCTTTTATACTTTCTTCGTGGTTCCCTACTTTTCTCATCAAGTGCTCTCTCCTGGATCTGTCGCAATGTCGGATCCTAAACCTACCAAAGAGGAAGAATTTAAAAAAAAGATTCGGCAAGAACCGCCAGTTCCAGACTCTCCAGTGAAAGACAAACCTGATGACTCATCTAACCTGGATGCTATCTTAAAAAAACTGAATGTCATTCAAGGCATTGCCCAAAGTTACAAAAAAACGAACACTGATCTTTTACAAGTAGAGGTGGCTGGAATTTAAAAAGATCTTAAGGATTTGGATATCAGAGTCACGAACGCCGAGGGAAGAATCAGCACTTTGGAGGATTGCATTGATGCCCAGGGCAATCGGCTCCAGAAATCTGATTCCTTGATGGTGTCACTGAAACAAGAGATTATTGACTTAGAAGACCGCAACAGGAGAAGCAACCTCAGAATTTGTGGATTCCCTGGAGGTGCTGAGGATAATGCCCCCTCCGCAACTGCCTTCCTGGAATCTTGACTTCCTTCAGTGCTCAATATTCCCTTTGCGAAAGACTTTGAACTGGAGCAGGCCCACAGAAGACTTACTGTTAAGCTAAAAAAAAGCCTCTCTTCCAAGGCCGCTAATCCTTAAACCTTGATGACATCAACACTCTGAGCCATTCCTGGAAGCAGTTTTGCAGTGCCACAAACCAGAGAAACATTTCCTAAAAATGATTGTGGTGTTTATGCAAACCTCAAAGCTAGAATCCAAATCAAAGGTATTACCTCTGCTTGCTTTCGCCTGCATCAGGGTACATGTCAGGGTTGTCCTTTATTCCCACTTTTGTTTCTATTAGCAATAGACCCCCCCTCTTTCATGTGCTCAATGATTCCCCCTATATTCAAGGTTTTAGATTCAATGATACTTGTTTCAAAATGGCTGCGTATGCGGACAACAGCCTGATTTTCTTGGAAGATCCTGACACGGCTATACCAGCCACCCTGGGCATTATCAAAGTCTATTCAAAATACTCAGGCTACTGTCTTAACAGAGATAAGATTGAGGTGCTTCCTCTCAATAGCCACTGTCTCCCTATTTGTGTGGGTAAGTCGGGTCTATCCAGGCAAGCAAAATACCTAAATATCTAGGTATATAGTGTAATCTTAATCTAGTAGACGCAATTTCTTACAATAAACAAAACACCCTCAGTAAAATAATGGGGCTATTATCCAACTGGTCTCCTAAATATATCTCTTAGTGAGGAAGAATGGAATCTCTTAAAATTATGATAAATCCACTAGTGAACTTCTTATCAAGTCTGCTCCCCATATGCCTTTCTCAATTGCTTTTATCTTCCCTAGATAAAATCACTTCTGCATTTTTATGGAATAATAAGAAACCAAGGATTGCCTATAAAAAAACTCAGGTTGGACTTTAACAAAGGTGGTTGTAGACTACTAACTTGTTTTGACTAACAAATGGGCTTTTGGCTGCTCAGGGCTCTTGCTGGATACAGCTTCCATCTATTTGTCCAGCATGGATAGCCATAGAACAATAATTATGCTACCCTTACTCCCTGACTGCCTTGATTATGATGACCACAGTGCTAATTGAGCATTTACGTTGCACTATTTTGGACACTCGGAAGGCATTAAAATTAGTAAACAACCATCTGGGCAGTGATTTAATTAAATCTCCTTAAAATTCCCTATGGAAGAATAAAAAAACTCTGTTACTTCTTTCTCTGCTCTGATTGGTCCTACCTGGACTTCTAAAGGCATTAAATTAGTTGACAACCTGTACTCTGATGAATGATGACTTTTCTTTGCTACTCTACAGAAACAATATGCTCTTGCTGATATCAATTTTTATAAGTTTCTGAAGCTTAAGGCTACAATTTCTAAACTGAGCCCTCCGCAACCTCAAAAGCTTCTCACCATTCTATGTCAATGCCTTCAATTTGGTCATTCTGCCTCAAGAATTTACAAAGTACTATGCACCCAACTAACATCTTCCCCTGTCCCCATACAATCCAAGTGGTCCACGTACCGCCAGTCCCGGGCCTGCGACCCCCCATTTACGCTAGTATGGAACAAAATCTACTCTTACCCCCTGCGTCACAAATTTATACCATCTCTTACCCAAACTAAACTCTTCTCCTCCATTTTACTTTATTGGACTATAGACACACTTTTTCAAGTACACCTGAAATGGACACTTGTTCGTCCTGCAGAAAAGATCAAGGCAACCCCAAACATATTTTCTTAAAATGCTCATGTCGAACCTAGTTTTGGCAGTCAATTCAGTCCCAACTGTGTAAAATTTTCCATGTTACCATTGAACTATACTTCATAACAATTATTCTGGGCCCACATGCAGAACTGGATTTAGCCCCTCTAGATCTCATGTTAACTATAGCTATCAAGCTGATCCTCATGGACTGGAAGGATTTTAAGCGTGTTTCCTTCCACACTTAGTGGGCCTTGGGTACAGACTTTAGGCATACTCAGTCTATACAAATGTTGATAGAGGGTATTCTCACATTCTAAAAAAATATGGTCTTCACTTGATTCTGTTATTTGAATTTCGACCCAAGCCATTTAATCTCTAGCTACATTACTTTATATGTTCTTCACCCTTGCTCTTTGCATTTCGGGTCTTCTGGACTTTCTACCTCTCTCTCTTATCCTAATTTTCTTTAACTTTCATTTGTTTTTTATTTCTATTTCTTTTTTTAAAATTATTTATAAGTAATTTGGGTCAATAGGAAGATCTCAGGTGGTGTTCTTCGTGAACTAATATATCAACAATTTTGGCAATCCTTCTGCAGTGTTTACACCATTAGTGATACTTTCTTCACTTACTCCATCAACTACTACCACGTACACTTACCTTAGACCCATTTTTTCTGAATGTGTACACTTTTGAGATTAATTTCTTTTGATTTATTGCCATTACCATTGTTTCAGGATGTTTTTCCAATTCTGATTCCTACCACTCTACTCATTTGTTTGAAAAACTCTACAATAAAAATCTGCTGTAATACAAAAATGGACCACGTCTATTATTACTTTTTTAAACCAGTTGCTTCTCTTCCCACATTCATCAAACCCATCAGAGTTTTATAACATTTCACATATATATGTTTGTTATACACAATACATATCTGTGCAATGAGTATTCATTTAGTTTATTGTATATTATTTGTCCAGATGTAATATCTTGCATATTCACATGTTAAACTAAATGGTACGCTACATTAATTAACTTATAAGATGTATTTCATCTTGTGATGCTCACAACCCCACAGCCTATACATTTGCTGGATATGAAAAGCAAAGTTTCTGTATTCTAGAGATGTATCCATCCACCACAGCTCCTCCACAGGCCTGCCTAGGAGACTTGCAGGCCTGGAGGCAGAACAACAAGCTCTACATAAATGGTAGTAAAGTAGAGATCCTGCATCCAATTCACAAAAATATAGACACCAGTAAAAGTACTCCTAAAGCATATTCAAATTTACTACTTGTGGATTTAACAAACCTTAACAGTAAAATTCCTTGAAAGTTGTGCAAGTTGCAGATTTCCAGGCATATGACTGGCAGTGCCATGTGACTATTTGTAAGGAAACAGGCTTTTTGCAGGTTTCCCCCCACGTTTCCCCAATGCTGATGGTTTTGACTCTGAAAGTGCACTGGAGGCTTCTAACCAGGTCCCAGTGCCAGTGCTCTCTCCCTAAAATATGATGCATGTATTCCCAATTGGCAAGGACCTTAACTCCTTGCCAATCGGGGGTACGAGTGGTACCCAGGGCATGGGAGCTAAAGGGGTCACCAGCACCTGAAGGAGTGATTGTGCCACCCTGCGTGACTCAAGTAAAGAGATGACAGCAGGCCTGCCATGGCAGACTGCAGGAGCAGTGCAAACTGCTCAAACTCGACTTTGCACCCACCATGAGTGGCAAGGCCACAGCACTATTTTTAATGTATGTCAGTCACCCCTTAAGTAGGCCTCCTACGGCCAGCAGGCAGGTTGCATTATATTAAAGGTGTGGACATATATGTGCAAGCTTATATGTCCCTATAGTAGCCTCCTTCCATTAGGGGCTACTATAAGTGTTCAGGAAGTCATAGGATAACATGGGCCGGCACCCGGGGACCTCCAGGTTGCCAGCTCCATTATGGTCCCACTGAAAAGTGGCATGCTTGGTTTCAAACAACTTGTCTCATCAATCCTGACTTTTTCTTCAAAGTTGGGTTTAATGTGACAGGCACCCAGGTGGCTATTTAGAGATTCCCCACCTGGTTGCCCCCGCCTTTCATGTGCCCTGGCTGACAGCCTACAGCCGCTGCCACCAAGAGAGGAATCTGACTAAATGCAAGAAGGTGTGAACACTCTGAAGAGTCGGAAACAAAGGCCTGTCTGGCCAGAGGTGTCACCTCCCTCCCTGACAGTATGGCTACTGAAGTGGCACATCAAGGCAGTGAGTTTCAACCCTCCCACTGCCTCTAATATGCAACCAGGCTTCCCCCCAGAGGAGGAAAAGGCCAACTCTCTGCCCCAGGCACATTTGCAATCTGGCCAGAATAAATTAGATAGTTAGGAGGCGTACACCCCCAGAAGGCTAGCCCCACCCCTAAGGTGGGCTACCAGGTCTGTACAGCCTAAGAGGGGTTCTTCTATTTTTAAAAGTGGTAGAATAGAGGCTTCTGGGTGGAAAAGGTTCTATACAATCCAGGAAATGGTCACTTCAGGGGCGGATTAGCTGCTGGGGCAAGTAGCCCATTGGCTAGTAGCACCCACACCCCTAAATCTAGGATTTAAGGGGTTACCCAGTACCAAAACCTCAGATCTGATCAACTTTCAACCCAAGGATAAAGAAGGGACCAGAGTCTATGACTTCAGAACTTGCACAAAGAAAAAGCTTCACCTGTGACAACAATCCTGCAACTCCCCGACTGAGACTCTCCCTGGACCAGAGACCGGACTCCAAAGGAAAGAGGAACACCTCTGCAAGACAAAGGCAAATGCAGCAGCCTGCAGGCAAGAACCACACCCAGATCTAAAGAATCACTGTCCATCGGGTCCGCCGAGGGAATTGCCTAAAAGTAAATGGTCTAATGCATTGTGGAAGATGTAGTTCTGACCTCTAGCAAGTTTCAGGCAGCTATGGATTTTCCCCGGATTCCAGGACGTCCAAGTGACCGAAGGCTGAGCTTGCGGCTGCCAAGGCTTGTTGATGGCCAGTCCGACTTGCACTACCTTTGTTCGACGCTGTGCTTTGAAGGAATACTGCAGCATCTTCAACCCGACGCCTCTGAGATTTTGCATCCCTTTCCTCACCACCACCGTCTAAGCAGTAAACCCATCTCCCACGGCCCCTGTTTTTCAGCACCAGGGATAGCCAGGACTACTCGGCACCCAGATCCTATGAGCCAGGTAAAAATCAACTGATTGTTGAAACCTGGGCCTGGGACCCGCATCACCTTAACCCCCAGTAGTTTTCATTGAAATCGACCTACAAGTTACCGATTGTCACTAGAGTATTTCCCCATTGACAGCAACATTATCATTTTGCAAGATTGAAATGCACTGATTTATTTTTTCCTAAAAATTCCATAACTCATTCGATTCTCTTCATTGTGGTGTGCAAAACTGTATAAAATCTGCTTTATTTTGATAAATCAATGTCTGGTTTCTTTCGAGTCGTGTCAATTACTTATCGTTCATGTTGGTATACTGAAATGCTTAACACACGTTCCTCTAGTAAAGCCTGACTGCTCTGTACCACGCTACCAGGACTGAGCTATGGATTTATTAGTGTGAATTGAAAGGACCTATTTGGGGCATTGTGAGATTATTACATAGTGAAGCCTAAACAGCCTCACTGCATAATAGCCCCCTTTCCTACACTCTTTAACCAATGCGTAATTGTATATCGTACACTGTGGAAAGTCAGTCCCACTATGCCGTTAAGCATTCTTTTTTGTTTCTATTTTTTCTCAACAGGAAAAACATTTTCTCCATAGAGAGAACTCCTCCCGTAGACCCCTACCAAGGTTTGGGGTTATCCATTCTTCTTCCTACCTTGGAAGGGGTGTTACTGTAGCCCTTTGCCGAAGTAAAACTGTGTCAGTTTACCATCAAAATCGGAAATCAATTTTGCCTGCGCTAGTGATCTCTTGATGAGATTATGCTAATTTGCTATATCTAGGAGCCCCTGCCTATTTGATAAAAAAACTTCGGTTGATTCAAAATGCAGCTGCCCATCTGACTCTTAACTGCCCTAGGAAACAGTCCATTCGCTCTGGTTTGAAGCAACTTTACTGATTGCCGGTCTATGAAAGGATCAAATTCAAAGCTTTGTTGATTACCTTTATAGCAGTTCACAAAAAGGGACGCAATAAAGAACAGGTATTCTGAATATTCTCCATCTAGAGCTTTCTGCTCTTCCAAAGTCAGGGGCTGCTCCGAGTGCCTAGAGTCTACAAAACCAGAAGGGGCGGTCTCTCCTTCTCACTTTTAGTTGCTAAGCTGTGGAATAAGCTGTATTCCGAAATTAGATTGATCAACTCTAAACCTTTGTTTAAAAATAGACTGAAGACCTTACTCTTTAATGAAGTGTAGGATGAGGACCGCTTACCCTCTGGTTAACGCCGGTAAACAGCTGTTTGTGCTACACAAACTGCAATTCTTTCATTCATTCATTTCCATTGGGCAAAAGGGTCAGAAAGGTGTTTCTGGATGGCTATAAACTCATGAATTTGTGGGTGTTCACAAACTTCAATGCAATCCACAACTTGATCAATTCACTCCCCAACCCTCGAGTAGGTTTTACTACTGCGCAAATCTAAGCACTTGTGGCAGAGAATGACACAGTAGTAAAACAATTTATGCCTGCAGGCATCCTTTTATGAACAGCTGTTGGGTACAGAGGAGGCCATTTACCACTGCAAATGTAGGTTTATGTCTACAAATGGCTTTGTGAATTAGCCCCAAAGTTCTGAGATCAGGGCTCTCAGTGTTCAATGTATGTTACCTGTCCTATCCCTGTAAGAATACACTATGAGGTCTATTTCCTAAGAATTAACGACGTGTTTGCGTCACAAATGTGACACAAAACGTTTCAAAATCTTTTTTCACCTATTTACTTTACAGCGTAAAACCTGTTTTATGCTGAAAAATAACTTGAAAGTAATGCAAAGCAGCGCATAGTTCTGCTTTGCATTACTTAGTGCCAAGGGGGCGTACCATAGGTGGTGCATGGGCGTTCCCAAGCAACCACCAAAGCTTTCTGGCGCTAAGCCTTATTTACTTTAAAAAAGTAGACAGAGATTAGTGTCTGGAAAAAAACACCCATTTCAAATAAGCGCTATGAAAGAGAAATGCTTTCATTTCTCCTTTCTTTCCCGACTTTGTACATGTGCTGCACTGTACAGCACACATAAAAAGTGGGAAAATGTTTCAAGTTAGACTAAGCATGGTATTTTGTACTGGAAGGGTTCCCTTCCAGTACAAAAACCATGCTAGACTCAGGGAGAAACCCTTGCACTAAAAATGTAAAAAAAATAAAATGGTGGCACTATGGTGCAAAGGTGTGTCCGTGGTGCATGGCAGCATATTTCTTTGCCAGCGCTAGGGAGAGGGGTGGAGAGTGCCATATTTTTGTAAATATGGCTCTCTACTGCCCTCTAATTCTCACGCAACATTTTCAGCTGCTGCACTACACTAAGTGAGAATCTAGTAAGTCTGCCCCTATGAGTTAGAAGGTGCTCATGGTTCTTCTGTTCTATGTATTTACCACAAAGAGGTCAGAGAAATGACAAACTATTTTCTGCTCATCTGCCCTGCGAGTAGAGGCCTTTTTTGCAGGTTCACCCCTACTTTTTGCCTGACATTTTTCCTATTAGGTACCAGTGTAAAGACTCTGAAAGTGTACTGGGACCTGCCAAGCCTATGCTCTAACCCTTAAAAGTATATGGTTAATTGGTTTACCCACAAATGGCGTAAGTTAACTTACGTTGACGTCCCTAGTATATGGTACCAGAGGTACCTAGGGCCTTTATGTTAAGTGCCATTTGTTGACTGCAGCACTTAGTTTTTTGCTCACCACGCCACCCCTGTTTGGACCCAGCCATATGCAAATCAGGTTTGACCCTGCTCCTCATGGAAACAGTCCAGCTCGAACTGACAGGCCAAGTCCTCCCTGGACCGAAAACAAGCATCCTGGGACCAGTTTCGGGGTATCACCCCTCATCATCTAGGCTAGCTTGAATCCAGTGGCACAGTGAGCACAAGACCCATGTCTTGGCATACCCTTCCTACTTAGGGCAACAAAAGCAAAAAGAACAGTTGATGGACAGAATGTGGAGCAATGCAAACATTCACCCTCAGTCACAGATCTGGGTTTAATTCATCATTTTTTTGCTCATCACACCACCCCAGTTTGGACCCAGCCTTACGAAAATCAGTCTTGACCCTGCTCTTCATTGGAACAGTCCAGCCCAAACTTCCAGGCCAGGTCCTCCCTGGACCAGAAACAAGCATCCTCGGACCAGTGTCGGGGCATCATCCCCTCATCAGCCAGGCTAGTTTGAATCCAGTGGCACAGTGAACACGAGACCTTTGCCTTGGCATACCCTTCCCACTCAGTGAGGCAAAATCAAAAAGGACAGATGATGGACGGAATGCTGAACAATGCAAACATTCACCCCCAGTCACAAATCTCGGTTTAGTCCATCATTTTTTCGCTCACCACACCACCCCAGTTTGGACCCAGGCCTACACAAATCAGCCTTGACCCTACTATTCATGGGAAAGTTGCCACTTTCTTGCCCAAAGTTTTCCAGTAGCCATTTCTGATTACATTCAGCTGCTGTCCTTGAAACAGCCTGCTGCCCTCCTGGAGAGAGGTAAGAATGACTCTCAGGAAGGGAAACAAAAGACCTACTAAAGGAAAAGATTTGATCTCCTGCTGGCAGAATAGACCTGATAAGAGATAGTGTCATTATTACATGGTGAGGTCGCACAACCACACCATATAATAATCCACAGTTTTCCACTTCCCCACAGTAGAAACAGGCATGGCAGAGTTGAATTGTACTTTTATTTAGGAAGAGCAATACAGGGTACATATTCAAGGCCCTAATCTTTTGCACCATGATGTAAAATTGGTTCATGGTATTTGCTGTAGCAACGATGAATCAATATGCCTGAGTAATCAGCTACCGATCCTGACAAACTTGATCACTCTGAAATTTAGAATGTTAGTGCTTTGCACCAGAAGAAGAGAATACTTTATTGTTTGATTAATAAAAATCATTACAATGATGGACATGCAATATAAAATAAGAAAACAAAAACGTATATCAAATATTTGCTAAAATATTTACACATAGAACAAAAGACAAATGTTATCTTAGTCCTGGATTTTGCTTACATTATTTCCTCTTAGTATTTTAAAATCCACAATAAATAAAATAAAAAAAATAAAAAACCTGGAAGTCTATATTTATTCATATTAGTAAAATATTAACTTCATCTAAACAATAAGACTTTTTAAAATACGAATAAGAAACAGTCAAGAACCATAATTGTCCGTTCTAGTTTGGCGTCTACTAAGGCCACAGGACAAGACATTAATTCATGAGGAGTTGATGACAAGTACCACTAATAGTACAATTCCGTTTATAAAATGAGAATCCCTACATACAATAATTTAAAATCCAAGAATACACAAGAAAGCAACATAGTCCATGTGCAAAAGGCCGCAATCAACTGCTGTCGAATAGTACGGAGGAGTGAGTAAATCAGCATAACATCATTGGACTTAATCCTCCCTTTTGTGAATAACAGCTGTTGACTTGCTGGCTCTCACTATTTGTAAATCTTTTTACTGTTCTTGTAACGAACTTGGTGAACCGGATATTAAGCAATGGGTTATCCGGATTCATTGATGCAAGGATAGCTTGTCTACACGTACGCGTGCCAAGTTTGTTCCATTCACTCTTGAGCAAGATCTTTCGGTCATCAAGGAGTGCAGAACAAAGACATACCACATGCTCGATTGTTTCCTTGCTGCTCCCACACCCCCTGCACATTATGTTGGTATTTGTGCGGCGCCAACTTGGCAAGTAATACAAGAATGGCCATTCTCCCATTCTAAGGGCCAAAAATCTTTTTTTCCACAGTACTGAATAGGTGCATGACAAATAAGTTGACACGGTCCCTGGCTTAAACCCTGATACGATTGTCCAGGCATGCTTACGTTGTGCCAGTTGGGCTCTGTCCGAGTGGAAAGACCAGAGGCGAACTTTTCTTTTAATGTGGATTTTAAGTGCCTGCTGTGATGGATTAGAGCTCCAGATTTCTTCTGCATCCAAGAGTTTTAAAGAGTCCTGTAAATAACACCGGAATGATCCACCAAGCTGGCCGGCTGAGATTTCCTGCCACAAAAGGCCTTCCAGGCATCCTTCTCTGGAGGTACGCAACTTATTACAAAGCCTAATAAATGCTCCAGCCCCTACCGCTTGGTGATCTTGGAGACCAAATTCAAGACGTATTTGAGCAGGGGATGAACTTTTTGGAAGGCTCAGCACTTGTTTGAAAATTCTTGTTATTATTTTATTCACATGGCTCTTGTCTTTCCCTTGCATAATCTCCTGGCTATAGGTGAGGAAGTTAATGATTTTTGCCTTCATGACACTTATAAGTGGGGTCAAGCTTGGACCGGACAGTTGCCTTGCGAGGGTCTTAAATGCCACTTGGATCGTCAAAGCTTTGGCTTCTACCCCATCTCTATGTTTGGCGAATGAGCCCCTTCTATCCATGTGGACCCCCAGATACTTATATGAAACAGCTCTATCAACGCTTTTACCATTGTATTGCCAACCACCGCCTTGATATTTCCTTAGCCCAAAGGTAATTGCCCTTGTCTTTGTTAAATTCAATTCCAGTTCATTTTCAGTGGTGTAGAGAGACAACCGATTAAGTAGTCTCTGCAGGCCGACCCTGGTGTGGCTAAACAGGACAAGGTCATCCGCGTACAGTAAATTACTAACTCTTACCCCGGCGATTTTTGGGGGATGAGAGTTGACTTCATCGAGTGACTCCGACAGATCGGAGATGAAGAGATTAAAAAGGAGGGGCGCCAGCACACAACCTTGTTTCACTCCGCGAGATGTTTGTATTTTCCTTGAGATATACGATCCATCCCCAAGTTTTATGCGGATCCATGTATTAGTGTGCAGCGCAATTATGGCTTGTAGAAGCACTGGTGGAATCCCCCATTTCCGCAGTTTGAGCCATAATCGGCTTCGGGGTACGCGATCAAAAGCGGCCTTGAAGTCGACAAAACAACCATGCATTAACATTCCTGATGCTACCACTTTATCCAACAGGACAGATATTGCAAGCAGGTTTGTTATGGTGCCTGATTTTTGCACAAATCCTGTCTGGTTAAAGGGTATGAGATGGCCTTTTGTAACCCAAGACGCCAGATCTTGAAGGAGCAGCTTGGCATAGTATTTCGATTCCACATCCAATAGAGTAATCATCCTGTAGTTTTTCGGATCTGATCTCTTACCACCTTTATAAATTGGATGTATAATAGCACCATGCCAAGATTCCGGTAGTACCTGGTTAGTCCAGCAATAAGAAAAAAGGGGTGCCAGTCGATTGGCCCAAAATTCTGTGTCCTGTTTATACAGAGATTGAGGTAGACCATTTGGCCCAGGAGCTCCATCTGAGCGACCCTCAGTTATTATTCGTGCTGTTCTTTCCGTAAGAATTCCTAATGTTGTGGATGCCCATTGAGTCGATTCTTCATGCTGGAGTGGTGATTTGGTATCAATTACAGATGGAATCCTTATGTTTAATTCAGAAGGTTTCTCGGGTATCCCAACATAGTTTGTACCTAGCAGGTGGCATAAATTGGGTTGTAGGGCCATAGCTGGAAGTTTGGCCAATAGATCATCTTCCTTTTCTGGTTCTTTAAAATGGGTTGTTAGATAAAATGCCCATTCGGCTTCAGAGATGTTAGCGCTACTTTGTCCTCCTTGTTTGTATGTTTTGGAATTAACAAGTGACCAGAACGATTTTGAGTTGTGACTTTTGCTTGCGTGTATCAATTTTAACCAGAACTGCTCGGAACGCTTGTTTTTCTCAAGAAATATTGCTTGTCGGAGTGATTTTTGAGCTTGCTTATATATATTGAATCTGTAGTCTTCCCCCGGGTGCCTACGTACTTGTCTTAGCGCACTATTGCGTATTGATTTTAATTTCTTAATTTCGGCTGTTATTATTATTGAATTGCCTTTATTGGTTTTTCGTGTAGTACGTGGAAAGTTTTTAAGCAGTTCCCGGGAGAAGAGTTCCCATGCTGTAGTAAGCGGGAATACATCGATGCTCCTTAAATCTTGCAGGGCTCTACATTTGGTCATTATTGCTGGTATAATTGGATCTGACCATTTCAACCTTTTAAGATTTTCAGTGTGATTTCCTCCTGAAGTCAGGCTTGTCGCGGCATGACGTGCTATATGAAATGACATAGTAGTCACTTGGGGACGATGATCACTGTCTCCTCGTGCGGCTATGGTATAATTCTCGATCAAAGGGAGAATTTCCTTATTGCAGATGGTATAGTCTAAAAAGGAGTAAATGCGACCATTCGATCTTGTCCAATTTGGTGGATTATCCTTAGGGAAGCGACCATTCAAAATTGTATAGCCCAAAACACTGAGTTGTAGCACCATGTATTCACCGAGTTTGCTGTATTTGTTACCGGTGGGTTTTGTTTGTTCCAGAATGTCTGGCCACGGTGCATCGTACTCTTCAGGTAGTTCTTGAAAGAGATTTGTGTTATAGTCACCAGATACTAAGCAGGCTGTTCTTCTGAGATTACTTTGTAATTTACACAAGATCTGGATTAGGTAGTTGAACTTGGATTTTTTCTCCCTGATGCTTGGTGAAATATAGACATTGATCAAAATCAATTGTTCAGTCTGTTTGGGAGTATCGATCCTTATGCCAAAAATCCAGTCTTCCTCGAATGACAATTGAACTATATTAGCTTTTAACTTGGCTGAAATGTAAATTGAAAGACCACCGCTGGGTCGACCAGACTTGTGCAGCTTCTGAGCGGGAATTCTATATTCCAAGTATCCTTCTATTGGAAGACTAACCAGGGACCATGTTTCCTGCAATAATATAACCTCGTGTTGTTTTAAAAACTTTATCACTTCTGGAGATTGAAGTTTTGGGGTAAGACCGTTGATATTCCACGAACATACTGAGAGACCGGGTTGAATACCAGTTCAATTGTAATTTCCCCCGTCCAGGGCCGCTGGCAGCCATGCCCAATCAGTCGCCATGATTTTGGGCTCCTCTATTTCAGGGTGAATAGCCCTTCCGGGGGATCGGCCTTTAGCTGATCTTAGTATTGAAGAAGATGGTGGTCCTAGTTTATCTAATATGATAGGAGATTTTGCAAGAACCGATGGATACCGTGGTTCAATTTGGGGAGCTATTTTAATACCCCATTTGTTAAATAGGTCAGACCTTGACAATACCTGCTCCTTAATTGCTACACTTGAAAAGGTGATCAATGTTGGTTCGGTAAGTTGATTACTTCTGATTGGTTTAAATTCGATTGAAATTATATCATTGGATTCAATATGACGCAGTTCAGAGGTGGATTTAAAAAGTTTCAGAATATTCCCTCTATTCAAAATATCGTGTGGTCCTTGAGTGATGTATTCAGGAATAAATAGCAATTTAGCTTTTATGTTTGTTGTGATGGGATCCTGGCCAGGGATCATGTGATTATTTTTATTCATTGTCCCGAATGGGTCAATTCTCCTTTGAATATATAATGGATGTTGCTTGTGTCCCGCTTGTCCGCCTTGAGATTGGTGGTCCACTATATTGGAGAGATGTTTGCCCATTTGTATTATATCCGGATTCTTAAGCAGTGTTATCTTAAAATTCTCATTTCCTCCTGACCCATATTCATCCTCATACTGTTTTATGACTTCCCTGTTTTGGTTTTCCTTTGGTGTATTTACCATATTTGTTGGAATTGTCGGATCTTCTAGTCCAGTTTTGGCAGTATTATGTAATGTTTCTGACTTAGTGACCTTTTCCAACTCATCTAAAATCAAGGGCTGTGGAGACTTTGCTGAAACCTCTCCCCTAGCCCCGAGTGGATCCTTGTGGTCTTTACAGTGGATGGAAACTGATGGCACCCTACTAATTGACTCTGTAGTTAACTGTAAAGGTGATTTTTGTGATGATGAGAAATTGCTATCAAAACTTACAGAACTGATTGAGCCAAGTCGTGTGTTGCCCTTTTCAATATGGAGGGGGTCACTAGTCATGTTTTTTATCACTGTGCTGCGTTTATTACGTTTTTTTCGAAGTCTCTTTCTTTCCCTTTTGCTCAGATGTTGATTTTGAGGGGATTTATTCATTATTCCCGACCCTGAGCCGACATCTCTAATTTCGGCACTTTGCATTGTTTCGGACGTAAACAAGGTTTCTGTTTTTGACGTAATTTTATTTTTATTAGTGGTTTGAAAAATACCGTACTCCTTAGGTGCCACTTGATTGTCTGGAGACGGAGCTGCAGCTGAGACGTCAATCAGTCGAATATCGATTTTTACTGGTGAAGCCTTATGTCCTTTACTAATTTTGTTACGATTTGTATTTTGATCTTTAACTTTCTGGGTGGTTACATTGATTGAATGTGAGCATGGGGGATACGGTTGGTCTTGCTGCCATGATGGTAATTTCCTTATTTCTGTCAGGACCAGGGCAAGGAACTGGGGAAGCGTAGACAGGCTATCGATTATTGGCGAGCAGCAACATATCGCTTGGGTCATGTTGACTTTGGATTGTGCTTTTGTGATTAAGGCGTTCAAGCCTTCCAATTTATTGTCAAACCCTGCCATATATACTGCTAGTGTATTTAGAAGATCGACTTGTAAATCAAGTTTATCTGAATGATAATTTAATGCAGATCCCGTAGATTGTAGAGTTTGTAAAAGCTGGGGCCAAGAAGTAGTGAATTCAAACACTGTTAGGTCATGACCTTCAGTCGCATCTTTTGTTTTATTAAATTCTGTCTTGAAGAAGGATAAGTCCAGGAGAGAGTGATCATTGGGCTCTCCCAACTTTGTTTCAGGGGATTCGTAATGGGCCAAGACAGGAGGCGTCTTTGGCGTTAGCGGTTTGATGTTACCTGGGGAAATCCTGGTCCACTGTGCTGCATGAGGGGTGATGTTTATTTTGTGTCCAGGAGAGCCTATGTTATTTATGTGAAGGTTGGTTTCCTGCTGTAAAGGTGATCTATGATTGAGGGGAGAGTCATCACTTGAAATAGATATTGGCGGTGAGCTTTGTTCCTTGTTTAATTGATGAACTTGTTGTAAGAGAAGAAGCGTGTCTCCGGACCGAGTGACTGAGCTTGTCCTATTTTTTCCAGGAGTAGAGAGATCATCCCTTGGAAAGTGGCCATCTGGGGATATAATTGTGACCTGGTTATCAAGCTGTTCGTGGATCAGGGCCTGCACTTTAGTCTGGGCTGGGTCTGTTTTAAGAAATGATTGAGAGGGCTGAACTGATGGAAACGATGTTTCGTTGGGGTTGGTTAAAACTTGAGCTTTGGTTCCAGGTTTCTTAAAAAAATCTCTGAGAGTCCTCTTTTTTACATCATTAATCATTTCCTCTTGCATGTTATGCTGTTGGATTGATGGCGCTAGAGGTGTTGTTGTTTCCTTCTTAGTGGTACAGCCTGAAGGGCCAGATCCCTGTTCAGAGTACTGCAGGTGAGGGGGCGATGACATCGAAGGGTGGAGTTGCACTGTCTCTAGTTCCTCAAGTGATTTTATATATTCTTTATTCAACTTCTTGCGGGTTTTTGCTGTTTCTTTCCTAAGCCTTCCGGACCGCATTATAATGTAACTGTAACTTGAAGTGGCTGCTCCCCCTTTCTTTGATGCTCTGGCTTCCTTATGGGACGGAGAATCACGCCTTTACACTTATTTATTGCGGGTATTGGCCCCAGTAAGCGGCAGCCAAGCTCCGCTCTATTTCAATAAGCGAGCGTGGGGAGCCGGGGAACGAGAAGGGTTACCGCCGCTGCGCTGGCCTGCGCGGCTCAACCCTACTCAACCCCTCAACCCCTCTGCACTTCAAACACTAGCCCCAATCACGGGCCTCCTCCTCGTTCAAGATAGCCGTGATTTTATCGCACTGTTGTCTGTCTTTCTTTTTGACCTTTCACACTCTACGTTAGTGAGAGACCTTTGACGGTATGATACCTACTGGAGCTATTATCCAAACTCCCAGTAGCTTATTTGACTTGCTTACTTGTCTGCAGCTTGTTCGTGGAGAGACCATAAGCAGCTGAAAGATTAGAGTCGGGGGGAGTCCATATACGTGCACGAAGCAAAACCAGACAGCCCACTGGTGGCCCGCAACTGTCTTTTTCCGGTGGAAACTGTACTCACTCAAACCTGCTTGCCAACCTCCCCTCGGCTGGACAGGCAGGACTGCTGGACTGCAGGACTGCTAGGCTGCTCCGTTCACTGTTAGCAGAGAGTAGCTCTGCTCACCTGCACCTTGCAGTCTGGAAATCTGAAGCCAGCGGAAATAACAGCTGAGGCTGAAGCTGTTGCGGTGACTGTGGTTTTTTCAGTATGCGAGGGAGGAACGAGGGATTGGAGCAGGATTAATATCACGGTGGATTTGAGGAGCAAGCCACACTGCACTGCACCATCCCCACCCGCCGCCTGAAAAACCAACAAGAAACCGCAGAAACCGCAGAAGAAGCCGTGAGGATCGTGCAAGAGCCGTGCAAGAGCCGTAGTAAGCACTTCAGCCTCCCGCTGCTACTGCCTCTTGCCGCTGCTCTCAACCCAGTGGCGTGGCGGTTACCTCGTGTGGTCTCCTCGTAAGCCCTCGCCTCCCAATGCTACCGCTTACTCCATGCGGCAGCGGCAACGGCAGCGGCGGTGGCGGCGGTGGTAGTCGCGGTAAACTGCTTGACAAGCCGACAAGCTGGCGGAAAGGTGAGCTGCAAAACCAGGAGCGGATCCACACAAAGCTTTGCACCAGAAAAGTTAAATTCTGTGATATATTGTCGTTTGTTCTTCTGCACTTTACTATTGTATTACTTTTATCAATGATGAATGTTTGATATATGTTGTTTTGTATTTCATGTAATGTTTTTTATATGAAATGTGATCCAACTAAGCAAACTATTGTTGGTTTCAATACAAAGGGTCCGATTCACAAAAGCATTTGTGAGTAAGAGAAGTAGTACTACAGGAGTACTCTTTTAATTACTTATACATACCATTGTGAATCAGCCACGTAAACACCAGCTCCCTGTTAGTAAATGTACGATAATGGCACAGTTCTTTCAATTTGTATTGTGGTTACACCCCACTCCTCATGCACCCTTAGATTCCTCAGCAAATCAGCGCTCAAATTTATTTCAATCAATTCTTATTTTAATTTGCTAAAAAAAAAATAGGGATGTACAAAGGTTTTTTATTACCTCTAAATTTTTCCTGAATTTAAAGAAAAATTCTAATATTACTTTTCATGAGGGTTGAAAAATTCCTGTTTTCCTCCCAAGCATGTATTTTCTTCATATTCAGAAAAAATGGCCATGCTAGTGTTCCTAATCAAGACATGCAAGTCCCATCGGGTGTGCTTCATGCTACTTGTATGTTTTTGGTTCAAAATGTTTTTATTAGATTTTCCAAAACAAAGCAAAGGAAAAACAATTGCGATAAGGGATGTTGTCTGAACATTATGTATCTTGCTACTTGTATGTTGGATCCATAATTTCATGGTGGAAATGTATGTTGATTTTTCCTTAGTGAGGTTTACATTTAGCAGAGATTTTCTGTGCACAGTGAAGTTTCCAAGGAGAAAAAAACAACACAGTCTTCTAATGCCTATATTAAAGGGAAAACCTTGTCCATATTTCCATACCCCAAAAGGCTAATACTATGTGGATCGGTAATCCTGAGTTGAGGGAATAGTGGGCAAATATGGGTTTTCTCTTATTGAGTAAAAAATAACCAATGGAATCACTGTCCTATTGTTGCAAAGTTACCTATTGACCTTGCTGTAGCTTGCAACAAAAAAACTTTTAAGCTTTGCACACCCAAGTTAAATCATTTGTTTGTTTCGGGTAAACACGTTCAAGCTTCAGAAAAGAGACACAAGTTATCACAGTACTGGTAGCAACTCTTTGAGTGGAATTTGCGCATTATGTTCCTATTCCACATACCATGGATGGATCATAATATATAACATAAGGGCAATGTTAGACCTGGCATCCTTGGCGTGGGTCTCCCTTCCATTTTTTCGTAATGCCTCCACTGTTGCCAATATGTTTTTGCTGGACTAGATGCTCATGGGCACTTTGCCGCTGCTAATCAGTGCCAAAGTGCAAGTGCTCCCTATCGTGAATTGATGTATGTATTAGTGACTCCATGATTGGATGATTGGTTTACTTGTCAGTCCCTAGTACCGTGCACTGAGTGTGCCCAGGGCTTGTAAATCCAATGCTGCTGGTGGGCTTGCAGCACGGGTTGTGCCACCCACAGAAGCAGCTTGTAAAGTGTGTCTCAGGCCTGCCATTGCAGAGCCTGTGTGCAGCCTAGGGCTGCCATGTCGACTTGGTGAGTGCACCCACTTACCAGTCCCTAAACCTTCCCTTTACTGCATGTTGGTCACCCCTAAAGTAGGCCCTAGGGCAGGGTGCATTGTAAGTATAAGTTGGACATGCCCTGGTGTGTGTGGCATGTCCTAATAGTGAATTACAGCCATTTTCGTTTTTCACTATTGCAAGGCTACCTGCTCCCCATAGGCCAGAATGGGCAGACTGACTATTACACCTTATAGTCAGAACTGACCCAGGGAACATGGTAGAAAAACGAATTTAGTATGCCTGAACTCAGGATGATAAAATACATCTTTTAGTGAAGTTGGTTTTAACATTCTGTGTTTGAAAATACCACTTTTAGAAAGTGGGTATTTTCTTGCCTAACTATCCAAGCCTGCCTCTGCTAGGTTGTGTATTCTTTGTCTGGAGATTGAGTGACAGGGGCTGGGGGTGGCTACAGGAGACAGGGTGAGTCAGCACAGGGCTGAATAGAAAGATCTGCATCCAGAGTGGAGGGAGGAGTTGCACCTGGGTCTGAATAGGGCTGTGCCTGCTTTCCACAATGCTGGCTCCACCTCCTGCCGGGCGGCTGAGCACTCTGCCCCACATTCTGAAAGGAAAGAAGGAGTCAGAAAAACAAAGTGCTCCAGGACTGACCAGAACTGGTTTTGGACTAGGCAGAGGCCTCTCTGCCTCCAGAGAACAAAGAGAATCAGGGTATAAGAGGGGCACCCAGACCCCAGGAAGATTAGATCACTTTTGGGAACAAGAAGAAACCTTTGCTGAGGAGCGGAACCAAGAAGAAACTGAGGAGAGACTATCCCTAAGCCTGAAGTGCTGCTTGGGGGATTGGCCTGCAGTGGTTTGCCTGACTGCCAAAGAAAGGAGAAAGGAACTTTTGCTTTGCTGTGACTTTCATCAACTTGTGAAGGATCTCCAAGGGCTTGGAAGAGAGCTTGCCCCCTGACCGAAGTCCCAGGACCATTGGACTTCACCCCTTTGTGAATTGCTGCTGGAAACTCTGTTTCAGTGGCTACAGAGGTAGGGAGCTGTGACCGACTCTCACGACCGACTCGGTGTCCTGTAAGCACCGCATCGAAGCACCGTCTCGCCCTGCAACGCACGGCCCTGGTCTCACCGACTCCGTCAACGAGCCGCTGCCTGCACCGCATCGAGGGACAACGCGTCCTGCAACGCTCCGCTACGCCGAATCGAACTGGTCCGACCGACACGGTCACTGCTGCTGAGTTCGAGTCCTGTGACCGCACCGGAGTTGGGCACCGCTCGCACGCTTTGCGACGCACCGCCCGACTCGCACCGCTGTCCGGACTGATCGACGCCAGCTCCTGAATCCGGCTCCGTCGCCGCACCGCAACCTGCCAGCACCGCATCGAAGCACCGTCTCGCCCTGCAACGCACGGCCCTGGTCTCACCGACTCCGTCTCGACGACGTCAACGAGCCGCTGCCTGCACCGCATCGAGGGACAACGCGTCCTGCAACGCTTCCATTTTTGCATCGCGACCGCGACGAACAGCCATCCGGCTCGCACGCCCGTGCCTGCCGCTTCAAGTAAAAGGTACTGTGACCGAGTCTGTCTACGCTGTGTTGGCCCGTCTCGACGCGGTCAGCTGGATTTGTTAGACTCTGTTTGTTCTCGACATCGCCGTAGCCGGAGGAGGCTACCGACTCGCACAGAACCTTGAATTAAGCCTTTTTGATCAGAACTAAGCACTCTTGACAGTATTGTGGATTATTTTTGTCGTTTATGGTCTTGTGATAAATCTATATAAAGTATACCTATTTTTATAAATATATAACCTGTGTGGTGTCCATTTGTAGTGTTGTCACTTGATTACTGTATGTGTTCACAAATGCTTTACACACTGCCTCTGAACTAAGCCTGTCTGCTCGTGCCAAGCTACCAAGAGGGTGAGCAGGGGTTATTTCGGGAGTGTACCTACTTTCCCTGACTAGACTCAAGGGTCCCTATTTGGACAAAGGTACCTACCTCTGCCAACTAGAGACACCCAAATCTAACATTGGTGGGCAGCGGTGAGGATTCTGGACTTGCATTTGTGACTCATGTACAGTGATTGGTGAACACTACTTAGTGAGTGCAGACCAAAACGCAACCACATACTTTTATAGCATTTTTTCTGGGATTTCCTATTTTTGCAACTGCCAAGTTTAATCACTATGGAGAAACCAGCATCAGTAGCCTCTGTTGAGTGTGATTGGGAAGAAGAGAGGCTAGAATGCTACACCCTCAAGCAGCTCAGGCAATTCTGCAAAAAGTTTAAAGTGTCCATGACCGGGCTCTCCAGGAAGGAGGACCTCCAAAAGGCGCTGAGGGCCTGGGTCGAATCAAGGAGTGCCCCTGTGGAGGGGGCTGAGAATGCAGAAGGGCAGCTGGAGGGGCTATTGGGTCTAGGGGCTGGAAGACCACCTTCCCCAGTAGGTAGCAGTGTTTCTGCCAGAGGACTGTCTCCAGAGGAGTTGGAGGACAGGAAAGAGAGTAGGATGCACGAAATGGAGCTGACCAAGCTCAAGCTGAATGGGCAGTTAGAATTCCAAATGCAAACTAGGAAATTAGCCCTAGAGGAAAAGAAAATGCAGTTTGAACATGAGAAAGTTTTGAGGGAGTTGGAATTGAAGGCCAAAAGCTTAGAGATTACTCCCTCTGGTGGCAGTGTACCGCCTGTGCCTGTTGAAGCTAGGGTGTATATTCCAAAAGATGTGGTTAAGGAATTTTTAAAAATGATGACATAGGGCAGTGGTTCAAAGCCTATGAGGTAGCCATGTCTTCCCACCGGGTCCCTGAGAAGGATTGGGGAGCGGGGTTGTGGGGACGGTTCCTCAGTGAAGGGCGGGATACCTTGTTGGATTTGCCCTCTGAAGTCTATAATTCGTACAGCCACATGAAGGATGCCTTAATGACTAGGTATGGTTTGACCCCTGAGCTTTATAGGCAAAGGTTCAGGAACTGTAGTAAGATTGAAAGCAGTACCTGGGTTGAATATGTGACCTTCTTTTGCAGAGCCTTGGATGGTTGGGTAAAGGGTAGCAAAGCGACTGATTTTCAGGCGCTCTTTGATTTGATTGCCTGGGAGCACTTGTCCGGTAATTGTTTTCCTGAGCTACGCCAGCACCTGATTGATAGTAAGCTGACTAACCCTAGGCAGCTTGCTGAGGAGGCGGACCGCTGGGTGAGTACCCGGGTCCACAAGGGTCACGTGGGAGACTCCGCCAAGGGTGGGCAGGGTCCCCAGCAGAAGAGTGGGGGACAAGGGTAAACAGAAGGAGTTCCATAAAGGGCCCCAAAGTAGACCCCAAGGGAACCAAGGGAAAGGTTCCCAGCCTCCCCTGAGAAGAAGCCAGTGGCCCTGACAGGCCCCCTGTTCACCAGGGACCACTGGTGTGTTACAAGTGTGGCGCCCCTGGCCACAAGGCAAACGATCCTCGTTGCCCTTTGCATGGAAAACCAGCACCCACTAGTGCAGTCCCCCGGCAGTTGGCTAGTGTAGCCCTGGGGGAGGAGTTGGGTGCCCAAGGTGGGGGGATCCCACAGTGTTTTCCCTTGTCTCATTAGGAGACTCTGAGATGGTCCCTAGGACCCCGCTGCCTGAGAACACTAAGAAATACAGGCAGTGGGTGACCATCAATGGCCATAGGGTGGAGGCTCTGAGAGACACAGGAGCCAGTGTGACAGCTGTCAAGTGTCACCTGGTGTCTAAGGAGCAGGTTATCCCTGATGCATTCTATCCGGTTGTTGCCGCTGACAACACAGAGAGTCACTGCAAGGTGGCTCAGGTTCCCTTTGAGTGGGGGGGTCTCGGGTACTCTTCAAGTAGCTGTGAGGCCAGCCATGCCTGTTGACTGTTTGTTAGGGAACGATTTGGAGAGCTCACCTTGGGCTAAGGTGGAGCGGAGTGCGCATTTAGAAATGTTGGGCTTGCCTGATTGGGCATGTGTGACCACCCGGTCAATGGCAGCGAAAGGTGTTCAAGAGGACCTGGAGCCTGAGAGGGAGGCCCAGGTGCCTGCCGGAGAGAGAGGAGGCAGGGGGCGCGGGAAACCGGCCCCCGAAGTTCCCACGGTCCAGGAGGAGGCAGACCCTGAGGGGGATGCCCTGGAGCCTACAGGGGAACAGGTAGCTGAACTGGGGGACCTACCTGAGCTGACCCATTGGCAGCAAGAAGGAGGACCCTCCAGGGAAGAGTTCTGCGAGGAGCAGAACGCATGCCCCTCTCTCGTGGGTCTGAGGCAACAGGCCACAGACCAGGCAGCAGGTGATCAGTCTGGATCACATTGGATTTACTGGGAGAATGGTCTCCTGTATTCAGAGCCTAAGGTTGCTGAGCCTGGGTCAGCCCGTGTGCTGGTGGTACCCCAGCGCTTCAGAGCCTTCCTACTGGGGTTGGCTCATGATGTACCGTTAGCGGGACATCTGGGGCAGGACAAGACCTTTGACAGGCTTGTTACCCATTTCTATTGGCCCCAGATGCGCAGGAGTGCCGCCACTCACTGCAGGACATGCCAGACTTGCCAGGCAAGTGGAAAGAGTGGGAGGAAGCACAAGGCTCCTCTCCAGCCATTCCCTGTGGTCAGCACCCCCTTTGAACGGGTGGGTATTGACATTGTGGGGCCACTGGACCCCAAGACAGCCATGGGCAACAGGTTTATCCTGGTCTTGGTGGACCATGCCACCCGGTACCCTGAAGCCATCCCTCTGAGGACAGTGACGGCCCCCGTGGTGGGACGGGCACTGATGGGAATTTTCTCACGTGTGGGATTCCCTCAAGAGGTGGTGTCTGACAGAGGTACCAACTTCGTGTCCAAGTACATGAAGTCCCTGTGGCAGGAGTGCGGTGTAACTTACAAGTTCACCACTCCTTACCACCCTCAAGGAAATGGGCTGGTTGAGAGATTCAACCGGACCCTCAAGGGCATGATTATGGGTCTGGAAGAACCCATGAGGCGTAAATGGGACGTCCTCTTACCATGCCTGTTGTTTGCATACCGGGAGGTGCCACAGAAGTCTCTAGGGTTCAGTCCCTTTGAGCTCCTCTATGGACACCCGGTGCGAGGACCTCTGAGTTTGGTCAAGGAAGGCTGGGAGCAATCTCCCAGGAAACCTCCCCAGGATGTATACAGTTACATGCTGGCCTTCAGGAACCAGACTAGGCGTTTCAGAGAACTTGCTGAGGCAAATCTGGAAGCCAGCCAGGAGGAGATGAAGCGGTGGTACGACCAGAATGCCACTCTGGTAGAGCTTCAGCCTGGTCAGAAAGTGTGGGTCATGGCCCCTGTGGAGCCTTGTGCGCTCCAGGACAGGTGGACCGGCCCTTTTACGGTGGTGGAGCGCAAGAGTCCAGTTACCTATTTGGTGGACTTGCAGTCTCCCAGGAACCCCTTGCGGGTCCTGCATGTGAACCGCCTGAAGCCCCACTTGGAGAGGTCCCAAGTGGGCATGCTCTTAGCTACAGATGATGGAATGGAGGAGGAGACCGAGCCTCTTCCTGACCTCCTGTCAGCCCGAGAGCAAGATGGATCAGTGGAGGGAGTAAACCTCTCTACCTCCCTGACACCTGAGCAGCAGGGTGACTGTCGCCAACTGTTGGGACAGTTCCCTGACCTGTTCTCCCTGGTTCCCAGTGTCACTCATTGGTGCGTCCATGATGTGGACACTGGGGACAGTCTTCCTGTGAAGCACAAGGCTTACAGGGTGACTGACAGGGTCAGAGCCTGCATCAAGGAGGAGGTCTCCAAGATGTTTGCGCTAGGGGTGATTGAGTCCTCTAACAGCCCTTGGGCCAGCCCAGTGGTCTTGGTTCCAAAGGCTGCCGCGCCTGGTGCCACACCAGAACTCCGGTTCTGTGTGGACTACAGGGGACTCAATTCCGTCACCAGGACTGACGCCCACCCCATCCCCAGAGCTGATGAGCTCATAGATCGGTTAGGGGCTGCGCGGTACCTCAGCACGTTTGACTTAACGTCTGGGTACTGGCAGATCGCCTTGACTGATGGGGCAAAAGAGAGGTCAGCATTCTCCACACCAGATGGGCACTACCAGTTCCGGGTGATGCCCTTTGGGATGAAGAATGCCCCTGCCACCTTTCAGAGGTTGGTCAACCAGGTGTTGGTTGGACTGGAGGATTTCAGTGCCGCCTACCTGGATGACATCGCAGTGTTCAGTGCCAGTTGGGAAGAACATCTGCGCCACCTCTGGGAAGTGTTGATGGCGCTGCGGAGGGCAGGCCTCACAATCAAGGCGAGTAAGTGCCAGATTGGGCAGGGTTCTGTGGTGTACTTGGGACACCAGGTTGGGAGCGGCCAGGTGGCGCCCCTCCAACCGAAAATTGATACCATTCTGGCTTGGGAGCCCCCAAGACCCAGACAGAGGTGAGAGCCTTCCTAGGACTCACCGGGTATTACCGGAGATTCGTCAAGGGGTATGGCAGCATTGTTGCCCCCTTGACAGAGCTGACTTCCAAGAAGCAGCCCAGGAAAGTGATTTGGACTGACGCCTGTCAAAAAGCTTTTGACACCTTGAAGACTGCCATGTGCACGGCGCCTGTGCTCCAGGCACCCAACTTCTCCAATGAGTTCATTGTTCAGACCGACGCTTCAGAGCATGGTGTAGGGGCTGTTCTATCACAGATCAATGAGGAGGGCCTAGACCAACCTGTAGCCTTCATCAGTAGGAGGTTACTTCCCGGGAACAGAGATGGAGTGCTATTGAGCGTGAGGCATTTGCTGTGGTCTGGGCTCTGAAGAAGCTGAGACCATACCTGTTTGGGACTCACTTCCGGGTTCAGACAGACCACAGGCCCCTCAGATGGTTGATGCAGATGAGGGGTGAGAATCCAAAGCTGTTGAGGTGGTCCATTTCCCTACAGGGGATGGACTTTACGGTGGAACACCGCCCTGGTACAGAACACGCCAATGCTGATGGACTGTCCAGATTTTTCCGCCTTAGCGATGAGAACTCCCTAGGGGTAGGATAGTTCTCCCCACATTTCAGCTGGAGGGGACACGTGTTAGACCTGGCATCCTTGGCGTGGGTCTCCCTTCCATTTTTTCGTAATGCCTCCACTGTTGCCGATATGTTTTTGCTGGACTAGATGTTCATGGGCACTTTGCCGCTGCTAATCAGTGCCAAAGTGCAAGTGCTCCCTATCGTGAATTGATGTATGTATTAGTGACTCCATGATTGGATGATTGGTTTACTTGTCAGTCCCTAGTACCGTGCACTGAGTGTGCCCAGGGCTTGTAAATCCAATGCTGCTGGTGGGCTTGCAGCACGGGTTGTGCCACCCACAGAAGCAGCTTGTAAAGTGTGTCTCAGGCCTGCCATTGCAGAGCCTGTGTGCAGCCTAGGGCTGCCATGTCGACTTGGTGAGTGCACCCACTTACCAGTCCCTAAACCTTCCCTTTACTGCATGTTGGTCACCCCTAAAGTAGGCCCTAGGGCAGGGTGCATTGTAAGTATAAGGTAGGACATGCCCTGGTGTGTGTGGCATGTCCTAATAGTGAATTACAGCCATTTTCGTTTTTCACTATTGCAAGGCTACCTGCTCCCCATAGGCCAGAATGGGCAGACTGACTATTACACCTTATAGTCAGAACTGACCCAGGGAACATGGTAGAAAAACGAATTTAGTATGCCTGAACTCAGGATGATAAAATACATCTTTTAGTGAAGTTGGTTTTAACATTCTGTGTTTGAAAATACCACTTTTAGAAAGTGGGTATTTTCTTGCCTAACTATCCAAGCCTGCCTCTGCTAGGTTGTGTATTCCTTGTCTGGAGATTGAGTGACAGGGGCTGGGGGTGGCTACAGGAGACAGGGTGAGTCAGCACAGGGCTGAATAGAAAGATCTGCATCCAGAGTGGAGGGAGGAGTTGCACCTGGGTCTGAATAGGGCTGTGCCTGCCTTCCACAATGCTGGCTCCACCTCCTGCCGGGCGGCTGAGCACTCTGCCCCACATTCTGAAAGGAAAGAAGGAGTCAGAAAAACAAAGTGCTCCAGGACTGACCAGAACTGGTTTTGGACTAGGCAGAGGCCTCTCTGCCTCCAGAGAACAAAGAGAATCAGGGTATAAGAGGGGCACCCAGACCCCAGGAAGATTAGATCACTTTTGGGAACAAGAAGAAACCTTTGCTGAGGAGCGGAACCAAGAAGAAACTGAGGAGAGACTATCCCTAAGCCTGAAGTGCTGCTTGGGGGATTGGCCTGCAGTGGTTTGCCTGACTGCCAAAGAAAGGAGAAAGGAACTTTTGCTTTGCTGTGACTTTCATCAACTTGTGAAGGATCTCCAAGGGCTTGGAAGAGAGCTTGCCCCCTGACCGAAGTCCCAGGACCATTGGACTTCACCCCTTTGTGAATTGCTGCTGGAAACTCTGTTTCAGTGGCTACAGAGGTAGGGAGCTGTGACCGACTCTCACGACCGACTCGGTGTCCTGTAAGCACCGCATCGAAGCACCGTCTCGCCCTGCAACGCACGGCCCTGGTCTCACCGACTCCGTCAACGAGCCGCTGCCTGCACCGCATCGAGGGACAACGCGTCCTGCAACGCTTCGCTACGCCGAATCGAACTGGTCCGACCGACACGGTCACTGCTGCTGAGTTCGAGTCCTGTGACCGCACCGGAGTTGGGCACCGCCGCACGCTTTGCGACGCACCGCCCGACTCGCACCGCTGTCCGGACTGATCGACGCCAGCTCCTGAATCCGGCTCCGTCGCCGCACCGCAACCTGCCAGCACCGCATCGAAGCACCGTCTCGCCCTGCAACGCACGGCCCTGGTCTCACCGACTCCGTCTCGACGACGTCAACGAGCCGCTGCCTGCACCGCATCGAGGGACAACGCGTCCTGCAACGCTTCCATTTTTGCATCGCGACCGCGACGAACAGCCATCCGGCTCGCACGCCCGTGCCTGCCGCTTCAAGTAAAAGGTACTGTGACCGAGTCTGTCTACGCTGTGTTGGCCCGTCTCGACGCGGTCAGCTGGATTTGTTAGACTCTGTTTGTTCTCGACATCGCCGTAGCCGGAGGAGGCTACCGACTCGCACAGAACCTTGAATTAAGCCTTTTTGATCAGAACTAAGCACTCTTGACAGTATTGTGGATTATTTTTGTCGTTTATGGTCTTGTGATAAATCTATATAAAGTATACCTATTTTTATAAATATATAACCTGTGTGGTGTCCATTTGTAGTGTTGTCACTTGATTACTGTATGTGTTCACAAATGCTTTACACACTGCCTCTGAACTAAGCCTGTCTGCTCGTGCCAAGCTACCAAGAGGGTGAGCAGGGGTTATTTCGGGAGTGTACCTACTTTCCCTGACTAGACTCAAGGGTCCCTATTTGGACAAAGGTACCTACCTCTGCCAACTAGAGACCCCCAAATCTAACAGGCAATATAACCCGCGAGCAGCATATTAAGCAAAACCCGGAATTAGAATATTTTTCTGTGCCTTTAAGTGGTTCCTAACAGTTTTTTTTAGGCCTGACTAGAGACGGGTTTATCTGTCTAAAAGATCTGATGTATTCATGAAAGAAAAAGATTGAATAGAAGATGCATAGACAGAGGACTTTGGCTCTACCTCTTTGGGGATCCTCTATACAAGCATTTGATTGGCAGCAGTTGTGGTAGATAGTCTATGAAGTAATTTCATTATTCATTACTGATAAAGGCATTGCAAACACAGATCAGATGTAAAAACATACAGCATGGAAGTGCGCTGCCTTGCGTAGCCTCATACAATAGGATCAGTTTTTATATTGTGAACTGTCTGAAAAATAAAATAAAGAAAGCGGTTTTGCATTGTGAACTCTCACGCATACATCACAAAGGGGTTGTACATTAGGAACCCAGTGACAAGCATGCTAGGTAGGAAGTGCTTTTCATGGTTTAACTCTGAAAGACCTTTTTGCACAGAGGTCTGTTTTGCATTGGGTGCATTTCTAAGTTTACTCATAATATGTTGCTGTCTGTCACTTAAATATTTTTTTCTTTTTTAAAAGAAGAAGCAGTGACTGAACATTGGTTTATTGAGTGTTATAATATGGTTTGTAGTGTTCAGAGTTTCTAACACACTTTACCTCCTTGAGTAAGCCTTGCACTGCTCTGACTCAATCAATTAATCAATAAAATCTTTATTCGATCTCTTTAAAACAGATCATAAAAGCATAGTTTCAATCAGAGACCCCATAAAATAAACAAATACAAAAAGTTAATTAGGATCATTTAAAATTATTTAAAATCAAGATGGGCTTTGAGTACCTCATGAACTAGGATCACTTAATATAAGTACCCATAGTTCTTGCTTACACCAATTATAGCATCAAACAGCCTCACACCTTTCTCTTTCTCATACAGACCCACAAGAAGGTAGCAACCGAAAAACAGATAAAAGGATCAGGGTGAGATTTAAAAAAATACAGTGCCACCCTACATTGGCTAAAATTATAATGCCTTAGAAGTGGGAGAATGAAGGCTTCTCTTTCTGTCCGGTAGAACTCACAGAACAGTACCAAGTGAAGATCCGACTGAGGCGAAAGTTTGTCGCAGGAACATGAAGTCAAGTCTGAATGTCTAAATTTCCTCTCCGGGTACCCTAGAATCAAAGGGATGAGTTCAGACGAAATCTCAGTAGTATGTATCTATGCTGCACTATTGTGGTGCGGGCTAGGTAAGAACAACCTTCCTCTAGTAAAGGGGGTATCTGATCATAAGCAAGAGCCGCCTTTTGTCGATTGTTCCCTATGGATATGGTTAGCTCTCTGCATATATGACTCGATTAGTTTCTGCTTAGAAATCCTCCTGCACGCTGTTTGGTCCTTGAATAGATCTCCCAGCCCAATTGCACTTAATTCTGCCTCCACATATCTGAGCCATCCGATCTTATGGTAGTGATCCAGCACAAGACAGTCTTTAATTATATGTTGTGTTAGATTGACCGTGGTCCTGCGCCATATGGAGAACCACAACCGGATTGGCGCCAATCTAATGATGTCTACCATGTAAGGCAACGCTAATTCAAGATGTAAAATATAGTTGGAGAAAAAGGGGGGTTAAGAAACCCTTGATTTAAAAAAGCTGTCTTCCAGAAGTTGGAGTTGGTCAATATGCGCCATGCCCCAGACTCCCGCCCCCATAAGCTACCGCTGCCTTTGCCTGGTAAATAGTTTTAATTGGGTCCAAGGGACTGGCGCCTAGATTTTTGTCAAAAACCTTGATGGCTTGCAGACTTCTCTCCATCCCTAACATTCTGCTGCTACCAGGTTTGCCCATAACTGATGTTTGTCAAATAAGACTCCCAAGTATGGAAAATACTCTACCACTTCTATTTGCCTCGATCGCAAGTGAAAGTGGGGAGATTTTACGCCTTTACCAGTCCCTGCTATGATGATAAAAGATTTAGTTTCATTCACTTTAAGGTCCAGCGCAGTCATGATTGATGCATAAGATGTTATAAGGCTCTGAAGAGCTGCCCCCGTTCTCGCAATTAACACTGCACCATCAGCATATGCCAATATTGGTAAGGGGGTATTATCAAACATGGGCACGTCCAGAGGAGAGCCAGTCAGGGCTGCCTCTACCCCGTTTGTGTAGATGGAAAAAAGAAACGGGGCGAGAACACATCCCTGCCTGACTCCTCTATTAATCCTAAATGAACGTGAACACTCCCCTTTTGTGCCATACCGGACACATGCGGTGGCATTGGCGTACAATTGGCAAATGAAGTTAATTATTTTGGGGTCAATCCCCATCATCTCCTCCATCACGCGCCATAGCTTCTGGTGGGACACGCAATTGAATGCCGCTGTCAGGTCCCTAAAGGCCATATAGATTTTCCCGCCTTTTGCTTTTGTGTATTAATCTATACAGAGTGAGAGATTAAGGCATTGGTCTACAGTGCCTTTCCCCCTCTGGAAACCATATTGTGCCTGCATCAAGATGTTATTTTCTTGGGCCCATTCCTCCAACCTAGATAGGAGGAGCCGACCCATGAGTTTGGCTGTTGTGTCCAGTAGGGAGATGGGCCTGTAGTTCTTTGGACTGCCCCTGTCCCCTTTTTATATATTGGGACTATGACACTATGCTTCCAAGATGGTGGAGGCCCTTCGATCGCTATGCTGTTAAAGACGTTTGTTATCTTATTATTTCTGGAATTCTAGGGCGGGTTTTTAGCGCATTTACAAGTGCTTTTCTTGCTTTGGAGCAGGGGGAATCAAACCATCGGTTAGCAGAAGAACTGTTTGCCAGTTTAAGGCGAGTAAGAGCCACTTTTATTTTCGCTAAAAGGTCTCTAAACTGGAACACTAATAGTGATGGGGAGGTCTCTTCGACCAAACAGTTTAAGATATCATCCTGTGTATTTCGTATTATTGCAGGAGCCATCTTCCGCTTCACGACTTGTGCCCACTTTAGTTGGTACCTATTTTTCCTAGTTAAGGAGATGTTTATTGCCTTCTGTTGGTATTTCACTTCCTTACAGAGGATGCTTAGTTGAATAGTTAAGATGGCATGGTCACTATAACAAGTGACTAAGTTATCTATATGGGACACCTTTTCATTAGATGGGATAGAAACTAAGATAAAATCGATGGTTGACTCATAGTTGTTCCGCCTGAATGTTTTCCCTATATGGCCTGCCATCATATTGTTGACTATTCCCATGTTCCTGGTGTATAGGAGTCTGTTTAGGCTATCTCCATATTCGTTGTGAGCAAAATGGGGGAACGGATTGCCCTGTGGGTCTTCCAACCCGCATACCATAACCTCCTTGTGCTTGCAGAGGTGAATATTAAAGTCGCCCACCCAGATGATATTAAGTGGGCCCTTTTTTGTGAGCAAATTAAGTTTTTCTATTTCACTATTTAACTCCGCTACTACTGCCTTCATATTACCACCAAATTCATTATTATAGTAGTTAATTAAAAGCCAAACTCCTTCATTGGAAGACTCTAGCAGGAGGAGGTCAAAGTGGTTGTTTGAAGAATCGGCCATTCTTACATTTAATGGTAAAGTGTTTGAAATTAGAGTTAAGAGTCCCCCCTTTGCTTTACCTGACACTGAAGGCACCGCTGCCGTCTGAAAGGAGTGATACCCATTGACAAAAACGGGCTCCTTGGCCCATGTTTCCCGGAAGCAGATAATCTCCTGAGGTGGCCAGAGTTTAAGCCACTGTTCATTGCCTAGCTTCGATGCAATGCTGGCCACGTTCCAGGAAACTAAACTAATCATATTTTTATTAACTTCGCTACGGGTGGGAAAATCTCTGGGTTCCCCTGTGATACAGACACTGGGTTACATGGTATAAATGCTCCCCCGACAGCAGGGAGGACAACTGGGGTTAGGCAATCACAAGTTTCCAGGTCGGACAGAGCAGCACAACAGTTGTCCAGCCTTACCCCTGGGATCGTAATGGTTCCCTCCCCATGGATCAATGGTTGACCTGGTCTTGCCATGAACCACTGATCAATTCCATACATACAGCCCTGCTTGTAAAAGTGCTCCAATGATAAAGAGATAATCTGAGTACCCTTAAGGGCGATATTGTGGAGATGGCTTAGGAGTGTTTTCACCGCATTTGCGTTATTAAAATTTATCACCACACAGTCACCGGGAATGGATTTGGTAGAGGTTCCCAGCCACCCCACTCTCCTGGCCATAATAATTTGATTTGACAGCAAACAACCCCTCATCCCCGAGTCGATTAAATGGGATGAAAGCCGGTGCAGACATTTGTCCATCAGCTGCGTTGTCGATTCGTGCTGATTTTTCCGCCTGAAGGTCAAGCACTAAAGGGGTGCACTTGGTGCTCGTTTTGGTAAAAGAGTAAGAAGGCCCTAGGACACCAAAGGAAAAAGACTCAGATGCCACAATTAGAGGCCAGTAACCACTGATTTCTCTGTCTCCACCTGATCAGTTTCCCACATTTCCACACAAACTGCAATGCAACTGTATTGTTCTTGAAGAAGTCAGTCCTGTTACTGTCTATATCTTCCCTTTTCCCCTTTCTGTGGCACCCTAATCTCCATCAGCTGCAGCGCTGGTTGCCACTGAACCAAACAGCAGTAGCACTTCATGCTATGGGTATCAGCAGCAGCAAAGCAAATGTAATGCAGCAGGATGTGCCATGGACTCCCAAAACCTAAAACAACTGCCACATCCAAACACAATGATGCAGTGCTGTTTGCAGTGGGCTGGTGGATGGTATGTTGCAGAAAAACAAGCAAATGGTCAAGCTGCTGTTGTATTCTCCTTGCCTCTCCTCAAACAGAGATTGTGGTACTTCTTGTTTTGACCACTGCTGCGATTCCTCCTGAGCCACCACCCCTCCATCCAAGTGGGCAATGAATGCAGTGGCTGCGGTCTATGCTGCATCAAGCTAGTTCATCTACTAAGTGAGTATGGTGCTGTTTTGTGCATGTGTGAGGGTGTGCTCTTCCTGACATCCACGGTATAGTGATACAGTCTAGTGATGAACGAGCTTCTCCCGACAAGCTCATGGTACCACATATGCACCCTGGGTATGAAGGGAAAGGGTACTGCACCCACATAGAAGAACTAGAATGGCTTTAATGTTGGTGCACTGAGGTTAGCATAAACCAAAGAGAACACCTGTTGGAGTGTGGTGCAGAGCTGTTTATGAGAGGCCAGAGACAAAGTCCTAGAGAATAGGGTTAGGATCAGTAAGCACACATGGGGATGGGTTAAGGGAGCTGAGACTCTGTCCACTGGTGTAATTTATGCTTGGTAAAAAGATTATAAACACAACAGGTTGAGCACATTAACTGGTGGTCAGTGATCTGTACGGGCGGGGGATTGGTGGGTGGGGGCAATCTGCCAGCGATTACTGGGCAAGGATTCTAGAAAGTAAATAGGTGGACAGCAGTGGCAGCCACCACAACATGAAGGTGTGGGTTTGGGGGGGGGATTGGCAGGGGGACGTTAAAGGGAAAATAATATTTTTTTTTAAACGTACCTTTCGCCGCAGCCTCCGACGGCCGCCTTGGAGCTCTCCCAGCAGTCTCTGGGTAGGCAGAGGCTGCTCAGCCAGGATTGGTCTTAGCGGCCTGCTCTCCCGCTCAGACACTGCTGTGTAGCCTGCGGCTTTTCTCTAACCCGGCTGTGAACACAGCAGGGTTGGAGAAATAGAAGTGTACTGGTATGTTTGGCCTGCCTGTCATGGCCCAGGCCCATCCCACCATGCGCGCACATCAGAGCCAGTCACAGAAAAATAAAATATTGTTTCCTGATCATTTTATTTTTCTGTGACTGACTCTGACGATTGGGGCTACGCTCCTGCGCAATTACGGAGGAGCCGCCCCTGGTGGACAGTTTGGGTTATTAACACCAGCCAGCCCAATCTATGCCAGCCTCATTAAGGAAAGCAGATCATCAAAACCTACCAGTAGAAGAGGAGGAGGACACCTCTAAGAAACATTTGATGCAGCATTGTTTCAAGAGAAAGACTCCTCCATCATTAAATTTGTACAGAGTGTTTCATCAGCCGCGACCTCAATGAAAATATGAGGGCAACTATTATACTCCTAATGATATAAAAGCAAAACACCCTAAACACTAATAGCACTCTTACACACTACTAATGGCACTCTCACACCCTCACAGAGTACCAGTTATGCAGTAGCAGAAGCATTCTTACACTCCTTACATACTAGCATTCTTGCACTATGGATAGCACTCCCACACTCATCAGAATAGTAATCACACACTACAAGAAATATCCTGAAATCTCTCACAGATTAGTAGTCACATACTTCTGATGGCACTGACGTCCCTCACAGAGTAGCAGTCTTACACTACTGACAACACTCTCACATCCCTCACATATTAGTAGTATCACAGTACCAACAACGCCTTTTCCCCAACTCAACAGGTCTTGATTATGAGTAGAAGAATGTTACCCAGGGTGATAAATCCAGCTGGAGGTCCACCACCTGTACTTTCGAGTGTTTCTGGGCTTGGAATCTTTGGGTCTTCAAACTCCAGACCTGATAATTCCAGGCCCCATTATATTCTATGAGCAGCAGCACATCGTAGCCCCGCCCAAACCCTGCAGCTTGACGCAAGAGCAGAAAGTGCTTTCCAAGGAAAGGCTCCTGCTATCGCTCAACACCCACCCACCCCCCCACCTCCAGCCCTCAAGCTGACACTTTCCAAAGCCTCAGAACAGGTAGAAAATGTCAACGTTTTTCTCTATGGAATAAGGGTGAACCATTTAGAAAAGTACATAGGGGCATATTTACCAAAACATTTCGGAGCGCGGTGTTACGCCAAATTTGGCAACACCGCGCTCCGACATTTTTAAAATGCAGGGATACCCCCGTATTCACAAAAATATGGCACACACCTGTCTTTCCCCTAGCGCTGCCTCTAAAAAAGCTGACTAGCACCTGAACTGGGACCCTGCTACCATGTGGCAAGGGAGCCTGCACTGCAAGGGCGATTGTTTATGTGCAGGAAGGTACACCTTCCTGCACATAAACAATCAATAATGGAGATTTGCTCTTTTTATGTGTGCTGCAGAATGCAGCACAACTACAAAGAGCAAAAAACAAGGAGAAATTAATCATTTCTCCTCGTATCGCCATCCTAAGACTAGGTATTCTTTGGCGTTTTTTTGTTTGGGGCTGCCCCAGCCTTGTAAATCTGGGGCAGCATCAAAAAGCAATGGGTGTTGCGGTGGAACACCCACTGCAACACCCATTGCACACCCCTTAGCCGCAGAGAACGTCAGCGGAAAGGAGCATATTTACAAGGTGGTGTTAAGCCACGTTAAGTGGCTTAGCGCCACCTTGTAAATATGGGAAATGACGCTATGCCACTGGAGCGTCACAAAAAGTAACGCTCTGTTGGCGATAGGGGCTTGTAAATATCCCCCTATGTGTCTGTATGGTAATTTCCCATTCAGGAGAGAAAACTTATAATTATTGGTTTTTAGTGTGGAGATACCAGCTGTAATTGGGGATTCTGGCCCCCAGTATCCTGGCACCAATAACCGTCAACCTTGTAATCAGGGCCTCAATCGTTTACTGGACGACATTTTCGACTAGTCATCAATGATCAATAGAGAAGCCGATAAAGGAGAAAATAGCAATGCAGTTTAGCATCTTCCTGTTCCTAGGAACAAAACTTAACCATACAGAGGTGTTTTATATTTGTGTTGCATATCTTCCTAGTTTGCTTGATTCTCTAGTAAATTCGTAAATCCCTTTTATAATTTGCCACACGAGTCAATTAAATGTTTTATTGTTTATAGCCGCAGCTGTCACAATGTACACTCAAATAAAACAAAGCATAAATAGCTTCATAAGGCACAATATAAAATGGATCACTATCATAAAATATAAACTTCAAATAGCATAGTTGTTAAAAAGCAATTCCATAAATCTTTTGTGATTGACTCATTTCTGAGAGAGCTGTTGTTTATCGCTCGGTATCCAGGCAATTCTAAAAGTGCGTCCATATTACTACTCCCCAAGATAATATGGATGGCATGAGTAATGTCTTATTCTCTTCTCAACAAAGGGCACCATTCTTTGGATCATCAGAAGCGTTTGAACACTAACAAATTAAAAGCATCTCTACTTTGGCAGTGTTATAAATACATAGTCTAACGCTTTGTAAATTGGGACAGCCAGGGAAGTAGGATAAATCCCTTTGTTTAACACTCAAATTCAGATATTTTTGAAAATGGATAAAAGTCCAAATACCTATTTAATGTAAGAGGCAATTGAAATAGGAACTTGAGCTGTTTGCACTGGCAGCCTGAACTTTGGCCTTATTCTAATGCGAGCAAAGCTCTTTTTCAGTATCGTTTACACAGGCTATTTGAAGCACCCACTTATGCAGGAGGGGTGTTCCCTGATTTGCATAGGCAGTCCAGTGTGGCTTGCAACATGTTCCGAATTGGTGCACAAGGGTCCCACATAGGCTGGATTGAGTAAAGAAAACGAATTCAACAATTTATTTCCTCTGACGTTGCAGCTTCCTTACATATAGGCAACTACAGACCTACAGTTTCAGAGGTATCTGTGTGTAATTAATAGTTCAGTGGCTATTCTGTATTCAGGGACAGTAAAATGTTATAACGTTTTGTTTTATTTGCCTACAATTTGAGTTGGAGGTAACTCGCTAACGGGAAAAACAGTTATCGTCTATAATTCACACGCAAGAGCAGTATGTTTGCAAGTTTCTGTATTAAGGCAGTTATTAGCCCATACGTCATGTATGACGCACTCATAGGAAACTTTATAGATGCTTTTCACTTTTCCAATGTGCACATGTGTGTGCGCATGTGTGTGCGTATGTGTGTGTATGTGTGTGGCGGGAAAATTATGTGCACTTTTGTGAATTTGTAGGTTAATGCAGAAATCCATGCACACAAACACACACACACACATTACAATGTACTTACTAAAGTATTGAAGGAAGCATTGAGTGTGATGACCACTGGAAGAGTATGCCATAACATGACAATAGGTTGAGATTGTTTTACATGTAAAGGATTGCAAGAAAACACAGCAATAAAACACTCATGCAGCCAAAACAATGACAAAGAGCTTAGCAGAAACACACTGTGCTATGATGTAGCAGAGAGTATGGGTCAGGTGTCTTTCCCGGGGCCGGACTGGCCGTAGCGGGCACCGGGCATTTCCCCGGTGGGCCGCCAGGGTGGGGGCCGGTTTTGGGCCCCTGGGGAGCCGTTTTTTTTACAGGGCCGTTTTTGCAGCATAGCTGCAATATCAGGCCCTGTAACAAAATCGTCCGAAACCAGCCCTGGCAAACAGCTCGGCCGCACCCTCAACCCCCAGGGGGGCCGGCCGAGCACTTTGCCAGGGCCGGTTTTGGTTCCCAGTCCGGCCCTGTGTCTGTCGTCTGTGTCTATTGTAGGCATACAGACACAGCAACAGAAAGAAGAGCACAAGGCAATGCAGAAAGGCATAGCATGCTGCCAGAAGAGAAAGCAAAGAAGACTGTTTTGCTGGCCATCAGGAAATGGAAAAGGGGGAAGAGAAGAGAAAAGTTGTAGAAAACTCATCTGATTGGAGAAAAGAATAGGATCGGGGATAAAAGCATAAAGAGAAAGTTTTTTATCTTGTGGGAAACATAGGGTAACAAAAAGACACAGGTAGTGGGAACATGTAATCATGGGGACAGAAAAAGCTGAACCAGGTAGCAAAACATTTTGGGGTTTATTCACAAACCGCAGATGGTAATACCTGTAGTAGTGCTACAGAAGTACCACTCACATACTACAAAAAGCTATTTAAAAACCTACATGCAAAAACCTGCACCTCTGCCTCTCCTATCTTTTTTATGCTGAGCATAAACACCAAACATGGCCAACAACTGGGCGAAACCCTTTCATTTTTTTTTGTAACACATATTTTATTAAATAGCTGGGTTTGCAAGCAAATTTACATTACAGATAGTTTTTTTGTTTACATTGTACCCAAAGCGGATACATTATCTCGTATGATATACAAATCTGGTAACCTATTCCGTCAGTACTTGCGTATTCTTGTTGACAATTAAGGTAGACATGGGGCGAAACCCTTTCATAGAACATATTGGTGGCAGTGGCTTAAAATAAATCCCGTAGGAAATAATGGGGAAATAAATTAAAAAAAATTGACTTTCAAAAAATATATAAACATTTTATTTAATGTTAAAAAATAATATATAATAAGATACTACATATTAGTTTATTATATATTTTTAATAAACTTTAGAACGCATTTAAAAATAAATGTATAAAAATAAACATTTTACTGTAGGTGGCATTTTTTTTTAATAAATGCTCAAATAAATTATTGTTCATTATTTGAATATATTTAAATTAATTTTTTAATACACTAATAGTGCTGTATGTTTCTATTTGTTCTAGATTTAAAAAATACAATTATTTTGCATTAATAGTTAACATAAAAATATTTTTACTATTTCTTTTAAAAGTTTAATAAACTATTTTACTTTTCCCTATACTTTACCATATGGGGAGTTCCTCATTGGTGGTGGACACCTGTGCCTACGTGTGAAAAGTTACTAGTAGTAACTTCATACTCATAATATTGGCTCAACTCCCTGTTTCAGAGAGTGGGGACATGTAAATCTACACTTTGGAGTAACTTTACACTCTGAAATAGTGAATAACCAAAAGAAGGAGTTACTCCAAAGTGTAGGAGTAAACTTACACATGAGTAAATCTACGTGCATAAATTTACATTTTCAAATATTAACAGTGGGGCTTTTAAGATAAGGCGCAAGGTCTAAATGGAGCAAATGGAAGATCTCCAAAGACAATCTGCTGCAATTAGAGCACATCCCATTTGGAAAGTGGGAAGTAGAGGTAGAAAAGGGTTGGAGGGTCTCCTGTATTAACCCCAAAGTGTAAAAAAACCCTTGTACAAAATTCTCAAAGTGAAAAACACAGATGGCCTTTATGAAGTTGTACAAAGTTCCTAGAGGGCAAGAATGTAGACAGTTTCACATATCACCTAGGTATGTATTTAAGCAGTTGCAGACTTGAACAAAAGATGAGGAGTACTTAAGATGAGATGCCTCTCTCTTTTTTCCCCTTTCTCCCACCACGTGTGCTTGTGTCCTGTCTTCCCAGCTTTACTAGACTCTTCAGAGTTACAATCCAACATCTTCAATCAGCAGGGGACATAAAGCAGGAAAATACATTGGAAAACATAAACACAGCTTGTGACCTGCAGAGTTAACCATAACCTCCAGCTAATTGCAATCATATTTTGCACATCTGCCTCTCTTCTTTCCTTCATCACACTATGAGGAATTGCTTCTCCCAAGACAACGTAGGAGCACCTTTCTGGTCACTCACACACAACACCAAAATGCTTACACAGATTTTCACAACAACAAACACAAAACTCTTCCAGCTGTGGACTCCCCGGGGAGTGCTGGACACTACAGTGCCCCACTAACAAAAGTATTCTTCAGCAAAATATTATGTGAAATTTCACATCCAGAAAATCCCACAAAATTCACATAATGGGAAATGAATTCATCTCAAGATGCAAAACAACATTTTTGGATGTTCGTAAGTTCTAGAAAAACTGAGATTTGTTGATGCAGAATTGAAAAGTCAGATGATGTAGTTCGGTGCCCTAAATTGGGCACGATGCACTATATAAATGTCATAATGCAATGTAGATATGATTGCTTGGGAGTGGGGTCAGGCTTAGAAGCACTCTTTAATTCTGCAGCCCTGAACAGAGGAAAGTTTTTCTGACACTGGTCTCTGCTGGTGCCAGGGGAAGTAAAAGACACACCCAGGACGAGTGGGGGCCCCCATGAAGACCCTGCTCCCATGGCAGCGCGAGGAAGGCGATGTCAGAAGCCATCACATCTGTTCACCGGCCTTGCATGCAGTGGCGGCTCGCATAGGGCGTGCTGCGGGGCGGTGGGGCGGGGCGGGGAGGGCAGGGTGGAGGGTAGTAAACTCAGACATACGACGGAACGGAGGAACGTAATAATTACTTTCCTCCGTTCCGTCGTATGTCCGAGTTTACTACCCCCCACACCCTGCCCCTCCCCTCCCCCGCCTCACCACCCCGCAGAACGCCCTATGCGAGCCGCCACTGCTTGCATGCCTAATCAGACTGATTAAAGCTCAAAAGAGTGAGCAATGTTTTCATACACACCTTTGACTCTTGTCTACTAGGCGTGACAGGATCAGCCACGCACTTTGACACTTGGTTCCCGAGTCATTTTGGGCAAGGCGCACCTCTTCTGTTTCCCAAAACCGATCGCCCGCCTAACCTCAGCGAAAGCAGCTAATTAAGTAATAGCGAATGAATAGTCAAAGAAACTTGACAATCTGTTCTTTCTGAGAAGTAAATGAATTCTGAAGACTACCATTTGCATAAATCTCTGGGTCTCATTTTCACAGCTGTTGGGTCTGTCAGCGTGATGGTTGCATTTCCAATTCATTTTAACATAACTGAGGGAAGAGCACCCCTCAACTAAAAATATCTTATTCTGAAAGAAAGATTGCTGGGTGCGAGGCACATAATCATTTTGCGCTGCGCTGCTCTGTTATTTCCCGAAAACGAATGTTTTTCAATATGGGCAACTTAAGTAATAAAGTGAATGTCATTCGAATACTTTTAGCAGTGCATCCGGGAAGGCCTTTTTAAATGAAATGTTAGATTTTAGTCTAGCGATGTAAATTTTGACATCAACACATCTTTTGACTTGTAAAGCAGAGAGACTTCAAGTGAGGGCGTTTGCTAGCTTCCGGCAGGCAGGTGAGAACTAAAGATTATACAGTGCTTGTTTGGTTCAGATGATAGAATTAGGATAAGAACAAGTACTGTACTGTACCAGTGGCGTAAGGAAACTTGAGGGGCCACCCCTGCAAATTACATGCAGGCCCCCCCACGCTCCGGACCCAGGGCCTCATTTATGAAAACTGTCGCATCGCTGCAATAAAACAGCGATGCGACAGTTTTCACTGCGCCCTCCTTGCTACACGACGGATGCGCCGTATTTAATGTACGGCGCTCCATGTCGCAAGGAATGACAGATACGTCAGGAATCCCTGACTATCTGTCGGTGCAAAAGTCACGCATTGCTGAAGTTGTATCACAAGCATGACGCAACTCCAGCAATGCATTGGGGTAGGCCTATTCTCATTCCACTGCGCCACCCTTATGCCTGCCATGAGGCAGGCGTAAGGTTTTGATGCAGTGGAGTCCTAGAAGTGTCCCAGTGAAATGTCATAGATTTCACTGCAACACTTCTACAACCCTTTTTTACTTAGGAACGCCCACCCTGCATACATTATACCTGACGCAGGTATAATTGGGCGCAGGGCTTTACAAGGTGACGCATCTGCCTAGATGGGTCATCTTGTAAATATGGCGGAACATGGCGCATTGTTTACGCTGCCCCTGCGTCACGAAAAGTGGTGCAATGGCGGCACAACAGTGTCACAAGGCCTTCATAAATAAAGCCCCCAGTCCGGAGCTCTCAGGCCAAGGTCCTGCCAGTGCTGGAGGGGGCTCCAGGAGCTCTCCCCCACGTACCGGGGGGGGGGGGTGGAGCTTTTGTTACACCACTGTACTGTACTTCAGGAGACGGAAAAACGAGGGTACACCATACAAACTGGTTCCAAGTAAGTATTTTTTCAGAAGCAGCAAGTGCAGCCAGTGTCCCATTCTTCTAGCATCCGGTCCAACCGTCCTAAGTCAACCGTCCACCTACATTCCACATCCACACGTGCGCACATCACACACACATTCTGCTTGCACACAGCCATTCCAACATACTCTCAACCACTCATCTAGTTCACCACACACGCTCCTACACACCTCTCTTCCTTACTCACAAACTAAGAATGAAACACAGAAAAAACCATCAGTCCACAAAGGGACGCTTAGAACTAGAAATCCTTGAACAGAAGTACAAGTACCAAGGATCAATGAAACTGATCTGGAACAAAATAACACATTTTAGAGGGGAGCCACCTGACATGCTTTGCTTCCATGCTTATGACCTGCTCCCACCAGAAACTACACCGTTTGACCTGCTCTCCACCTATGTCCTCGCCCTCACTCATCTCTAGACCTGCAACTTCCTGGCTTCCCCCAAAAGTTGTGCCAAAATTTGAATGGTCCGAGTCCTCCACCTGGTGCATCAAACCACATAAATCTTCCTCTGCCTTATCACTATAGAGTGACACTCTCATCGTGCCCTAACCTTTCCTCCATCAACTCTCACTGCATTCTTGAAAACCATAATGACTTTGATAGGATCACACCATCGAGGGGTGTACACCACATGGATTGATTCCAAACAAGCATTTATTCAGAAGAATATTGTACAGTCACAAGAGCACAGTCAGCGTCCTATTCTTCCAGCATCCTACTCAAACTGTTCTCCTTCAACCATCCACCTACATTCGATACCAACACCCACACACCTCACACTCACTTTCTACTGATGCACAACCATTCCAACGTACACTCAGTCACTGATACGATTCATCACATGTGCTACCACATGTACTTTGTCAGTAAAAAAAACTATTGCAGCTTTAATTACGAGATTGCTGGAATTTAGTGCAGAGATACCAAGGTACTAGAAATGCTGATTCCAGTCGGCATCCATACACCAAATTCAAGCACTCGCAAGTTTTTGACTTCTGAATGGGAAATAACTGAATGTTTCCTGAAATGCCAGAATAATTTTAGTCCCTTTCTCTACAGTAGGGAGAAAACCGCTGACAATTTCCACCAGCTAAGAGCTGACAGAAAGTGTCAGTGCGATAGCCAGTGGGGGGATTGGGGTGAGGGTGTAGGGGAAGTTAGGACAGATTTTAGCCCGTCCGCAGGGGGCATTTTCTGCCCCCCCAGACTGCTGCAGGGTTTTTGCATGGACCAGGCTGTTCTGCTCTCAGCAGCTCTTGCCACTGCAGCAATGAAGACAGATCAATTTTCTCTAGGCCTGTAATTATCGGGTATGGAGTTTGTAAACATGATAATTCTGGGCCCGGAGACACTTGTAATTGCAGGTGGCAGAATCTCACCCAAAGTTTTCACTCCAGCTGGAATTGTGCTACTGATAATAAGGACTTAACTGTTGAAGTGGCTTTTGTGATACAACATTGTTAGGAGAGATCTACGATATTTCATGCCATGCTACTACTTAAAGAAGGCAAGTTGATGGCAGCAGCCTTTGGGCACCACAGAGAGGTGGCACCAAAATATAAGGAAATACCCAAAGAACTTACTTTTTCTTAGAGGTTAGGGAGTGCTCCTTTACCCCTAAGAAAATGGGAGGAAAGCTGAAAATCATTACACTGCTATTAATTCTACAACTGATAGTAAAAACAGCAATTTTATCCCAGCACACAGGCTGTGGGTAAAACTAGATGGGGTATATGTCAGAATCTTGTGCAAAGAAATATAGCATGACATAAATATAGTGCCCTAAGTATGAATTAAAAATATTGTTTCATTGATTGTACATTGGAAATTATTAGCTTCACTCAGGCGATATTTTTGTAGATGATATTTAGGACCCAATATATATGTCAGGCGGTATTCTGACAACTATATCTGGATACCATACCACTAGTTATTTTGGTAAGAACATGGGAGATAATGGTAACAATTACTAGCTGTATGTTGGCGCTACACAATCTCAGTGATTTCCCAAATCTGACCACTGATCTACAAAAGTATAACCTTATCTTCCACTAACTTTATCGCTGGCTAATTTTGCCTGCCAATAATGCCTCCAGTACAAGCAGCTTGCGGATTAACGCTTTCAATAAAATGTATGTGTCGGGTGCACGCTTGCTCTTATCTCGTGCGCTCCCGTACGCTTTCATTGTGGACCGCGAGGTGGACACGAACATGGCACTACGTGTCATGGCTCGTGGCTGCCTCGCGATCAACAATGTTGCTGTGGTTTAATTTATGGAAGATTGGACAGGGGGGAAAGAATTGTAAACGTATTCATTCGTTACTTGTTTCTTGAACGGTATGGACGTGTGTTTCCAATAAACACAGAACACCTAAAACTACTCTGCTTCTGACTCCTCCTTGTTTGCTGAATACCATTGTTGAATACTTTTCCAACACTGGCGACGAGCGGGCACGGAGCCACGCTACTATTCATTCATAGCTTATTCTACATTTTTTTTTTTTTTTCCGTCTGGACTGAACCTGAGACGGTTTTCGATGAGGGAAGCTACATTCCACGCTATTTTCAATATTTCAAGCTGTCTAGCTGTCATTTATTAATTTTTTCAACCGTAGCAGCTACTGGCATTTCTTCCCGAGTCTGGAGGTGTATGGGAAGTCCACAAGTGGAATTGGTTAAGTTTTGGAGCCTGGATTGCCTCTTCCGTGAGGGTTCTCATACTTTGATGTACCTGTGCCTCGACCTATTTTGATTTTTTTTTTCTGCCTGCTTACTGCGCGACGTTGGTTGAGCTCGCGCTTACCTGCTGCGCAAAGATAGTTAAACCTACTGGGATCCCTTGGTAACCGAGGCATGCTGCTATTTCCACGGTAGCTGTTGCTAGGTGAGGCGTTCTACTTCCTTCACGTTAGTTTGGATCTTCGCTGCTCCTTCCTTCTGATCTTCACGTCTCCACGTCAGAGCGTTACATCAGAGCGTCACATTACGACGTTGGGTCACGTCCGTGATCTTTCTGACGGCCATTTTTTTTATTCATTTTTTTTTGGGTGGATAATTTCTTTGTCATTACAGCAGCTGTTTGTGGAGGCTGTTCCAAACAAAAGGTACTGATTGGGTGCATACACTCTACTCTGTGATATGCACACACTGCGCACACCGTTAAAAGACTAAGGGGACTACTTTTATTTCTTTAATTATTTATTTTCCTTTGGTTTTTTTCTTTGTTTTGTTATGTCAGGGATTGTACCCCCTCCTTCTTTTTTGGCAAAATCTGGTGAACCACCAATGGACAGGGAAATATGGGAACCGGTATTCCTAGCATATGTTGAGGTACTTGAGGGGGAGGAGTGTGAACCTGAAAGGAAGCTAGCTTTATTGAAACATTGTTTAGGCGGAATTGGCTTAAAGGAATTCAAAAACTTGCCTGCTTTAATTAACCCTGGCAACATTAATTTCTACGAGTACGCTTCCCTACAACTTAATCAAATGTATGGGAAAAAGAAAAATATTGTCAAGGAAAGATTCATTTTTATTCCAGAAAACAACAACCTGATGAGTTTATTGAAGATTTTGTTTCAGCTCTTAGATCTCTTGCAGTTACGTGTGATTTCGAGCACATTTCTTATGAACAGGTACTCAGGGATCAAATTTTAATGAGAACAAATAACAAAAAAGTACAAGAAAGGTTGTGGACCACATCTGACATGTCTCTAAATGCTGCCATTGATATAGCCAAATCCATGGAGCATTCTGAGAAATTTGTTAAAGAAATAAGTGGTAATGGTAAAAATGATGTATTTAATGTTTCCGAAGAGGTTGACAACCCTAAGAAGTTTTTTTCACAAAAAGTAGAGAATTTACCAAGATTTGAAGGGAAATTTAAAGGTATAAGAGCTGAAAGCAAAAAGAGTCCCTTACTGTGTTACAGGTGTGGAAGTAACGTGCATTTGGCTAATTCTAAAAGTTGTCCAGCTATTGAAAAAATGTGCTCAAAGTGTGGCAAGAAAGGACATTTCAGTAAAGTATGCAAATCAATGTCAAAAAGGGTAAACATGATACAAACTATGGATGATTATGATAGTATATATGACAGTAACGACAATGATATTAACACCGTCATCAATGTTTGCGGTAATGAAGGTATCAGTAAATTTCCTTCTTGTATGATTTTGGTGGATGGTGTTAAATTAAAATTTCTTGTTGATTCATGCGCATGGTATACCATTATTGCTTTAAACATTGTCCATGACAAATGGCCTAATAAGATGTTAATTGCTCCTGATGTTACACCAGGAGGTTACACTGGGCACAAAATTGATTTGGTCGGGTACTTCTGGGCCAATTTGGCATTTTTGGACGCTACACTTTTGGGAAAGTTTATGTTGCAAAGTCAGGGCAATCACTTCTGGGGTGGCCACACCAGGAGCAAATGGGAATTAGACTGAATCCTAGAGCTAATCCTCCTGTTTATGTGGTAGAGTCTCTCAAGGCCATTGACAGTAATAGTGCCAATCTCATTGATGAATTAAAAGTACAATTCCCAAGCGTTTTTAGTGGAAAATTAGGTGAATACCAGGGTTTTAAACATTGTATTAAACTTCACGACATTGTTGTACCTGTCCGCCACAGGGTGAGAAATGTTCCTCTCTCCTATAGGAGCAAACTCAAAGACATGCTTAAGGATTTATGTGAGAAAAACATTATAGAGCCTATTGAATCTTCACTGTGGGTTTCTCCGGTAGTTATTTCGGTTAAATCTTCTGGTGAACTGAGGCTATGGGTGGACTTACGCAGTTTAAATAATGCCATATGGGTGGATGCCCATCCTATACCTAATTTGCCCGAGATGGTATCCACATTAGCTGTTACGCAGATATTTTTCTGCATTGATTTGGCTAGTGCGTACCACCAAGTAGTCCTGGATGAGGAATCCAAGAACTTGACGGCTTTTATAACACCGGAAGGGCTTTTCAGATATTGTCGTATGCCATTCGGTCTTGCTAGTGCTGCTTCAGTCTTTCAAAGGCTGATGAAAGACACTCTTGAGGAACTAACAGGTGCTATTGCCTTTCAAGACGATATACACGTGTATGGTAAGAATGCTGAAGAACATGATGAAAATTTGAAAAAGGTGTTTGCTGCATTATCTCATAAGGGTCTTACCCTTCGCCTTGATAAGTGCAAATTTAAGGCAACAGAAGTAGAATACTTAGGACACACCATCAGTGGTATGGGCATCAAACCCAAATGCAACCATGTAGAAAATATCACCAATGCTTCCATTCCCACTTCCAAGGAACAACTTGTGGCGTTCCTTGGACTTATTGAATTGTACGCTAAATTTATCCCTAACTATGCTTCCAAGGTAGATCAATTCAGGTGCCTCCTTAAGAAGAATACAAAATTTACTTGGACTGATGAAATGTCAATGGCATTTGGCAAATTGAAGAAATATGTAGTTAATGCTCCTTGCTTAAAATCATTTGTGAGTGGGAAAAAGTGTATCGTTATGGTCGATGCTAGCAATACCGGTTTGGGTGGAGTGCTAATCCAAAAGGACAATGGGAAAGAATGGATTGTATCTTATGCATCTAGAGCATTAAGAGATGTAGAGAAGCACTATTCGGTCATAGAGAGAGAACTCCTAGCTTGCATTTGGGGTGCTGAAAATTTAAGATAATTTTTGTGGGGCACCAAGTTCACTATCAAAGCGGATCACAAACCACTTGTGTACATGATGGCACCGGGCGGGGGACGCACTAAGTCAGCACGTCTTGAAAGATTGGCATCTAGATTGCAATCCTTTCAATATCAAATTGAATATGTGCAAGGTAAAGCAAATGTACTTGCTGATTGCATGTCTAGGTTTCCTCCTTCTGTTGTTGACCTGGAGGAAATCGACGGAGAAGATTGTGAAGTGGCTTTTACACCACTTGATGTTAATTTGGTATGCGGGGAACAAGCAAGTTTACGAGAGGATGTATGGTTACACGAAATGGGGAAAGATTTGGAGCTAAATAAAGTCAAAGGTATATTATAAGGTTGGCCTGAGGAAAGAAAATTATCAGGTGACATGATGAGTTACTTCAAAGTAAATGATGAGTTGGCTATTGAAAATAATATTGTCATGAGAAGTGACAAGTTTGTCCCTCCCCATTCATTAAGGAACATTATTGTGGCAATAGCCCATGAAGGTCATTTAGGGATTTCATGCACAAGACGACGCATCAGGGAGTCATTTTGGTGGCCAGGTATCAACATGTGTGTAGAACATTTTGTGCGAACCTGTGCAAAGTGTGCCGCTAGTGACAAGTCTGCCACAGCTTTGCGTCCTGAACCCCACCCTGTAGATTTTCCCCCAGTTCCATGGCAGAAACTAGGGGGTTGATTACGATGTCGGGTGGATCGCCACCGCCCGCATGGCGGTGGCGATCCGCCCGCCATAATCACCCGTCCGCCAACAAATTCCCCCCGCCATATTACCAAGGAGGAGGGGAGCCTGGCAGACGGTAAGACCGTCCGCATGTTTTCCGCCCGGCCGAACAGTCGACCGGGCGGAAAAGGGTTTAATATGGTGGCGGTGTCTGCAAGACACCGCCATCCATATTATGATGCCGGCGGAGATGAGCCTTTCCATGGTGGCGTCGCCGCCATGGAAAGGCTCGCGGTCTTTGCTGTTGGGGGCCCGTTGCGGGCCCCCAGGGTGTTGGGGGGGTGGGGGCTGCACATGGGGGGTACCTATGGTACCCCCCTGCATCTGCATGCACAAGGTGGCAGGCACCGCGCGGTGCCTGTCACGTTGTGCATGCAGATGCACAACATGCATTTCCAGCACTGTGGCGGGCGGTGTTGTGAGCACCGCCCGCCACAATGCTGGAAATGGGGGATGCCACCGCCACCGTGGCGGTGGCATCCTAATCACATGTGCGGGACTGCCGCACACATAGCGGGCGGTCCCATTTACCGGGGCGATGGCGGGCGGACAAAGTCCGCCCGCCATCATAATCGGCCCCTAGGTTTGGACATAATTGGGCCATTTAGCGTTTTACCTAAACATGAGGCTTTTGGCATCGTCTTAATTGATTACTATTCCAAGTGGCCTGAAGTTAAGATGGTAAAGGATATCACTTCACAGAATGTTATTGAGTTTTTAGATGATGTTTTTTGCAGAGAAGGTATCCCTCAAGAGGTTGTTACTGACAATGGACCCCAATTCATTAGCAAAGAAATGGAGCGTTTCTTTGAGAAATGTGGTATTATACATAGGAAAATTGCTGTATTCCATCCTGAGGCCAATGGTCAAGTTGAGAGATTAATCGTGTTGTAAAAGAAGCCTTCCAACTTTCAGTGAAAGGAGGTTTGAACTGGCGTAATGCTTTGCAGTCCATGTTGTTGGCGTACAGAACCTCACCTAATTCTGTTACTTTAGTCAGTCCGTTGGAACTTTTGCGAGGACGCAAACCCAGTACCAGGTTGGCTCCTTGGTGGTTGAAGAAGAATTTAGGTGAGAGCAGTGAATTCACTAATGTAGACTACGAGAAGGTCCGCCACAGAGTTGAGGCGTATAGGGAAAAAATGAAACAAAATATGAGAAGAAGACAGGGGTCTGTAAGTAAACATGCTGTTGTGATTAGAGACATGGTACGCATAAAAAAAAAAGAGGGGGTTTCCAAAGGTTATCCTAGTTGGTCATCGCCTAAAAGAGTTGTGGATGTTTTCAGAAATGCTGTCAGAGTAGATGGTGGCAGCGTTTGGAATTTAAACAGAATATCTCTGTTTAAAGGTGAGAAAAGCACACGGGAGGATACTGGCAGCAATGTTTTGTTGGATATCAGAGAACATGATAATGTCAGGACACTTCTTCTGCTAGTGCTACCGATGTTCCTTCCAGGGGTGCTAGGATGCACCGCCTTCCTATGAGATTCAGGGACCTTGTTATGAATTAATATGCAGTTTTTTTTTCTTCTCTCTAAGGGGGAAAGGTGTGTCGGGTGCACGCTTGCTCTTATCTCGTGCGCTCCCGTACGCTTTCATTGTGTACCGCGAGGTGGACACGAGCATGGCACTACGTGTCATGGCTCGTGGCTGCCTCGCGATCAACAATGTTGTTGTGGTTTAATTTATGGAAGGTTGGACGGGGGGAAAGAATTGTAAACTTATTCATTCGTTACTTGTTTCTTGAACTGTATGGACGTGTGTTTCCAATAAACACGGAACACCTGAAACTACTCTGCTTCCGACTCCTTCTTCTTTGCTGAATACCATTGTTGAATATTTTTCCAACATTATGGATCTGTCCTAGGAGTCAAAGGTCATGTTATGCAGTGGTGTAACGAAACTTGAAGTGCCCCCCCATGCTCCAGACCCAGTCAGGAGCTCTCAGGCCAGGTGCCCGTCACCCGTGCACAGTGCAGGAGCGTGGCCCCATGGAGCTCTGGACCCCCGCACCACGGAGGCTACGGGGGCTATTGTTACACCACTGATGTTATGTTGCTTCCTGTGATGCTACCTGTAGGAAAATGCCTCTTTTTACATGATTACTCCCGTTTGTTTGGATTGATGCTGCAGGTTTTTTTAATCTGTGCCCTGGAACTCCGCTAACCAGGCTTCAGTTCATGTGCTTTGACCCCTAAGACATGTTGAAATTGTCTATACTCCTAATTGGCATATTTAACTTACCTGTAAGTCCTTCCAAAATTTACCCAGGGCCTGTAAGTTAAATGCCACTAGTAGACTGCAGCCCGCATTGTGCCATCACTAGAGTATCAGTGCAAAATATGACTTCAGGTCTGCTACTGTAACCTGCCTGTGCAGTTTAAACTGCAAATTCTACCTGTCAAAATTACTCCTAGTTAAAATGTAAAAGCTTAATGTAAAACATGTCCTTATGGTGACAAAGCCCCAAAAGCTATTTTCACTGTAGCAGGGTAGCTGCTTCATAGGAAAGTACTGGTAGTCAATATTAAAATGATAAAGGGTTATCTCTGCCTAGGAACCAGCTTAAAAGTTCATCCTTGGACTTACAAAAATATTGATTACAAATCCAATTTATTGGTAAAGTCAAAGTTGTATTAACTACTTTACAAAAGGTGCTTTTAAAACGTCACCTTTTGCCTGCCTAAAGCCTTTAGAAGTCCGTTTACATGCGCTTTCGACTGTCACCCAGAAGCTGAATAGCTCCTTGATGAGGTGGGAACTTCCTCCCAGAGATGAGACAAAGGCCTTGTGTGTGGGGAGGTGTTCTGCTCCTCATACAGGATAACAATCTCTGCAGGGTGCAGAAACTTAATTATCTTCAAAGGGGCCTACCCTGACACGTGTAGATGTAGCTAACACCTGTGCCTGCCCCCTCATTTGTCCTTCTAGCCAGCCATGCACCAATCCCAGTGGGAGAAGAGCTGCCCCCAGAACCAGTTTTGAGTGACCGCAGAGGAGGTGTTGCTCATTTTTCTGCCACACTTATAGGGTGGGTATGGGAGTTCTGGACAAGGGAAGAAGGATTCTGCCATCTTGGTTTTAGGTGCAGAGGGGCACTGTGGGATTGTTTGCAGTAGGACTCAAAGGAACTGCTGCAAAAGTGGGAAGGGGTACCCTGGAAACTTTTTCCTTATGGGTTAGGGCGGGGCCAGGAGTCACTCCCACCCACAGTCTAGTGCCAGGCATAAATGTGGCACTCCTGAGCACACTCTTCAGAACACTGATGGGCCTGTGGAGGATATAAGAAGGACCCTAAGGACTGGACCTGCTCCTTCTTGTATCCAGGACGAAGATGTGGACTCCAAAGATATGTTGGCTGGCCTTCCGTTATGCTACAAGGACACAAAAGCTGCAAGAAGCCCACTTTACTGGACCAGCCCAGCTGACCAGTTTCCACTGGACCTGCTCTGGCCCTTGATGGTCGATTCTGTTGGAGTGAGTCCTGACCTCCAGGTGCTGTTCCTGAGGTGCAGGAATCCTTAGCTGGTGTCAGAGTGTACTCCTCCTACCTGACCATAAAGCCTGGGACTTAGAACCTGTTCAAGACTATTTGCCTGCAGAACTGACAAAAGACCGGGAGCAACTAGCCAAGCTGATCTGCCCGGAATGCATCACTCATGGGTCTGATGTCGCCGTAGCTTCTGCTAAATTCTTCTCCGCAGCAGCAAATCTGATTCAGCAGGCCGGATGTCAACCAGCATCTGATGATGTCAAACCATCTTCGGCTACAGTCTGCAGCCTTGCCCCACTAAAAGAACCTAACTTCCAAAAAAGCATCTAAGTCGGAAGATATGAATCTTTACCGGGCCCAACACATAGAAGCGTCCGATCGCCGTCGATGACTTCCTGGGCATGAACTCCAGACTTTCCCACTTTTAGCTTTTCCCACCTTCATTGACGGCTTCAACGAGACTTTGTCCATCAACAACTCATCATTGATTATCTCATCTTTGGATCCAGCCTGCAACTTTGACCTGCTGAAGACTCTACCTTCTTCAACATTTCCTAAGTGGAAGATAACTTTCCGGCCGGGACCAACCTGGTCCTTATACCTGACTCGTACTCCATCATGGTTGGCCTCAAACCTTACCCTTGTCCCAGTCTAGCACAGCTAGTGTCCAGCAGTTGGCTCTTTGAGTTTTTGTGGCACTATTTTTATTTAAAACTTTAATAATTCATAACTCTGGATCCCCTTACTGGAATTTTATCATTTTGGTGTCATTTTGTTCATTAAAATATTCTCTATTTTTATAAATTGAGGTGGCATTTTTATTGTGCTGTGTTCTTGATATGTTACCTGTTTTAGTACTTGTAAATGGTTTACACATTTTCTTAAATTAAGCCTGTCTGCTCTGTGCTATTGCTACCAGGGGTTAAGCTCAGGTGTAAATTACTGAAACCTTTACAGGACCTCCAAGAATAGTGACATAATTACTTGTAATGGGCTACCACCCACCTCCATTAATTATTCACTTTCAAACACCACCTTAGTCTAATGTCGCTTCTGTTAACTCTGTTATTTTGGCAAATGATGCTACTGAGTGACAAAAAACAAATAGTGTATTTTTTGCTTTTTCTTGAGATAAACTTGAATTGTGTTTTATCCACAACTAGAGCTGTTTATATTAATATATATCAGTTTGACAAGAAGATACATTTGCTGTTTGATTACAGTAGAACAATAAACTGTATCCCTACACAGTAGGGACTGTTTATTTTATTATTAATTTAAATGTACAGTTTTATATTTTAAGATACATTTTTTATGTAAAGGATAATAGTTTAAATTAGTGTGCTTTAATATAATATTTTTGTTAATTTTGTAATTTACTAAAATGTAAGAATGTGCAGTCTTAATTGTGTATTTCACATTTTCATTATATAATATTCTAGATAAAAAGTTTTTTTTTAACGGTATTTATAATTTTGAAGTTTTTAGTGTCCAACGCCTTGTCTCAAATTAGTATAGATTGGAGTGGTAATAGTAAATGTTACTCCTTTAGTGTCCAACACCTTCCTAAAGTTGGATTGGAGTGGAGTGGGAATAGTAAATGCCACAGCTTTAGCGTCCGACACCTTCCCCAAGTTGGTTTAGATTCGAGTGGGAATAGTAAATGCCACCCCTTTAGGGCCCGACACCTTCCCCAAGTTGGTTTAGAGTGGAACAGGAATAGTAAATGTCACCCCTCCATTGCCCGACACCTTCCCCAAATTGGATTAGAGTGGAGTGGGAAGAGTACATTTCACCGCTTTAGAGCCCAACATCTTTCCTAAGTTGGTTTAGATTGGAGTTGGAATAGTAAATGTCACCCCTTTAGTGCCTGATACCTTCTTAAATTTGGTTTAGATTGGAGTGGGAATAGTACATTTCAAACCATTATTGCCTGACACCTTCCTCAAGTTATTTTAGATTGGAGTGGGAATAGGTAATTTCACCCCTTTAGTGCCTGACACCTTCCTCAAGTTGGTTTAGACTGGAGTGGGAATATTAAATGTCACCCCTTTAGTGCCTAACACCTTCCTCAAGTTGGTTTAAATTGGAGAGGCAATATTAAATATCACCCCTTTGGTGCCCAACACCTTCCCAAAGTTGGTTTAGATTGGAGTGGGAATATTATATGTTACCTCTTTCATGTTCCACACCTTCCCCAAGTTGGTTTCGGTTGGAGTGGGAAAAGTAAATGTCGCCCCTTTAGTGTCCAACACCTTCCCCAAGTTAGTTCAGATTGGAGTGGAAATAGTAAATGTCACCCATTTAATGTCCAACACCTTCCCCAAGTTGGTTTAGATTGAAGTGGGAATAATACATCTGCTATTTAGTGACCAACACCTTCCCCAAGTTGGTTGAGGTTGGAGTAGGAATAATACATCACCTTTTTAGTGTCCAAGGTTTTCTCCAAATTTAGTATAATAAAACGATGTCACATATACTTTAAAATTTTTATTTTTTTACTATTGAAATTTATTGCATAGTTTTATGTTTTAACAAATATATTTCTAGAGTAAAAATAACAGCAATTATAAAGTCAATCAAATAAAATATTGTTTGTTAGTTTTCAATTGTAAAAGACAGAAGTAAATCAGATTTTATATATATTTGTATAATGTACATTTTCATACAATTTTTAATTGTATAATTTTTTTTAATTTTTTTAATACATTGTTTTAATATTACTTACCAAATTCTTCATGACTAAATATGAAATAATTGTATTTATTTTATACTATTATTTAGTTTATACTTTACAATTGTTTCAATTTTTTTACATTGTTTGACATTTTTAACATTTTTAATAATTGTTGGACATTTTTTTACATTTATTATACATGTTTACTATATTTCCCATTCATCTCTGTGGAAAGATAGTCTATATTTGAGTTTCATTTGGCGACTACCTTCTGTTTTGTAGTCTATTGGTGTTATTTTGGGTCATTTTTCCAGTAACCAAGTCGTGGTTAGTGGCTGCTGTTCCTCAGAACAAGTAAGTCCTTTTTAAGGGTTTTGAGGGTAGGGGGATTTAGGATGCATGATTAAAGCTTGGGTATAGTGTTTTTGGTAAATTTAGATGTGTTTTTGTTAGTGTTTTACATCATTTTGTCTTTTTGCATTTTTTAAAAATTGTTATATTATAATATGAACGTTTTATGTTAAATTATGTGATGTTACTTATATTTTGATGATTAAATATTATGTTTGTGTATATTTGGGACTGTAGTGTATTGTGCGAGTGGGTGTTTAACAATTCTTTTACAGATTCTTGTTCACATATAATTTCTATGGGAATTTGAAGTGTATTATTTGTTTTTAAAGGACATCAGTTTTGGTTCATTAGAAATTGATGGTTTGTTCTTAGATTTCCCTTTATTCTGGTTTCCTGGACTAGTTCTTATTTTAAACACTTTTTCAGGTTTTTTTTATGGAACCTACAGATTTTGAAATTGCTTTGAGGGATTTTGATTGGATTTTTTATATTTTTCATTTTTTTGCGGTGCCTTTTGAATTTGTTTTCTTTGGGGCCGATTCCGATCTTGGCCGGTAGCGCACTGAGTCGGATTCGGCTTAACCGGATCCGATTCGGAGCCCTCTTTTCCGACCGATTCGAACGCGCGTCCGGCCGAGCGAGTACGATGCGAGCGCACGCGAAATCGCCGACCGACTCGTTCACGGGTCCGAACCACACCGACCGACTCGCTCGGACTCGACTCGCACCGCGCGATGGAGACGTTCCCCGTCCGGCTCGAAACAGCTGTCGGAGCCGGACTTTGGGGGTCCGTGTCGGACCCCCCTGTACGCGTAGCCACGCGAGTCGCACACAGGGGGGACCCATGGGTCCCCCCTACCTGTGCGTATGCGGCGCGAACCGCATCGACACGAACCCGCTGTAGGGGGCGCCCTCGTTCGCCTCGCACCCATTCAGTCAATGGGAGCCCGCGTACGCGTTGTACGACTGGCTCCCATTGACTTCAATGGGAGTCCGACCGAATCGAGTCAGATAGCATGCGTGCGCATCGTACTCATTCGGTCGGACTGCCAGAGTCCGATTCGGTCGGAAATCTCTCCGGGTCCGGCTCGGTCGGAGAGTTTTCCGGCCCGAATCGGAATCGGCCCCTTTGTCTTTTTGTGGGTTACTGTTCTTGTGACATGGAGATGGAGAAAGATCTGGAGCTACAAAACAGTACATTTTATTTAATACTTTTTTGTGGTTGGGAATGTGATATTATATTGTTTATGTTATGTGTATGTTATTATTATGTGGAACTGTATGGATTATTTGTTATATTTATTTGATGTGATGTATTTAATTTGTTTTTAAGTTGGTTGGTTTGTTATTGTTAAAAAAAAAAAAAAAAATGAATATATATACATTCATTTATTGTACCAGTGTTTATTAACTTTTTGAAGTTATATAATTGTTTCACTGATGTAACAAAATATTTATATATTTTTTTTTTTAAGTATTTCGTTTGTTGGTTTAGAGTTTGTTGTAGGTTTTGAGATTTTCGGTAGGTTGATTTTTAATGTATAATATGTTTTTGGCTATCATTTCTAAATAATGTAGCCCTTTGTTATTTATGAAGAGTTTGACTTTAAATTGTGGCATGTCATATATTCTTTTAGTTTGCTTGCTAAGTTTATGGCCAATTTGGGTAACAGATTGCTCTATTTTTACTTCTTGGTAGCTTTGCTCTTTTTGTAATGCTTCAATAAATTTGTATAATGTAGGTTGAATTCTGCCCAGTGTGGATTGGAAGGCATTCTGCCATCCTTCCATTGCATTGTTTGTTTTGGCTTCCTCTGCCAAGGTGCTGTCATACACATTCCACCAAGGTATCTGTAATTTGGCCTGGCATCTGTGTCCTGACCGATGCTGTCTGCCAATCCAAGTGTCTTCGAAATAGTCCATTAGGGGACTAAGTTTGTCTTCATTTTGTTGGTAGAAAGAGCTTTCTATTAGTAAGTTGTAGTGGTTGGCTACCTCTGTGACAGGGATGTAGGCTAGTGCTATAATTTCTTTTATTTCGAAAGCGAATTGGCTGTTTGTGGAGTATTCTACACTTAGGGCCTCATTACGGCATCGGCTATCCATTCGCCGTACCGCCGATGCCGCAGTTGCCAGAACACCACAAAGGCTGTGTTGTTCAGACCGCCGTATTCTGAGTGTACCGCCGGGGTGGCGGTCCGCAGTCCATAGTCCAACCGAGGTGGCATGGCTCTGCCGTTAAGAAGGGCCACACAGATGCCATCATGGTGCAGCCTCTCCTGCACGTCCGTGCACGGTGTGCCATGCACCATGTCCCTTTCCGCCATCCTTTTCATGGCGGCGTTCAAGCCATGAAAAGGCTGTGGGAAAGGGAACTTGCCATATACTTTGATTAAAGTGATAGTAACAGTCTTGTATTGCATGGCTGTATGGGGTGTATTTTTTAGAATTGTTTGAATCATGGCTTGTTCAAAGTCTATGATTATTTTTGGGAGGGTTTAGTTATTGTTTTTTGTTTTATATAGTTTAGAAGTTCATAGAAGGTGCTGCTTTGTTTGTTTGGTAGTAAAGCATATATGAAAGGGATATTTATGTGATGCTATTCACCGTGTATGGTGTATATCTGAGTGAATGGTTTGGGACACATTTTGAAGGTCCCATCCATCATCCAGGTTTGACATTAGGTAAGGTTCATTAAGTTGCTTGCTGTAGAGAAGTTTAGAATTTGTTTTTCATTATGTAGACTGTCATGTAAAATGAAAGGTTTTTCATTATTGTAATTGTTAAATGGTCAGGTATGTATACGTCTTAGTATGTTTTAGAGGCTGGTAGGAGTATCACTGGTGGCGTTTTTAGTGTGCGCAGTTAAACGTTTTAAAGTGGGTATAGGTGGTAGTTGGCCTGTTATGGGTATGGGGACTTTGGGCAGTATGTCTTTAAGTATTTTGGTTATGGGTCCTGGGAGCTAGTGCTTGCCTCTCTTACATCTTGTAAGATTTCTCTAACTTCTATTTTTGTCACATTTGGGGAATGGTTGTGCTCTTTTACATTAATTACAAAAATCATGTTTTGTAGTTGCCCTCCCGTAATATTCATTTGAATAATATTTAGTACATTTCCAGTTTATAGTTTCTGTTGATGCAATTTCTTGGCTATAGCTGTAGCCTATGTGATTTAATAATTGCTTTCCTTTCTGTGAAGTGATAAATTTGGTGGCTTCTGTCATTGTATCTGTAAGTAGTTCAATAGTATAACTATATATTACAATATAACTTTTGAATGTTTGTTATTAATATGTTAAAAAATGCAGTTAATTGTAATTTGGTTACTTACTTGTATGTTTTGTTGAGATGTTTTGCACGGTTTTGCAGCTTCTCTTTTAACTCGTTTTAATGTGGAGCAGGTGCTTATTTTTCTCTTGAAAGAGAAAAAAGTTAGATTATTAAAAAATTGTATTTTGTTGCTTTTGTTGAGGTTTAGGGAGTTAGTTTTATTTTTTCTCACTGTTTGGGAGAGTTTATAATTTATTATTTATGCATACTTGCTTTATTATATGTTCTTGGTACTTTGTTATAGTTGATATTTTCAGGCAGTTTGTTGGTTTGGAAGTCGTTTTTTTTCTTTTAGGTGGTCTGAAAGTTACAGAGTGTGTTGCTATTTATTTGTTAAATTACATTTTTTAGTTTAATAACAGTTAGGGCCCATTTGCGATTCGGGCAGGAAATCTCTCCGACCGAGCCGGACCCGGAGAGATTTCCGACAGAATCGGACCCTAGCAGTCCGACCGAACGAGTACGATGCGTTCGCATGCTATCGGACTCGATTCGGTCGGACTCCCATTGAAGTCAATGGGAGCCGGTCGTACAACGCGTACGCGGGCTCCCATTGACTCAATGGGTGCGAGGCGAACAAGGGCGCCCCCTATAGCGGGTACGCGTCGAAGCGGGTCGCGCCGTACACGCACAGGTAGGGGGGACCCATGGGTCCCCCCTGTGTGCGACTCGCATGGCTACGCGTACAGGGGGGTCCGACACGGACCCCCAAAGTGCGGCTCTTTCGAGCCGGATGGCGCGAGTCGGTCGGACTGCTCGCGGCGCGCATCGTACTTACCCGGCCGGGGAACGTCTCCATTGCGCGGTGCGAGTCGTGTCCGTGCGAGTCGGTCGGAGCGGTTGGGTCCCGCGAACGAGTCGGTCGGCGATTTCGCGTACGTTCGCATCGTACTCGCTCGCCCGGACGCATGTCTGACTCGGTCGGAAACAGGGCGTCCGAATCGGATCCGGTAAAGCCGAATCCGATTCGGAGCCCTACCGGCCGAGATCGGAATCGACCCCTTAATTTTTAGTTTAAATATAAGTATTAATTACTTGAATATTTAGTTGTTGAGATGTATTATTTCGTTTTTAATCATTTATTGTGAGAATCTGACAGAGTTTCGTCATCTTGCAGTGTTTGCCATTTTTTGAGTATTTAGTTGTTTTGATTAGTATGCCTTTTATATTGTTGGTTCAATTGTTTGTTTGATTTTATTGGTAATGGTTGTTTATAGTGTTATTTTATTGGTTGATTTAGTATAGTTTGATTTTTTTTCAGTTGAGTCCTTGTTTGGTTTGTTAACTTATGTTTTCTTTATGTAGTATAATATGTAGTTTGTTTTTTATATATGATTTTATTTATTTTTATATATTAACTTATATTTATCTTTGTGTTTAAAGATTTATAGTTAATGTTAATGCTTTTGCTGTTTTTATTCAATGTGTTTAGGTGTATGATTTTTCTGGGGGTGAATGTTTACTTTTTGGTTGATGTAATATAATTTTATTTAATTATAGATGGCTTATTACAAGTTTTGTGTTTATTTGGAGTAATTGTTTTAAGTTAAAATAGTTTTTTGGTGTATTTTTTAAGGTTGTATTAGTTATGTTGGCAATATTATTGTCGTCGATATTGTGGGAATTGATATATTTTACATATTATATGTTTATTTATAGGTGACGCTATTTGTGTTTTCGATATTTTTGTTATTGATGTACTTAAAGATTGGTGTTTAAACAATGATATTTGTGATTTTTATAGTTAGGTATACAGAGTCAATATTTTTGTTCTCAATATTTTATTTCTGATATTTGTGTATTTTGATATTTGTTGGATCAATATTATGTCAGTGATCTGGGGTTGTGGGCCTATTGTATGGTCTGCTGTTTTTTTGTGTTGAAATACCTGATATCAAAACAAACATTTCCTGCCATAAGCTGAAATCAATGCAGGCTTCCATACCTTGCAAAACACTTATATAGTGTGTCTTTACAAGTTCAAAAACGACCTCACTTTGCAAGCATAGCCACTTTTATAGCTATCTGATTCGTTAATGGGGGCCACTTTTATTTTGGTGCCCTGGGCCTTTTGTCTCTTCCAGTTTGACCCTGCTAAAGGTAATGAGATGCTGGGTGGCGGAGTTAAATGGAGATGTGCGAAACTGTAGAAAACATTTTTGGAAGGCATACCTCAAGTTCAGATGTCACTGGAGATACCTGTAGGAGACTGTTTCAAGGAGAAAATGTCTCATGCTTATGTGAAATTTCTCATCCACAAAATCTTACGGAAATTGACAAAATTCACATAACGAGAAATACGCAAATTTCATGGGTGTAATGGAGAGTTTACACATTTGTAAGTTCTATATGAACTGAGATTTGTCGATATAATGATTGGAATGTTGAACAGTCCTACTTCTGTTAGTAAATCACTGCCTAGGGAGCAGGGTTTTCTGTATCTCAGTCATCGGGTATTATCATTAAATAGTTCCCGCCACTGGTCGTATGGACCTTTTATCGTCAACAAAGAGAAATAAGGAACGATCATCTACATAGCAATTAATCATTAAAGATTTTTAGTACAGTCAATAAAGAGAATTGGTGTGAGTTTAAAGGTTTTATTTTTCAATTTCTCAGGTATCTCAATTTTATTATGCAGGATTAGTCTTTTAGGCATTAGTATTAGAATTGAACATAGTCCAATAACTGATATTTCAATATAAGGTAAAATAATACGTTAGTCAGAATGATAGTACTTATTGTTATAATGCAGCAAGAGTGTTCCATAAAGGAAATTCACAAATCTAAATGTCGGGCCCGATTAGGATGTCGTTTGGAAACTGTCCTGAATGAATCGTTCCGCACTAGTTTCAAAACAAATCGGGTCCTGTGAGTCCGGACGACTGATTACGATGCCTCCCAACATCGTTCGGTCGGACTCGCATTGACTTTAATGGGAGCCTGTGTTCCTAACGTGAACACAGGCTCCCATTGAAAAAAGGGGTGATGGGGAAAACCTTGCACCCTGTGGCGGGCACCCCATGGTGCCTGCCACATTGTGTATGGTCGGGAAGAGTGGCCCCTTGGGTACCCTCACGGACCACATTCGGATGCCTGCGGGTGAAGGGGGGCCCACAACGGGCCCCCAAAGACCAATTCCCAAAGCTGTTTTCTCTCGGGCAAACTGAATCAGAACGGCTGTCCGAAACGGTGATCGTCATCGCTCGTCCGGAAACCGTGTCCATAGAGCTGTACAAATCAGCTCTGAAAGACTCGGGCTGTCCAGATGCCTTTCGGAACCGATTCGGTCTGTTCGAACGGTTTCCGGGCATCATAATCGGTCATTGGGAAAACTGTATGATTCGGTACGAAACAAGGGTTCTGAATTGGATTCCACATTACCAAATCCCACCCGTAGCCCTTCCCAACGACATTGTAATTGGCCCCTAAGTTGGAACAATTACGAGAAAAAGGTGTCAGTTTATATACCCAATAAAGAGTTCTGCTGAGAGAATCAATGCACAGGTATAAAGTCTTTGCATGTCAGACTGGAAAATATTCACAGTCATAAATCAGCAGACATAAGGAAATAGGCTAACTAACCTCTCATGTAGAGAAATCTAAGTAACTGAGAGATGAGTCCCCGGTCAGAATTGGGAAGGCAGTCAGGAATCATTCTAGCTACTCTAGGAACAAGCACTAATATGAACACACAATATTCTATGTTGCCACATTGTTTTCTTTCTTGCTCTGAGTCCTCCAACATAATATTAGCAAACACTTGGGAATAAGCACACTCCCCATGATTGTATATCGGTACAAAAGAACTACAGTCATTAGTCCTTGAAAAGTTACATTGTTGGTATTTTGCGGTCCAGATTGTGTTTCTCATGAATGTTGCCTCCTCTCCTCCCAGTTAGAATTCACTACCAGTTATCTAATTGAAAACAAACATCTATTTAATAGCTAACAGAAGGCTTCTGGTGGCCCACCGCCCTCGGCAACCCCCCCACTCCCACGGACCACGCCGCAACCTCAGCAACATACTTGACTCCTCCGTCACCATGACCCGACAGATCAACGCTGTCTCCTCCACGTGCTTCAACACACTCTGCATCTTCCGCAAGACCTTCAAATGGATCCTCCCGAATCCAGAAAGACCGTCACCCACGCACTCATAACCAGCAGATTGGACTACGAAAATGCCCTCTCCGGCGGAATCAACAAATCCCTGCTCCGAAAACTCCAGACCATCTAGAACACCGCTGCCAGACTCGTCCTCAGCATCCCATGACAAGACCACATCACCCAGCACCTACGAGACCTCCACTGGCTCCCCATTGAGAAGAGAGTGACCTTCAAGCTACTCACTCACACCTACAAATCCCACCACAATACCGGACCCCAATACCTCAACGAAAGAGTCTCCTTCTACGCACCGAAGAGAAGCCTCCGCTCCATCAACCTCGCCCTTGCCGAAACCCCTCGCATCCACAGATCCAGAACGGGTGGAAGAGCCTACTCCTCATTGCGGCAAAGACCTGGAATGAACTCCCACTCAGCATCAGACGTTCCCCCACTCTGCAAGCTTTCAGGTAAAGCCTGAAGACCTGGCTCTTTGGGTGAGACGGAGCTGCATGATTCCCCCCCCGCGCCTTGAGACCCTCATGGGTGAGTAGCGCGCTTCACAAATCCCTGAGTGATTGGAAAAATACATCTGTAATAGAAAGAAGAACATCATGCACAAATAACCATTTAATGTGAAAAAAACAGGCCTTTCAGTGTTAATGCATTATTTTTTGGTTAACATGTCATCGACAGTTAGGCTAACTTAAATCAGCACTTGTATTTATTTGCAAACCAATAACATTTAAGTATGAATACATACTACAAACTTTGCATTTAGCATATGTTTTACTTAAGCGTAAGATTTGCACATTAGAAATAAAAACATTTCCTTAGCGAATAAAATTTGCGGCAACACTGCTCAGCTTTTCTGTTCTTTTTGACGTTTACATCTTTATTCTGACTTAACCTATTGAACATGACGATTTCACTTCTTAACAACTAGTGACAAATGCATGATTGTGATTTGAAGGAAGGGAAAGCACACTGTGGAGCAGTACGTTTTAGTGTTTGTGCACTTTCGTAGTGATCTCAAGTGTGTATGTCTACATATGTGTTTGTATGCAGTGTGTTTTTTTTTTAGGAAGAAGGACTTGTTCTGTTTTGATGCCGCATGTATATTGGTTCTAGACAACCTGTGTTGTCGTTCTGGAACTGCAATGAGGAAGTCCTGGGGGCCTATTGGACACATAGTTCCCATATGGAGTTGTTCATCTTCATTCTTACTAAGCCTTTTTATAAACCAGACAGCCTAATACTTCTTTACAACAGGCGAAGAGATAAAATAAATAGCAGATTAAAATAATATAATCGGTTTATTTTTTCACTGTCCAAAATGTAGCTTACATTTGGGACTTTGGTTCTTGGCGTGTTCTACTAATAGTGGAGTGAGCCTCATCCTGCACTCATCAAAGAAACTGTGGTGCTCTTCATCCCTCATATAATAACTGCTGGTTCTGATTAACACAATGCAACTGTTCTCTGCTTAGGGTTGTTTGGTGATCTGAGAATTACTAAAGCCTCATCTCCACATGCCCTTTAACCTCCATCTAACTAGCTGTGCCCCACTGAACGCATCCACCTTCCCACATCCTTTGTAATCTTTCAATAGATTAGGCACGCAGAGATAGAGGTAGGACAATATTTTACTATAGTGGTGCTAGAATGGAGAACTATCCAGCTATAGGAAAGGTAATATGTCCAGATTGAGAATTCAAAGCAACATGGTAAAAGGGCACTACACAGGTCTTAGGATTTTTTGTTGCCCGCAAATGTAACAGACATATAGTGAAGAAAGCACGCCAGGATACAATCTTTTTATCTCATATGTTTCAAGAAATACATGAACAAAATGTTCACAATATATACGGATGTAACAGGTAAGGGATAATGTGTGACACACATAACCATTAACCCACCAAGTACAATACATTCTGATTTCCACATATATTGCTCTACCTATGAACAAATAGAAAATATGTTTCTGAACTACTTAACTATTTTGAGGTACTTTATAGTTAAATACAAAAGAGAAATAAAGTACCCTTTTAGCTTGCAAATATGGCAAAATCACAGTCTCTTCACTTGGCCCGGGTGCATGTTGCCACTGAATGGCCCGCACATCCTAAGAGACAGAATTGAATTCCATGTTCCATCACGCAATTTGAGATCACGTTGCCAGGTTCTTGCAAGGGTCAAACGGACTACCAAAGTCAGGATGGGAGATTGCTCCTTCTCTAAATCAGCTGCGGTCCTATGGAATGATCTTCCACTTGACCTACGCCTAACAGAGGACTACTTGCTCTTTAGAAAGAAATTAAAAACTTCCCTGTTCCCAAGAAACTAAAGCTAGCTAGTCTTAATGTAGAGCAATCTGTCTTCGCTTCCCTCTGTTACGCAGTGCTCGTTGTCCTAGCGCCGTGATGTCCTCTGAGATGAATGTTGCGCTCTATAAATACTATTAAATACAAAATACAAATCGCCATAAATTAGTTTGAAAGAAATGTATAACTCAGCGGAAGTGATTTTGAGAGAGAAAGAAATGTAAAAAAAATGATGCTAAATGTGCAGTAAGTTGATTTTCATGCATTTTGCATACATTTTCTACTTGGAGAAAAGTGGTATTCTCTCATGAAAATATACATTCATACATATCACTTTGCTACAAGAGAACCATCAGAAAGCTGGTGATAACTTCACACCTTTAAGGCCATCATTCTGAGTTCTCCCTCAATTCTGGGTGTAATACCGGACATGGTATGGGTTCTGGGGACTTGCAAATTATCTCTCTATATTATGCAATGGGGAATAGCATGTGGAAATTGTTTTCATAGCCCCAATTCAAATATGTTTTTCCAGAAGTTAGGATTATTTTACAGCCACATGTCCACCTGCTTTTAGCAAATGAATAGGTGTCTACAAATACCACAGGATACAACTCGAATTGAAGGCCTACATTTGGAAAACAGACATAAAAGACTTTTCTGCATATTATACTTCATTTAAATGTAATTTTTCTGTAATAATACAATTCTGGTTGCAGTATTGCAATTACCAAGCAAAAGTATTGCCACAAACATTCTGACGTTCTCTGAGTGACCTCCAAAATCTTTTTCTAATATACTCATAAATATTGTTTTGCTTTTAAATTTTATACATGGAAACTTTATAATTTGCAGGTTGTAGTTTAAATGTTTGTGTTTTGTCGCCCCGCAGGCATTTATGTCAATGTTCCAGATACTCACGCAGGAGGGATGGGTGGATGTCATGGATCAAACTCTTAATGCTGTCGGACACATGTGGGCACCCGTAGTTGCAATCTACTTCATCTTATATCACCTTTTTGCCACACTGGTAAGTTTCATTCAAGGTTCCAGCTAACATTCCTAGAGGAATGCAACCATTAATTGCTTGCTTCTAAGTTGTAACTTGGTCCATGTGGTGATGCAAGAACTTGTGAACCATGTCCAAATGAGAGCACTAGCAGATTATGACTTACATCACCTTTCTCGGGAAGTGTGAAAAATGTATAATTGTGTCTGTGCACTAGGGTGGGCTTTGACAATGACATTCCACTTTTTTTTATAAATGATACTTCCTGCTTCATATATCAGGTTTATCATGTTTTGGATATTTGTGTCAAGGTTGAAGCAAGGGAAACCCTTTGGATAAACATTGTTATGGTGAAGAAACATTTGACAATTCATGGAGAGAAGGCCAGGAATGTTCTAAGCTTTTGCAGGGCACTTGTTTCTAAGTTTAAAAACATATCCTCGAGGGAAAGAGAAAACACAGAAGATTCTGCAACTGGCGCCATCTATGGGTAATTGTTAGCTGCCTCATTATTAACAAGAGGGCACACTTGCTTCAAAATCCACACTAAAGTTTGCAGTGTGCAGCCCTTCAAAAGTGAGTGGCCTGGAGAATAATTCGATTTCTATCTCCCTTTCTGATGAACCGGCGGGATGCTGAAAAGCCCACAGGATGGTAGTGCGTGAAATGTTAGAGCAGTGGACTTTGGTGGTCAAATTAATCTAAGGATAGAAGTTAAAACACTTTACAAAGTGTACAAAAATGTCATCTGCCCAGATATCTCTCTGGATTTCATCTGCTTTATGTTTAACGTTTATACCCCCAAAGTTGTGTATCACTACTTTAGAGAGGGGTCAGAAGCATAGACTGCTTGATTCAGGACAGCTCTGCCTAATGACCACAGTATTGCACACCAACCCCAGACTGTTTTTTTTTTTAACAACAAATTTTATTGAGTTTACAACACCCAGTGGGCGAACCCCTGTAGTCAGTATATAGACACATGTCAATATGCATATACAACAGATACCGACGAGGGTTTCACCAAAGGATCTGCGAAACATGCAATCCAACATCCCACCCCTCCCCCTCCCCCCACCCCTGCACCACTCTTCCCACCTGAAATGAGAAAGACGTACATGATCATAACACTGTGTCCAATGCCCCAGCCAATGAGCACATTAGATTGGGGAATCATTGATGATGAGCCTTGCAATAGGGTCAGGATTCGCTGACTGTGTATGGATAGATAAGTCAATGCCCCGGTATTTAGCCCACTTGGACCAGATCTTCCCATGTTTCTGCGGGCAACCCCGTGCCTGAAACACCGCCACTTCCGCCGACATACATGTATCTAGGGCTGTTTTCCAGGCCGCCACCCCGGGGGGAGAGGGAGACTTCCAATGCTGCGCTATGTCACGCTTGGCTAAGGTGAGACCGAGGAATAGAAGGTGCCTCTTATATCTGTTTCCCCCGATGTCCTCCGTGCCATGAAGAAGTATCAATCGAGGATCCTCCGGGAGGTCCCAGCATAACACCCGCCCCAGACAGGACAGCACCCCGACCAAAAGTGTTGTAGTGCCGTGCAACTCCAGAACGTGTGGAGGAAGGACCCGTCGTCAGAATTACAACGGAGGCAGGTTGGGGACTGAATAGCCCCCATCTTCCAAAGGCGATGGCGGGTATAATATACCCTGTGAAGGTACTTAAACTGTATCAACCTGTACCTAGAGGAGACGGCGGCATACCTGGGGCTGGCAAGGGCCTCAGTCCAATCATCGTCCGTGAGGGCCTGTAAATCCGCCTCCCATGCTGCCCTAGTCCGATGTATGCGTGTCTTGGAGTGCGTTGTCAGGGTCTGATATATTTGACGGATTTTTTGCCCTCCCAGATCCCCCATCAACAGTCTGCCCTCTAGTGGGTGGAATTCGGGTAAGGACATTAGGTGCTTTATCAGGGGGGACAGGGCATGGCGAAGCTGAAGATACCTGTGGAACTGGGACTTGTGTAGATCAAACTCCGCCTGCAGCCTCTGAAAGGATTTAAGCGTGGTCCCTCGCATCACATCACCCAATGTAGAGATTCCAATAGTATCCCATCCCCGGAACCCGGTTAGAGTGGAGACGGGCCGAAGGCGCGTGCCTCGCCAAAGGGGAGTCGCGCCTGTCAGCGTATCCCACCAACCCATGGACCGGGATACTCATCTCCAGATCTGGACTACGGTACTGCAGGCGGGGGGAAGAGCCTCCAAGGACGAATTGCTGTATAAGAGATCTAATAGTGGATGTTCCGCCAGGAAGAGCCGGTCCACCGCATAGGCCGGATCAGTCTGAGGATTGTACCACCATTCATTGATGACTAAGAGCTGGGACGCCCAATAATACGCCCGTACGTCTGCCGCTGCAATGCCACCGCAATAGGTGGATTGGATACAGGTCGCAAGAGCCACCCGGACCGCCCCTCCCCCCAGAGGAATCTATTTAGGAGCGCATTGATTTGAAGAAACCACGACGGAGGGATCGGGAACGGGAAATTCTGCAACCTATAAAGCAAGCGTGGCAGTGATACCATTTTGAATATTGCAGACCGGCCGTATAAGGATAAGGGAAGGTGGGACCATACCGTCGTCTCCTCACGTACCGCCGGAAGCAGGGGGGCTATGTTGCGCGACCACGCCATGACGGGGCATCTAGTGATATGGACGCCGAGGTATCTAAACCCCTCGTCCGCAATGACCAGCTGTGAGGCCCAGGTTTGACTTCCCTGTGCGCCGCATATGGGAAAGAGGATCGACTTGGACGGGTTGGCATGTAGTCCTGTCGTCTCACCGAACACCCGCAAGATCTGAAGCACCCTCGGTCCGGTGACCCAAGGGTCAGAAAAGAAAAATAGCGCGTCATCAGCATATAGTGCTATCCTGTCCGAACACTCGGGTGACCAGACCAGTCCCCGATAAACCGCATCCCTGCGTACCCACTCAGCCAGTGGCTCTATCACTAAAGCGAACAGAAGCGGAGAGAGGGGGCAACCCTGTCTGGTCCCTCTGCGGATGGGGAAGGAGGGAGAACGGTGGCCGGCCACACGGATCGAGGCCGTAAGATCTGTGTACAGCAATTTAACATATGCGCGGAACCGGGGCCCCAGGTTGACAGCTTCCAAAAGTTTAAAAAGGTAGGTCCAGCTCAAGGAGTCGAACGCCTTGTCGATGTCAGCTAGCAGGACAGCCGCAGGGCATCCCAGACGGTGGGCCTCGGCAACAGCGTTGTGCGCTCGCCGTATGTTATGCCTAGTGGAGCGTTGGGGCATAAAGCCTGACTGGTCCGGGTGGACGAGGTCCAGAATGCAGGTGCGGAGGCGTTCAGCCAACACCTTCCCCAGTAGTTTCGGCTCGAAGTTTAATAGGGATATGGGGCGGTATGAGCCCGGGGCCTCCGGAGGGTGGCCCGGTTTGAGAAAAACCACAATTTCGGCATGGCGCCAGTCCAGGGGCAAGATCTTCTGCTCCAACGCCTGGTGCAGCGCGCCAAGAAGGTGGGGACCAACGGTCCCCATATGGGGGCGCAAAAAGTCACAGGGGAACCCGTTGGGGCCCGGTGCATGGCCTGGGTGGGTATTGGTGAGGGCCGCCTGCAGCTCCTCCACCGAGATAGGCTTGTCGAGAACAGCTCGCTGCACATCAGAGAGGCGTTTTGGAGGGATATCTACAAGAAAGGCATCAATAAGCGGTGCAGCGAGTTCCTCACGATCACAGTACAGGGCAGTATAAAAATCGGCAAAGGCCTGCACCACCGCCCCCGGGGAGACGCACATGTCACCGGCAGGGGACCTCAATAGAGGGACTTGCGTCGGGGAGGCCCCTGCCTGACATAGTCGGTGGAGCATCTGGCTAGACTTATCGCCCCATTGATATAACCCCAGACTGTTTTGGCCTTGCAGGGCCTTAAGCACTTTCCAGCCTAATGCACAACGAGCTTTAGGACACACGTCTGGTTGTACACATGCTCACGTTAGTCAGTTATTGAGAAATATAAAGTTATATTTTAAATCTTGAAAGAATAAAACATAACTAAGCAAAATGGAGAATTTAGCAAGGTAAGTTAGAGAAACAGGACAGTGAGTGGAGCAAAAAAGCAAAAAATCTGTACTGTTTTCCAACATCAGAAAGCGCTTTAATTCAACAATCACTTCACCTATAAAGTCATAAAGTTGTGAAAAATGCCCCCGTTCTTATTTTCAAACAAATGTACACAATATTATTCAAGTTGCTGTTTATGCTTCTTTTGTAAAGCTACAAAAACTCAAAAGGCCTGGCACGTCAGTCTTTTTAATGGATGAATCTGATACTGTTGCATTATTCCTACAGCCTTGGTTTGAAAATCAACAAAATATTATGTATTCTTTTAATTATTGCTTTCCCGTCCTCTGTAATGCCATAGGCTAAACTTGGTGGTAAGTGGCAGTGTTTGTTCGATCCAGACTAGAGCACAAATTTATGTACTATGATCACATAAAAACTTCGGCCCTATTTAAAAAGCTTTTTTTATCTAGGTTTGTCTTGGGAATGAATTATATTCTAGCATTAAATAGCTCTTTCCTTTCCACCACTTGCCCTGGCGTCAAAGTGCTTTTGGATAGTTGAGTAAATATCTGCTCGTGTATTGTGTGTGGTTAGAAGAATGTCGATTAAAGTGTGACCTAGGAGTAGTGTTTGGATATCATCTGTGAGCCTTGTAGGTGTGCACCACATGTGTTCTAGCATCATGTAGCAGCATCTCCCTCATGAACTGCTATAAAGAAAAGAGTGTGACGGATAGTACTCAGACTGAGTGTGTGTACTGAATGCATGTGCAAATGCAGTGGGCCAATGCATGGCGGTACTAATGCGGGACAGTAAGTGTGCTTTGAATGTACACTTAGTAAGAGTGTCTGCAATAGTACTTTATATGGAGGACCTTGGGTTCCATTTTGGGAAGCCCAGGTCGCCTGGTGAAGACATAAGGAGTAGAGGAATCCCCCCAGACAGATTGGTGTATTGCTGCATTCCTGTGAGCTGGGTGGGACACACACTGGAGGGAAAAGGAAGAGACCCTCGTTACATTTCAAAAGAAATCACAAGGAAGAACCTGAACACATCTCAGGAATAGAGATGTAGCTGATAAGGGAATCGAAATGAGTAGGGCTGGGGGGCTGGGATCAACCATTTGATGCACATATCACTGTGACTGACATCCAGGTGTGAACTCTGGTCACTCCCTTGAGTAGTGTTGTGGGACAATGAGTTTCAGAGTCTTGCCTGCTGTGACAGATCTTTCATAAAGAAAGAAGAAATACTGAATTGTCCACTTCAAAATAAGCAGAACTCCAACATTAAACTTCAAAGACTCAGAACCTAAATCACATTTAGTGTCTAGAAGGGGAGGTTGTGTCCCCAAAGATTTGTCATCTACCAAGCAGCCAGACGGGCTGTGTGTGAAGGGAAAGCTCTACAAGACTTCTGCCTGTGACCAGGACTGGAGGCCCAGGCCTGATAGTCTCCCTGCTGGGTGAGGGAACATCACCCAGGACACCAAGATCACCTGCCCTGGAGCCTGGAGCACCATTGCTTGCCTGCCTGCTAAGACAAGTGTGCCCTGCCCAGGAAGATTCCCTAATCAAGGTCTGAGGTTATGCACCGATCAGACCATTGCCCGTGTGCATTATTGGCTTTGCAAACCCTGTATGCCAGGAGAGGTACGCCTTTTTCTGAACCGTATTGGAAGTGCTGTGCAGGAAGCACCAGGCTGCACCACTACACCTTGTCAACTCCATATGCCAGAGGAGGTCACTGGTGAACTGATTTTGGGTGAGAATCTCAACACTTGTGACTGCTTAATCGGCGGCTCCGTAAGCCAGGAGGGAGCACCGTCATGAAGGCAATCACATAAGGAGAGTCTGCGCCCAGACCGTGAGTACAGCGGCAACCTTGCATGCCAGGAAGGTCTGCCGGTATTGCTTTGGTCAAGGGTCCGGGTTGTCGTCCAGACTGAAGGAATAGTGCTGTGACCAGCGGTTCAAGCCCACATGCTGTGATCACCACCTGACGCATTCCCCGAGTTTACCAAGATGCCATAGAGGACATCGTACCCTCTTTGGAGCTCCGGTCAGGAGCCAGAACGTCACACTAGCACCCCCTTGCTAGGAGGAAGAACAACTTACCTTTGTGTCTGTTGAACAGGAGCAGCACCGAACACTGGAACGAAGGAACCAGCAGTGCTGCTTGAAAGAGAGAGACTGCGCCGCCGGGTGCTGCCGCTTCCATCTCAAGTAGTCCAACTTCGCCGGTCAGGATTCGGACTCATGAGCGTCAAAAGTAGAGGGCACTCGCTGCACCACTGAACACTGCCATACCACTGGATCAGGTAAGACTGGAACAGGACTTTTAGAGCCCAGCGGGACTTGTTGCTAATGATGTAGCTGCACCATAAACATTTTTGACTAATTCCTAAAGAGCCAAAGGGTGAATTTTATAGCATGGCCTAATAGTTTGCATTCCCCGGCTGCAAGCACCAGGGAATGGGGAATAACCCCGAACACGTTACATGAAGGAGGGTGGGGCATGGATTTGTCTGACAGGTATTAGTGCCCAGAACTCAAGGGGAATTGTGTTATTGCTTTTGAATGTCATTTACCTTTGCATGTGTAGCGTTAGAAATAAAATACTTCTTTTATCCATAAAAGTGAGTACTGGACTGAACATGGATTTATTGTTTGTACTGTTTCCACTTTGAGTTATGAGTCGTAGTTACTGACCTGTGTCAACATCGCCCCGAGGAAGCCTTGACTGCACGACTACAGCTACCACTGATAGTCAAGTGCATTAGAGGAACTTGGCCCAGTTGCTCAGTATTCCTAGTAGGTCGGGCCCCGGACAAAAGGACTAAAAGGCAATGATGGCCAGTGCAGGTAAGCGCAGTGGGGGTGTGTGACAGATGACGGAACAGGTAAAATAAAATAAATAAATAAAACCACTTATCTTGCGCTTGCCGCATCGCCGAGTTGGCGATACGGCGAGTGCAGGGTAAGTTTTTTTGTTTATTTATTTATTTTACCTTTCCATCATCTGTCACCCCCCAGCCCCGCCCCACTGCGCCTACCTACACCAGTCGCCACTGCTGAAAGGCCTCAAACACCACAGGTGGGCACCGTAGCACTGCGTGCCCTATGGTTCTCTGAAAGGGGTTCTGACAAAGAATTATAGTTTAGGCTGTGAGCTAAAGGTTAAGATAATTTAACTGTCTTAACATTGAAAGGTAGTTACTGCCTCATTTAAGAGAAAGTGTTATTTCAGATATCTGCTCTTTTGATTAAGTGTTCTGACAAAGAGTTGGAGAATTGTTGTGAGTTTGACAATAGTTAAGTTGCAAGCTGTAACAGAATTCAGAGGTTATTTTGAAGATCTCTTTATTTGTGCATGCAACTTTTGAAATGCAATGAGGGGAATGAGATCACCTGGCTTTCATCATGAAAGCTTTGCAGATTCTGTATTACCATTGGAGTCGATTATAATTATTGCGGTTATGTGTTTTTCTCCATTGTTTCTTGCGACTTTTGGTTTTTGTTTTACTAGTGAATTGAATCATCCTGATTGTCAAGAAACTCTGTAGTCCTTTGGAAGAATTCCCTTCAAGAAAATTAACTATTCAGAGTTATTTTAGCAGTGACTTTTTTCACTTGGAAAGAGTTTAAGTCAAAAATCTTCCAGGGTGTGGTAAGCCTACTTTTGTTAGGGCCTGCTGAGGAAAATAAGATTGAAATTGATGATCTGGTGGTCACTCCGTATAATGCTGTTATTTGCTGTGCTGGATCAAAGTCCTCTCAAGATGAATATAGCATTGAGACTCTGGCATGCAGGATGTTTGCCCTGTGACTAGTTGATGGGAGTTGATTGCTTCAAGGTTAGTGAGAAGTGATTAGATTTGGGGTTGTTCTGGTGTGTTGTTCCATGTACTGACATTCTGTTATATACAGAGATTTGAGTAGGTAATTTGAATGCCCCATGTTAAGTCCAGGAGAGCGTCATAGAAAGGTGAGTTGTGTAGGGTGGTAGGTAGGTAGACGTGAATGAAAGAGGCGGAGAAAGTTTAGGAGGGGCCAAGGTGGGTACAAAATGAAAAAGTAAGGATTCTGTATCCAAGACTGATCACTCTTTGATGCCCATAGTTGGTAAAGTGTTTTTGTATGCCACCGCTAATCCTTCACCCGATTATCCAGGTCTGATTCACAAAGCATTTTCGGAATTGGCATATCTTACACCAGACTTAGGTGTGAGTTACTCTTGAATTTCCTGATATAAGACATATTTCTCACAGAAATCATCACTAGGCATGTGTTACTCCTGGAAACTACTCGCCTGAAATTCTTGTTGGTTTAGACCTGTCTATTCAGTTGTAACTCACACCCAAGTCAGGATAAAGGCAAACAACCTCATGCAAAATATTTGTGAACCAGCCCTCCATTTTTTTTTTTACTGCAGCTCATTCTCAGAATTACATTTATAAAAGTAGTAACTTAGTAGTAGTATTACACCAACATTTGTCCATATCTCTAAACTGACCAGAGGACAATTAAGAGGTGCAAGAATGCTAAAAGGCAATACATCACTGAAACTGCACTTGCGATGGTTACTCATGTGCAGCACAGATTTAATATATTTATATATTGAAATTTCAGAGGTAGAGAAGGTGACATTTTGTCAGTATTCCATTTCTAACAGTATCGTAGCAAGAATGAGACTGCCTTTATGGAATTTAAATAATTCAATTATCAGGGTTCCATGGGCCCCTCAGAGCTCTGGGCCCCGGTGTCACTGCACCTGCCGCACCACTGGTAGATACTCCCCTGGTTACTGAGTCAAGCGATGGCATGATCTTTGCCAGCACTGCTCCTTTAGTCACTGCCTTTGTCTGTGGGCTGCATTACAGCTGTGGGTGTAGTCAGGCTTCTGAATGGGCAGACCTCTGTAACTGTCCTGAGGGTATATAGACAAGTCTCCTCAAGAATGGTGCAGGGACGTTTGGTGTACAGTTACTTTCAAAATTTGTGAACATTGATTTACCAGCTTGTAAAGGTCATTCACTTGTGCATTGGTGTGTTCATACTTGTTATCTTCTTTCACTCTTATTTTACGTATTTCTTCTTCTTTGTGAGGCTAATGAGTGTATCAGATCAATTCTGGGACTTTCTAATATAGAAGTGGCCAGTTTCATAGCTAAATTGGCGTGCGATGATGTCTACAAGATATAAAAGTGAAATAAAATTATGATCTGATGAAAAAGAGTGCCAATTCCAACATACTTTTTCCAGTATAATGTACTGGCTTTCACAAGGTCATTGCTATTCGCGATGATAGCTAGCAAATATGTTAATGTCTCATATAATATGTGTTGGACCTGGCCCTTTTTTGCAGGGTTATCCCCAAACTTTTTGCCTTCTTCCTACCATTTTTTTCTGACCTGTTTTAGGCTTTAGGATTCTGGGCACTTTACCACTGCTAACCAGTGCTAAAGTACATATGCTCTCTTGCTAAATGGTATTGGTGATTGGTTTATCCATGACAGGCATATTTGATTTACTAGTAAGTCCTAGTAAAGTGCACCAGGTGTGCCCATGGCCTGTAAATCAAATTCTTCTAGTGGGCCTTCAGCACTGATTGTGCCACCCAAATAAGTATCCCAGCAAACATGTCTCAGGCTTGCCACTGCAGTGTCTGTGTGTGCAGTTTTAAACTGTCATTTAGACCTGGCAAGTGCGCTCACTTGCCAGTCCCAAACCTTTCCTTTTACTACATATAAGGCTAGTCTAAGGTAGGCCCAAGGAAGCCCCATGAGCAGGGTGCAATGTATTTAAAAGGTAGGACATGTACTGGTGTGTTTTACATGTCGTGGTAGTGAAATACTGCTAAATTCGTATTTCACAATAGCAAGGCCTATCTCTCCCATAGGTTATCATTCGAGCTGCCTTGTAAGCTCTTACAAGTGTAACTTCCAACTGGGACGAGATAGAGATTTGGAGTTTGGGGTCCCTGAACTCACAGTTTAAAAATAAATATTTTAGTGAAGTTGGTTTTTGAATTGCGTGTTTGAAAATGCCACTTTTAAAAAGTGGGAATTTTCTTGCTTTACCATTCTATGCCTCTGCCTGCCTGTGGAATCCATGTCTGAGGGAGGGTGACAGTTGGGCTGTTTGTGCATTCACTCTGGACAGTCACACAAAGGGAGCTGAGGTGTTCCATGCATATCCTGATGGTTCATCACCAGCCTGATGGGCCTTCCTGAGCTAGAATGATGAGAGGAGTTGTTAGTGACACCTGAATAGGGCTGTTCCTGTCCCCACACAAAGCTGTCTCCACCCCCCTGTAGTGGGTTTGGAGCCAGGTCAGGGAAAGGCAGGGTCTTGTGCACTATAAAAATTTCCTTTGACATTTGCCTGCTTCAAAGGCAGAAAATGGTATAAGTACTGGAACTGCGACACCATTACTTTGGAACACTTCTGAATTAAGAAGACATTCTGCTAGGAAGAAGAGCTGGATGCGGTAGGAGGGGAACTGCCACTCTGCTTGTTGCTTTGTGGTGCTGACTTGCTGCTTGCTGCTTCTGTCCTGGGAGGGAAAGGACTGGGCTTTGCTTTCTACATCTTACTTCCAAGGTTCCCCAAGGGCTTGTGTGTGCTTGTTTCCTGTGAAGAAGTCTCAGGGCCATCAAAGACTTCATCTGCAGCCCCTGAACTCATCTGCTGTAAGTTATGACCTGCCAAGTGGGGCCAATTCCAGTTCTGGGCCCTTAGAGGTTGTTTGGCTGTTAAAGATCCAAGAAAATCCACACATCGACTTTTAGTGCCCAGGAGCGGCCCGTGCAGGTAGGAGCGGTGGGGCAGGGTTGGGGGGTATTCGATAGACGACCACGAGGGAAAATTAATTAAATAAGTTTCCCTCGTTGTCGTCTGTCAAACCCTCCCCACCCGGCCCCACTGCTATTACCTGCATGGGCCGCTACTGTCAGTGCAGTTTTTTCCAGACACAGCACAGCCGCGGGGTTTAAAAACGGATGCATTGCTGTGGTGCAGCCAAAGAATCGACGCAGCGCCTGCCGTGCGGCTGAAAAATCGCCACAACCCGAGTCCGGAGCACCGTATCACCGACATCCGTGGCACATGCTTCGACTCTGACGCGGGCCCTGCTGTGCGGCTGAAGAAATTGACGCATCACCTGTTCCGTAGCTGGGAAATTGACGGAGCATCTGTTCTGCTGCATCGACCCAGCGCGTCTGGATTTTTGACGCATCGTCCCTGTGCTCCAAGTTCTTCATCGACTTGACCCATCAGTAAGGAACCGAGTCCGCGTGCCCGGAGATCGACGAATCACCTCCCCTCACAGTAAGCAATCGACGCATCACCTCCCCTTACAATAAGGAACTGAAGCACCACCTCCCCTGCGCTCCAGTAAGGAACCGAAGCATCACCTCAACTGGCAGTATGGAACCAACGCATCACCTCCCCTGGGAGTAAGGAATCGACGCATTGCTTTTCTTTTCCGGCACCTCACCTCCCCTGTGCCTCTTTTCGTCTTCGACTTTGACGCACCCCTGGTACTTTGTGATATATGTGATGCATCCATAGTTTCCAATGGACTGAACTGTTTTGAACTTTTTGAAAGTGATATTTTACTTGTGTATGTTGGATTTTTGTCATTTTGGTCTTGTTGCATTCAGATAGATATTGGTTATTTCTCTGAACTGGTGTAATGTCCTTTTGTAGTGTTTTCACTCTGTTACTGAGTGCGCGTGTGTATGCAAATACTTAACACATTGCCTGTGAGCTAAGCCTGACTGCTTGTGCCAAGCTACCAAGGTGGTGAGCAGGGGTTATGTTAGCTGTGTAATCTCCTTACACTGACTAGAATAAGGGTCCATACTTGGACAGGGTGCAAACCCCTGCCAACTAGAAACCTCAATTTCTAACATTAATATGTTTGACTTTACATGTATTTTTAGACGAGAAAGAACTAACTGTAAAAAGTAGCAGGGCATTACTTACCACTGTCAGCCCAACGTTCACTGTCCATCAGTTCTTCATGAATTTGAAGTTTAGGGGTTCAAAGAAAAATAACACACCGTGAATTGCGGTAACATTTTTAACTTAATGTACATATGTCACGAGGCAGTCATCCTGTTGTGGTGCCTTTTGATCTACACGACCGACCTAGGAGTGACAAGCAACTGAAATATGTGTGTTCCTAGCATTATGCTATGTAACAATCTAGTTCTTCCCTGCTGCCTGATTGACTTCTGAAAAATTGCTGTTTTTGTTACCAAATGCTTCTTTTTAAGTTCTGTGTCTTCATCTTTTCGAAGACGCCGGAATGTTGCTTAAAGTCAGCGGTGACATCTTATTTGTTTTTTGTTTATAGCGCTGTCAGATGCGTAAGATGCAATGTTTCACGCTGAAATCGCTTTTGTCACACCAAAATATTACACGCTGGCATCCTTTGCTCTGGTTAAGCTTGCGCATTTCCAATCTGTCTCTAGATTCACTGTTGACATTATCGCGCCAAGCAACAAGGTCGTGCAGTCATCTTGTGCAGAGACGCTCTTCAATTTCATGGCGCGCGCTCGCTCGCTCGCTCTCCCTGCCTCGCGCTTTCTCTGCAGCTGCAATTAAACTCGAGACAGAAGCTTAGAGCCTCTGGGCACGCATAGTTAATTAGAAGGAAATCAAACTAGCGGCGTTATGGTGCAGAATGAACACATGCAACGTGCACACTGCAGCACTTTGAAGAAAGTGATCAAAATAAGTACATTTCTGAAAGCAGTCTTGTTTGAATTCCAATTAAGGTTGTCAAAGAACTCTTTATACTCCAGGGATTCATACAAATGCGTAACCTTGTTCCTGGTGTGGTTTGGTACGGTTTGATATGGCATGATATAAAATGTTTTTTACTGTATGGCATGTTCTTAGGGTATGGTATCACACGGTGGGCTATGGCATGGTATGGTATGGTGGGCTGTGGTACAATTAGATTAGTGCTCGAGTGTGCACCCACGCGTAGGGTATGCGGTGCAAGGAAAGACAGAGGGAAAGGCCTGCCCCAAATATAGGGTCAGTCTGAGACTCTGAGAGCAGCAGTGCTGGATTGGGATATAAAATCAGCCCGGGCACACCAAAAAACAGTGGCCCACATTTGCGATTGTCTTTCCGCAAAACACTGCTTCAGCGAAGTTTTATGAAAAGAAAGGGGGTGGGGGGCATGTTTTATTAACTTCACTTCGATAAAGAAAAATGCACAGATTAGTTCACACTGCTGAGCCACACATGAATGCAAGTGAGACCACTTCTGCTCTGGCCCCCTGCCCCCGCTCAATCAGCATACATTAATGGGCCGGCCCAGCAAGATAAAGGGAGTGATACCTCCGCCCATCTGCCTCTAGAAAGGCCACACAGGCACCCACTGGGCCGCTGGCGGCATCCTAACAGCACAGACAGCCCCCATGCTGCCCAAAAAAGCAGCCCACAGCTAGAACTCGGCTACCGGCCCTCCGGCCAATTCCCGAGTGCCTGCGCTACCAATCCGACCCTGGAGAGCAGCCATGTCGTGATGCCTTTCCAGAAGCCTAGATAAGTAGGTAGGCAAAATCAGGGCTTTAAGTGGGATGAAAAAACCTGGGGGGTCTCTCAAAGGGGCGTGGTCGATATAATTAAGGGCATGGCTTAAAACACCTAAGCTAAAAATCTTAACTGAGCAGTGTGCCGCCCAACTGATATTTTGCTCCTTCTGTCATTGCACCCAGACATATAATACAACAAGTAACATTACACCTACAACAAGCCAGAGCTATTGGCTTTGCCAATGGTTATTAGTTACATACGATAACTAAGCTATGGCTTCGTTGTATAGAATATTGAAAATGCTTCCATTCAGAAGTGATGAGACTGTGAAAGAACTGAAACAAGCCTCTTTGAAGTTACATCAAAGGCAATGAAAGGTGGTACTGCTCAATCAATCAATCTGGGAATTATGAAGCACGCTACTCACCTGTGAGGGTGTCAAGGTGCTGGGGGCGGGGGGTGCAGCTCCGAGTTAGCCGAAAAGCCAGGTCTTACTGCTGCAGAGTTAAGATTTGTTTTTCACCATGATGGTGAGGGTAAAAACGGAGAGCCTGATAGGAACCCGTCTCAGCACCTGCTTTTTAGAACTGCCAGTGCTGAACACTGGCAGGACCCGGCCCACTTAAAGCCCTGGGCAAAATACTTTAGTTGGAAAGAGTTACAGAGGGGAGGGCCACAACTGGAAATGCCCAGTATTCCACCTGGCCCTTCTGATACTGAGCACAGTAAAAAGTTTAATCAGCGAGTTAGGCGGGACAATTTTGTCCTTGATAATGTCAGGAGTTCTCCCAAAAAGAGATATGTGTGTGTGTGAAACAATGGGTGCAAATTGTGCTTGCACAATTTTGCATTCGCACAGGGAATTTGTGGATGTTTTCCGCGCAGTTACATGCAATTTGTTTTCCATGCCAATTGCACATGTGCTAATTCCACATTTTGTTATAAGTTTGTTTATTACCTTTCACAGTAACAGTACACATCTTACATGCGTCAGTGCTTTATTCAACAGTGCAGTAGGCGATTAAATCAAATGTCACAAAGCTTTACAGACAGCATGACTGGCTTTACTGTTGACAATCTTTGTTGGTGCCCGCCCCCCAGTGACCTCCTTCTTCACGGATTCCCTCCCTACCACACTCCTACGGTGCCCCTCGTCTCTTCATAGAACTTCTCTCAGATGTATTTAATTTGTTTTAGAGCGCTACTCATACCAGTGTAGGGTGTCAGAGCACTTTACAACATACCCATTCTACAGAGACAATGAATCAATGTGTAGGAAATGTTACATAAGCAAAGAGGACTACACGGTGTAGGAGTAACATGTCATCCATACCAGTAGGCTGTATATTTTAAGTGTGCTTGGTCTGGAGAACCACCAATTCAAGATTTAAAACACACCACATTGGTTGGGGGTTAGCTTTACTAATAAAAATGTATTTCTACTCAAACGACCCTCTTTCGGCAACATTAGTAAAAATAAAGACTGGGGAGAAAACATAGTGTTCTAACCTATATGTTTCAGTTTGCATGGAGCTCTTTGATGCCAATTCATAACTCATTGTTCTTGTGACTTATGAACTGAAAGTAACAAAAGGATATATGTGACAAAAGCAGTAAGCCACAGAGCTATCGCATTAAATTTCAATTCTGTGATCTGCATGGTACATTTTCTATACAGGAGGCACATTAACCCTCTGTGCTGCTTTGTTAGGAGTCAAAACTGCCCCTTGACAAAACTCGATCTCTCTCCAGCAGGTACATTAAACACCAGAATTATCTTAACATTGTTATCTTTGCATGAAAATTGCTGAAAACACAAGGAACTGTGCAGCAGGTGATTGTAAACAAATAAGATATTTCAAAACACAGCACCCCCTGAGCACAGGCGCCCAGTGCGCTGGCACTGGTCACACCGCCCTCAAACCGGCCCTGACAGCTCCTGTGCACAAAGTGGATATTCGATGATGTTCCATCCTAAGGATTCTGTCCATGTGGGAGGTAGATTTATCAGCTTTGCAGCTCGCTGATGTGCGCTTCTGCGTTAATAGGAGGAGATATTAGGGGCATATTATCAAGAACGGCGTTCAAATTATCTCCGCTTTAGCGGCAGAAAACTGCCTCTAAAGCGGCGATAATGGGCTTGATAATATGCCCTTGAGAATTCCAATAGAAGCCCATGTTTACACCAGAACATGGGCTTCTATTGGAATTCTCAAGCCCATTATCGCCGCTTTAGCGGCAGTTTTCTGCCGCTAAAGCGGCGATAATTTTAACGCCGTTCTTGATAATATGCCCCTAAGATTTTAGAAACTCGTTATGAACTGACAAAAATTGTAAAACAAACCTTTGGGTGCGAGCAGGTGTGCAAGTTAGAGGCCTAGGTTAGTCTGAGAAGGAAGTCACACTAAGCATAAGGTCCTGAGAAGGGATAAGAGCCTGTGGGTGTCCCAAAGGGGTTGAGCATCAGCTGGCATGAGCAATGCTGTTGGTGCCCGAAGTTGAAGCCGAAAAAGCATAGCGTGTTATATTGAAGAGGAATGAGGTGGGGGAGGCACCAGGCCCGGTGATATGCAGCGGTGTCGCCGAAGCCAGCTAAAAGTGTAGACAGCACATGAGCACTAATAAAGGCTGTTTCTGCTATAGTGCAGCAATAGTGCCAATGCCGTGGTGTCTGGCGGAGCATCTAGGGAGGAAGGGTGTTGTCTTTTGCATTTTCTGAAAAGCCAGCAGGAGTGTGTCCCAGTTGTGCCATAGGAGGCTTCTTTGCCCTCTTGCCTCTTCTCGATGCAATACTTTGCTTCCCGCCTCCTCCCTTCACTCGACGATCAAAGCCATGAGAGTTCCTGATGGGGTGCATCCGCTTTCCAATGATGGGTCACCTAAAGTTTATCAATCAGTAGCGCTAAATCTAAGAAGTGAGACATGAGTTCACTTAAATAACCCTAGGACCACAGAATCCCAGCTATACAATGTGGCGTTGCATGTGACACTTTCAAGTAGAGCGGTGATCCCCATTCAGAACTGTTTGAGGGAGGCATATTACCACAGCATATGTTTATGGAACTATTGTAAATAATTGCATTCAATAACCTTTGTCTCCACAGAATAATTCTTGGTTCTAAAAAGTGATTTTTTTTTGGCTCTACCCAACTGAGCCATTTGTAGTTCTTTATCATTATTACCCAGGTTCCGAGGGACACAGGATTACCCCATTGTTCTTAATGGTAAATCCACTCCAAGCAGAGGCCATAGGGGACAGAAAGCACCTGCCCCAGGGAAGTATTTGTTTATTTTGTTAGGTGTGATATAGGCCATGTGCATCAGGAAAAATTGGATGAGCTTGAATCTGGCAAATTATGACAACGGTAGGGTCAATCCCACTCCTTATCATTGAGAGCCTCCGAAGATAGCCCTCCTGTTGGTCTCACAGCCTCGTCAGTGGAATCTGGCAGAGCTCGCAAAATTCCTTGGCTAGCCAGCTGACCAGGTGTCCCCCAGGCCTCATGATATGTAGGGCTTGTAGCACTATACGGTGGCGGGCTCCTCTAAAACAGTGCACCAGTCTCAGTGTAATGCACACGTCAATGCATTATAACCTAAGAATTGCCCTACGGTCATTTATTATTGCTCAGCAAGCTCCTCAAAGGGGAGCAGAAGACTACCCAGAAACAGGCTGTCCATGGTTGCAAGCCCAGCCAAATTCCAGCGCTTCAAACACGTCTGTGAGAGTGCATCAATTGTTTGATGAACTAAAAGGGATATCAGTGGCACTCGTGCCAGCTCCCCCATTTGCTGCATGTCCCTTGCCCCAGTTGCCTGGTGTTCCTCATTTTTTCACTGTTACTACTGTTTTCACTCATTGCCCCTCATTTTTTCCACTGTTGTTGTTCCTCATTTCTCTCACTGTTCTACCTGTTTTCATTCACTGTTCCTCATTTTATTCACCGTTGTTATAGTTTTTACTGGTTTTCATAGCCTGCTTTACATTGCTGCTATCGTCGTCGCATTCACTGTACTTAACCATTTCTGCTGTAACATTTGTATCCTTGCTTGCAACATTGTATCTAGCCCTTTAACTCTATATCTAGCTGTTTAACCCGGTTTCATTGCAGCTTTCACCTGTTTCTTTGGCTTTCCTTTGTTTTTAACCTTCTCTGCCACACGCCCCGCTTGTCTTTTCTGCTGTTTTTCACCCACTTCCTGCCTCCCAGCGCGCCTCCCTCTTCCAGGACCTACTTAATAGAGGCCGCAGCGTGAACCCAGTGAGCAGGCGCTCGTGCCAGCTCCCACCTTTGCTGCGTTTCGCTCGCCCCAGATGCCTGGTTGGTCCTCATTTTTTTCACTGATGTTACTGTTTTGACTCATTACTGCTCATTTTTTCACTGTCGTTGTTCCTCATTTCTCTCACTTTTGTTACTGTGCTCCTCATTTTTTTCACTGTTGTCATCGTTTTCACTGGTTTTCATAGCCTGTTTTACAATGCTGCTATTGTTGTCACATTTGCTGTACTTAACCATTTCTGCTGTAACATTTTTATCCTCTTTCTAGCAACCTTGTGTCTAGTCCTTCAACTCTGTATCTAGCGCTAACCCTGGTTTATTGCAGCTTTCATCTGTTTGTCTGGCTTTTCTTTGTTTTTGGCCTTCTCCGACTATCCCCCTGCCGCCGCTCGCCCTTCTCGATGTTTTTTGCCTGCTTCCCGCCTCCCAATGCCCTTCCCTCCTTTCAGGACTACCTTAATGGAGGCCGCATGGTGGCCACAGAGCCGGCGCCCCAAAGGCAAGTGCCCGTCTTTGCCTGGACCGTGCCCAGCACTAGGAAGCCTGGTTCGACACCACCCGAAGCTACACCGCCTCTCAGCTCCGGGCCCTGGATCCTGGAACCCGCAACAACAACTGCTGTCACACCGTGCCACAATCTAAGGTAGGACTTTTTGTCTGCCTGCACTGCTTTTTGGCCTGCATCACCGGAGCACCCGGTTACACAGCAACCTCTACAACCCCAGAACATCTCCACTGCCTCCTGCTCAACCCACAATCCCATTGCAAGCATGCCACCGAGATCTGGGACACCATCTCCTTCCTCACCCCCAACATCATCTTCCTCACTGAGATCAGGCTCAACCTTGCATCAGCGCCCGACATTGCCTCAGCAACACCCGCTGTCTATAAGATAACACACAGAGACCGCATCAATAAACATGGAGGTGGAATCGCCATCATCCACAAGGAAGCCATAGACTGCACCACCACCGCAGACGAGGCCACTCCAATCATGGAGCACCTCAACTTTCAACTCCACACTGACGGCAAAACTACCATCAGTGGCACGCTCGCCTACAAACCTTCAAGACCTCGCCCTAGCACTACTACTACTACTCTTCCTCTGAGACCCCAGTTTCCACCTCGACGACCCTGACAACACCAATACCGCCAACCTCCTCGAAAGCATGAACACCTTCGGCCTCACTCAACTAGTCACCAACCCCACACACACATCGCAGGACACACGCTCGACCCCATTTTCACAGCCAGCAACAGAGTCAAGTACAACTACGCCACCGAACTCACCCAGGCAGACCACGCTATCATCCACTTCACCATCACAGGTCCCGCCAGCACCACCACCAAACCACCCAGCACCCCTCACCAAAGCTGGAACAAAGTATCAGAGAGCAAATGGACCGATGTTGTCAACTCTTCCCACCCGAAAACCTTAACCAACCAAGAACAGGCTGTCAAGAACTTCTCCATGTGGATCACCGACTGCGCCAAGACAGTAGCCCCCATCAAACCCACAAGACCCAAGAAAGCTTCCAAACAGGCCAGCTGGTATGCCACAGAACTAGCAACTACAAAATACAACGGCAAGCAACTGGAAAGAAGATGGCGCATTAGCAAGGACACCACAGGCCAAGCATCCTACAAAACATCGCTCAAACAATATCACCAACTCCTGAAAAGTGCGAAAAGCAGCATCCTTCCCAACAGGATCGAGGCCAGTGCCTACCGCAGCAAAAAGCTTGTCAGCATCATCAGAGAGTTCTCCAACCCTTCGGTCTCCAAAAGCATCAACACAACCTCCCAGGAACTCTGCTACTCCCTGACGGACTAATTCCATGGCAAAATCTCCGACATCTACAAAAACTTCGAGCCCCAGTCTATCGCCACCGACATCCTCAACCTCCTTTCCCCCACAGAGGCAAACCCCAACCACCTGCTAACCACATGGGACCATCTCACTACTAAAAACACCACTGCCAACATGTACTTTGTCTACTCAGGGGCATCAAAGGACTCCTGCCTCCATCGCATCTTCAACCTCGGGAGCAAGACAATCATCAACAAACTCACCACCATACTCAATGCATCCATCACCACATCCACCTTCCTCGATGAATGGAAACACACTGGAGTTAAACCCCTCCTCAAGAAACCATCAGCCAACCACAGCAAACTCAAGAACTTCCGTTCCATCTCTCTGCTCCCTTTCTCTGCCATGGTCCTTGAGAAAGCCGTCAACCGCCAACACAAGGAACAGCTAGAGAACAACCTTCTGGAAATCTCTCAGTCTGGATTCTTTGCCAACCAGAGCCCCAAAACCACCCTCATCTCTGCCACTGATGGCATCAGAGCCCTCCTTGACCGAGGGAAAACAGCACCCTTGATCCTCCTTGACCTCTCAGCAGCATTCAACGCCGTATACCACCATACCCTTATCAAGAGACTTCACCAAATCAAAATCCAAGGAGAAGCCCTCAGATGGATCGCCTCTTCCTCACCGGAAGAACCCAAAGAATGTACCTGCCTCCCTACACCTCTGAACAGAAAGCATCATCTGTGGTGTCCCTCAAGGTTCATCCCTCAGCCCCAACCTGTTCAACACCTACATGACCCTCCTGGCCAACATCATCAGAACCCATGGACTAAACACCATTGCCTACGCCGATGATACCCAGCTTATCTTCTCACTATCAGAAGAGCCCTCCACCATGAGGACCAACTTCCACAGGTGCATGTCGAGCATCACAGATTGGATGGAAGACAACTGCTTGAAACTCAACACAGAGAAAACAGAAGTACTGATCTTCGGGAACAACACCTCCCCATCGAATGGCTCCTAGTGCCCTTCCGAACTGGGTCCCTCACCCAAGCCAACAGACCATGCCTGCAACCTCGACATCATCCTGGACAGCAAACTCACTACAAAAAGCCAGATCATTGCAGTCTCCTCTGCCTGCTTTCCCACTCTTCGAATGCTCTGCGGGATCTTCAACTGGCTCCCGGTCGACACCAGACAAACCCTCATACAAGCCCTAGTCACCAGTTGGCTGGATTACGTACGGGCAACGCACTCTATGCAGGAATCAACTCACTCCTCCTTAAGCGACTACAGACCATAGAGAATTTGGCGGTCAGACTCATCCTCGACCTTCCCATATGGACTCACTTCACCCCCTACCTCAGGCAGCTCCACTGGCACCTCATTCAGAAGAGATGCCACTTCAAGATACTGATCCATGCATACAAGGCTCTCCACAACCTAGGACCAGCATACATCAACCACCACCTGAACTTCCACTAACCCTCCAGACACCTGCACTCCGCCTCCCTTCACCCCGCTTACACCTCTCGCATACGCCGATGCCACAGTGAAGCCCATTCCTTCTCCTACCTTGCAGCAAAGTCCTAAAACAACCCCACTCTTCTCCTCCGGACCTCACACTCACTACTGGAATTCAGAAAGGGACTCAAGACCTGGCCGTTCAGCTGAGCCTCCGCAGCAAAATCCTCAGCTCCTGGATACCCTCAAAGGTGATTAGCTACGCTATACAAGTCATGATTGATTGACTGGGGCATAAAGGAGTGCTTGTGAGCTAAGGCATAGGCTTCTTTTAAAGAAGTTGCGTGTGACTCTCAGGAGGTGGGAACAGGCATGTACGTTTTGTAGGAGAAAAAAAAACAATATCACCATCCCCTACGATAGTGGACCTTGGGAGGTGGCCATGTTGTCCAAATGTAATTCAGCCAGCAGCTAACCCATTGTTATTGGGAGACCAGGTAATAATACTTGAACTTTGGCAAACCCAGCCCTCCTTGAGTGATGCAGTGTCGCATTTTTATAAGAGTCGCTCTCCAGCACCACTACCCGTGATTAGGTCTCTCAGCAATGTGTCCATAGTATGGAAACACTTCCCAGGGAGGTAAAGGGGAAGGTTGGCAAAATAATATAAGGGCCAATGGCAAAACAGCCATTTGTGAGAGGGAGACCCTTCCAATAACCAATAGCTGGAGGGTGGACAAGAAAGCCACTTGATTTCTGAGCTCTGTTACAGCATTGGTTAAATTGCCTTAAAGCAGGTGATAAATATATATCCTGTGGCACCAGAATGTTGTAGTTTGTCAATGAAGGTATGCTCCACCACAGTTGAGCACTGTCTCCAGCATCGAAAGCAAGAGAGGAAATACAGAACGTCTGCCCGTTTACCTTCAAGTCAGATGCACAGTGAAAAGTGTGCAAGGTGTTTGCTATTTCCGAGTGATTGGCTGCCACATCGCGCATGTACAGCAACATGTCATTGGCATATGAGAAAACTTCATGGGTTCTATCACATAACGGAATGCCCCAAGTCTTGCGGAACGGTTCCATCGCCAGAGAAAGAATTAGAGGGAACAATGGGCAGTCCTGTCTAGTGCTGCAATGTATTACAATGGATCTAGATATGAGGTGCTCTATCTTAACCTTCTCTAAGGGGTCAGTACACAGCAGGCTAAGGACATTGACTTTGTCATCCCATTACAGGGAGTCAAATTCCTTCTCTTGGTATAAAACCAGGCAAGCACCTCTGAGAAAGACCTGGGGGCAAACTCCATTACCCTATACAGCCTGCGAAGGTTGAGTGATGTGTTTCTGCCTGGAACAAACCTGTTCTGGTCAGGATGCACTAAGTGATGGATTAAGGGCAGAAGATGGTCAGCCATGATTTTGTTCAGTATATTATCTGTAATAAGGATAGCCAGTGATCTGTAGGAGAAGAGGACAGCTCTGTTCTTGGTCAGCTTAGGGATCGTCACCAGGAGGGCCTCCCAGAAGGACAGTGGAAGCGTGCCCTTGACAGAGGCTATCCCTAGAATTTCTCCAGTCTTGGGACCAGAAGATCGGAATATGTCTGATAAAAGTCCAGGGGCAACCAATCTGGTGTAGGAGACTTGCCGACCACAATGAGCAGATTTCTTCACTAATCTCAGTCTGGGTTTTTGGAGTGTCCAACTCCTGACGTTGGTCTGGGGTAAGCTGTGACAGTGGTATGTCATTCAGCAGGACTGTGAGCTCTACCATGGGGGAATGTTGGGGAGGAGCATAAAGTGCCTGATACCTTTGCAAAAAGGCTGGAAATATTCCCCGGTGAGTGTGTACAAATAGTTTTTGTTGAATTCAGATAGAAGTGATAGAGTGATGGGCCTCCGATTGCTTGAATAGCCAGGCCAGCAGTGCCCCTGTTTTTGCCATGGTTGGCATGATTACACACCATGTGCACCGCGTAATTTGGATGGTGAAGCTGCTAAAATAGCAAAGCATTTCTGGTATGGGAGGAAGCAAGAGGTGGAAGATTACCCAAGGCTTCTTGCTTGAGAAGATGTAGGTAGCCCTCCACATGTTGCAGCTCTGACTCCAGTGTTTTTCGTACACCCACTACTGTGCTGGTGCAGTGGCCCCTCAGAGTGAACTTGAACGCCTCCCATTCTATGGTATTGGAACAAGAAGTGTTAGCATTGAGCTCAAAATAGTCCATGATTTTTTCTGCCAATGATGTGTTAATTCCATATATGACAATTGAACTTTCTGATCCTCTCCTGGAGATAAATTTACTTAGCTGCTCGATGGTGGAAAGGACTGTGATTCATAAAATCATAGGCTTTGTGATCACAGAACAAGTCATGGGACGGGTTAGGCTCAGAAAAAATGGGATTCTGTAAATGTGAATGCAAGGATGAAGGTCTACTGTACCTCTCAATCCTTCATCCCTGCATTTACTGGCATTTGGTACGATATGCAAAATGGGATTCTACCTCATTACACCAGTGAGACAGGATTCTGTATATTGATTCTACCAAATGGATATTTATGCTTGTGACTGATTGGTGCACCTGTTGCTATTCAAAATGAAGGTTGGGTTGCAAAGTAGTCATTTGATAAAAACACTGACTGCTTTATGTCTTACCCTTTCGTACATCACGGTCTGGCCTTTGGTTATAGAACATTAAGCTTTGCTGTATGTGGTGCAACCTGGTTGTATGCTCCACTGAGCCATTAGTGATCTTTGGGCTAAATAGTAGAGCTTAATTTGAGCTTGTGATTTTCAGGTTGATCCCACTGGCACTTGTTTTTGGGAACCAGATGAAAAGCAGAAAAGGGGGAAAGAAGTAGAAAGAGAAAGATGGGGAAACAGTGACAAAGGGAGAAAACGTGGATGAAAAAGAACCTGCAAGCATGAGATAAAAAGACGGGAAGTGTTGTGTGGTGAAGAAAAAGGCATGAGATGAAATCAAGACTAGATAGCCTTCATATACGGCAACCCGACCTCTGGCAGCGCCAGCAGTGGGATTCTTAAAAAAGCTTGGGACCATTGCACTTATTCCTTTACACATTAAGCACTGCTAAATGGGCTGAGGTTATGACTGAGAGAATTAGGGACCTGCAGTGGAAATTAAGTCTCCTTCATTCCAGGACCTGAAAAGCAACAGTTGATACAGCCAGTAAGCTGGCAAATACAGAGGTGTAGAGACAAAGTGCCCCAGCTGTGTATGTAGAGGGCATCAAATAATATTACTGTACATTAGTCTTAGAGCTGCGAAATAGGTGGCAAAATAATGGTAGATTTAGGAATGCTTGGCTTCCCTCATTTAAAGTATATTCCCTACCCCGAAAAAGAAATATGTCTGGTGCTCCATCCTACATCTTCCTTTTTAAAAATCCCAATCACTCAGAGCGACAGCATCTCTTTAGGGGCGTAGCTTGGTCAGTATGATTTGGGGGAGTGAGCTTCAGATTTCCCAATAATCATTATGGCATAACTTTTTAACATACCTTATCTGAGAAGCAGGACATGAGGAGGGATTAAGAGCAGTGGAAAGGAACAGTAGTGTGGAGTGTTAGCGATACTTAAAACAAAATATTTTGTAAAATAACCAACATTTTTTAAGTACCTCAAGAGAGAGATAGAGAGTGTATGAGTGTGTGAGAGTTTGTGTGTGTTAGTGTGTGAGTGTTTTAGTCTGTGTGTGCATGTAAAACTCCTAGGTTAAATCCGACAGACACCTCACCATACCAGGCTGAAAGCACCTACTCCCAACTATTTACTACAGAATACATATATTAGGGGGTGTAACTTCCAAAACATCCTCCCCCCCTAAAGCTACACCCCTACATCTCTTCGATATTCAGGGAAAGCTTTCTAAAGCCAATGGGTTTGGTTCCTTGATCCATGAGCCAAGCCACAGACAAAGGTAAGCCATGGGCAGTGCTAATGGATTTCAATGCAGAGGAGCATTCCATGGCAGCAATTAATAGATACAAATACATTTGTAAATCTTGCAATGGTGTAAATTTGTAGTGTAACAGCATTACTCTGTGCCTATCTGTGGGGAAAAGGGTCTGTAACTTTAACAATTATGTTTTTGACATCGTTATGTTCTTGGTAAATGTGTGTTGTGCCAACCCATGTACAATACCCACTCTTTGCTGCAAGAAGACAGTTGTGAAGAAATGCAGTGCTTCCTGTATCTTTATGAAGGAGAGCATAGCAGTTGGCCTGGCCCTGCTCCACATCATCTTCAAGACTGATAGGATGTGTTTTATGTTGTCCATGTCCTGGTGATATATTTGCAGGCCATGAGATTGTGTCATATTTAATGTATTTGTCCTGGTCCTCTATATATGTCCTTTCCCTCCCCCTCTGGATTGTGTTTACCCTCCTGCATGCTTCTGACTCTTCCTCGTGCAGCAGCGGCAAGGCTAACTGGATACTCAGTTGTATCAGTTGCGTTGTATTCTACAAGCTGCTCTGACCTCCATGCATGGCGGTGGCAATGAGGGTGTACCAGTATTTCTGAGGTCAACTTCCATGGGCCTGTGTGGGCCATACAACCCACCTGTTGTTTTTTGTCTTCAGGTGTTCCTTATTGCAGTGATTGTGGATCTTTAACGGACTGATGCTGTTGGTTTTTATTTTTGTTTGCTCTTTCTGGGGCATGTGGTGGTGTTAGAGGCTGCATGTGGCTCTTCAAAACATGAAATACCTGGAAATGGAACTCAAAATGGGGATAGGGAACATGATGAAGGATAATTGCTTCCACTATTGTAAAATATAATGATTCAGTTACAAAGCTGGGGCAAATTCTAAGCCCTGTAATAAGGGAGGATGCAGATTACTAAAATAATTGGGTGGAATATTAAAATAATCATGGTGCCTCATTTGAATTACATGTTTGCAATGATGACAATGCAGATGCCTAGAGGTTTATTAAAAACTATCCATACCAGCACTAAGAACTTTGTATAGGGAGGTATGAGGCAGCATCTCAATGAGACAGCATCTCAAATCATCAAACCCATGCCAGGCAGCAGAGACCGACAGATACCGAACATAGAGCTTTATAATTTAGAGCATCATAACTTTTCCATCTATGTACCCAAGATCTGGAACAAAACTCCCATATCCATCAGAACCTTTCAACGGTGATCCAGTTTCGGAAAGACACACCTCTTCAAAGAACACTACATCATGATACAGTAACAGTCCACAAACCAGCTCCCTCTTCTATCATTCTTTGATTGTATGCTTGTCTTTGACACTGTGCAATGCTCCACTGCCCTTTGACTAAGTTTGTACTATACAAAATACCTCCTACATACATACAGACATACATATACACATTCAACCAGAGTCATAATGGCCTGTAGGGCAGTCAGGCAGTGCCCGATGGGCTGGTCTGACAGATCGGTGTATGGGCCATTTTTAGCAGTTTGTGGACCTGTTTTATGGCCAGGTGGCCCGTTTTTTACTGTTAAATTCCCTGATATTACCACAAACATTTCCTGCAGCAAACACAAATGCCTACAGTCTCCTGTAGCTTGCAAAATACCCATACAGCGTGTCTTTGCAAGTTCAAAAGTGACCTGATTTGCAAATGTGGGCCACTTTTTTTTAGCTTTCTGGTTAGCCAATGTGGCCACTTTTATTTTGGTGCCAGGGCCTGTTTTTTGTCGCAGTCCGACCCTGCATACAACCATTAGCAATTTCTGCTCCAGTCATAAGAGAAGGGGGCAATTATTACATAGTTCAAAGCAGAGCTGGAGGCAGTAAAGGCACTGAATGTACAAGGGACACATTATGGGCAAGAGAGGATAAAGCAGACACAATATTAAGAAGTGACTGGAATGTTTGAACTAGAGAGCCTAGGTTTCTGAGTGTTCTAAATCTATGCTGAAGCAGCGATGTGAGGAGAGGGAACATTCAATATAGGTGGTACATGCGTCACATGGGCAGAACGGCGGTATCAACAAAACTACACAGCTGGGACACAAAGAAAGCAATAACATTTCAAACATGGTGAGTAAAGAAATGCATATGTTACAAAATCAGGCCTTTAGACAGGGCTGTAGCTAGGGGGCGAGGTGGGGGGTGAGTAGCCTGGCAGGGCCGAGCCAGCCCTTATTTATGTTTGTTCCCCTTAAATGCCCAGCAGGGCCCATGTGGGTAACTGAAAATGATTTTTTAAAAGAACTGCTTAGCTTATGTTCAAACATATCTGTTGGACCTGGCATCCTTGGTGTGGTTTTCCCCCAACTTTTCGCCTTCAGCCTTCATCTTTTTGATTACTTCCTTTTTGCTAGCAATAGGACTTTGCACACTTTACCACTGCTAATCAATGCTAAAGTACTTGTGCTCTCTCCTTCAAACATGTTAACATTGGCTTACACCAAATTGGCACATTTATTTTACTTGCTGTAAATCCCTAGTAAAGCGATACTGCATGTATCCAGGAACTGTGAATTAAATGCTACTAGTGGCCCTGTAGCACTTACTGTGCCATCCACTTAAGTAGCCTTTTAAAATATGTCTCAGGGCTGCTATTGCAGTCTGGGGGTGCAGTTTTAAACTGCCATTTTGACCTGGCAAAATAAACCTTTTGCGAGGCCCAAACCTTCCTTTTTATTGTATATAAGTCATCCCTAGGGGGGCTCTAAACAGCCTACAGGGCAGGGTGCACTGTATTTGAAAAGGTGGACATGTACATTTAATTTTTACATTTCCTGGTAGAAAAAAACTTTTTAATTCATTTTTCACTACTGCAAGGACTACCTCTCCCATAGGTTAACATTGGGTTACCTTATTACATTTGATTAGTGATAACTTTCATTTGGAAGCAGGGAGGAATGTCGAGTTTGGTGTCTAAAGTAATGTAATTTAAAACCCTCCTTAATGGGAAAGTCGGATTTTAATCCACAATTCCAAAAATGCCACTTTTAGAAAGTTGGCATTTTCCTCTCTTGACCATTTGGCGCCTTCAGTCTGTATCTTGGTTCACATGACTAGGTGTACCTGCCAGTTGTCCTTTGCTCCCAGACAGTGAGACAAAGGGGGAATAGGTGTTGGCAGGATGGGCAATCTCTCACTTAATGAGCGGTATCCAGCCCGTGCTCCATTGCAGTCGGCCTGAACTTGTGACTTTGTCCCGGTCTGGCGCGATCAGATACCCATAGTTGGCGCTTTGTACTTTTCGGCACGATTTCACTGAAATCTTTAAAATTGCATATCTCTGGTTCAACTATTGGATATTTCTTTCTTTTGGTCTCAAATAATTTATTAAATTTTGCTCTGTTTTTCTAAATTGGGTTGGGATTTTTCTTGTGTGTTTTCACTTTATTACTGTATGAAGTGCTGCATAAATAATTTACACATTGCCTCTAAGTTAAGCCTGACTGCTTTGTGCCAAGCTACCAGAGGGCTAACCACAGGCTAATTTTAGTTGTGCTGTGACTTCACTCTCACAGACATCTCGGATTCTGCTTGAGTAGTAACTACTAGTAACCCATTTTCCTACAATACCTAACCAAGGGGTCTCCAACCTTTTCGATAATAAGAGCTAATTATGTTTAATCAAGAATACCTCAGTGGCCATAATGTGCCAGATTATCAGCAGTGATGGCCTCAGTGCATCAGGCATGGTTGCCAGCAGTAATTTAAAAAATGCTTGTTCAAGGTGGAATGCTTCTACATTTGTAAATCATATCAGCCTTATCTGCAATTCCCCTGGCCCCAAGACAACACTATCTTTAATATGTCTCCTCTACACAGCATGATTTTTATCACTAAAATATTAGCTTCGAGTGTACTTTAGAAATCCAACAATTCTTCTCCAAACATCTGCTTATGAGTTCTGAAAATACACCCATTTTCATCTTGAATACATGGTTTTCAATTTTGGCATACATATATTAATTCAATCAAGCAAAAACCTAAAATTTCGGATGCTGTGTTGTACACAGGAGAGCTACTTCCAGGTAGCTGGAGAGCTACCAGTAACTCACGAGGGATTCGTTGGAGAAGCCTCATCTAGCCTGAGAATGAGTGCAGCCTGCAAGATAAGCTGCAAGACTTCCTCTGAACTGTGAAAAGAACATTTTCCTTTTTTTTGTACAGTATTTCCTTTTCTAAAACAAGAATGAACGGTTTTGGTGCCACATTACAACAAACGAAACATTTTTGATAACTTTGCTCTGTACTATATCACATAAACACACACTTGACTCTGAAAAGATCAATAAAACGGGTGTGCTAGATTAGGTGAAAAGAAAATCTTAACCTGGGCGTTTTAATGGTTTTGCAGAATGCCTTTAATGCATTATGAACTGCATGTATGTGACTGGTCAGATCTCCCTGCTTTAAGCAAGTGCTATTCATCTTTAAACAAAATGGAATACCAATAGCTTTTCACCCTATCATGATCCATTTTTCTGTCACTTCAACATGTATTTCCTTCCAAATCAAATGCATTAAGGGTCCTCCCACCCTTATCGTAGTCCTTTCTTCCAGGGCCGGACTGGCCGCAGCGGGCACCGGGCATTTCCCCGGTGGGCCGCTAGGGTAGGGGCCGGTTTGGGGCCCCCTGGGGGCCGTTTTTGTTACCAGGGGCCGGCAATATCGGCCCCCTGTAACAAAATCGGCTAAAAACAGCTGTAGCAAACTGCTCGGCCGCACCCCCCTCCCCTCTCCTGGGGGCTGGCCGAGCTGTTTACCAAGGCCGGTTTCGGTTCCCAGTCTGGCCCTGCTTTCTTCTTCTTTCTCACCATAGCACTTTGAAGCAGCCTTAAGGCGGTATAAGGGCAACACATGCAAACAATATGACATCACAGAGACACTGACACCAAATCTGTTTCGCAGAAACTGGGACAATGACATTGACTGTGTCATTCACAAAGGAGACCTAGACAACTACAACGATACAAGAACACTAGCACTTACGTAGGGAAACTGGTACACTGACTGCTTAAGTGACAGAGACACAGGCACATTGGGACACTGGCACATAATTTGGGGCTCTCCCATTGACTTTAGGACGATGCCAAGGCACACTGATCAAGGAACACAGATGTTGGGGCTAAGGCAGTGACCTGAGTACACTGTCATGGGGACACTGATAAAAGAGACATAGGAACACGAGGGAGTAAAGAATGGGCATAGGATAATAACATGAATACACTGCACATAGGGACATAGTAATGTGGAAAACCCTAAAACTGTGGAGGCGGTCCTGCACAACACACAAGCACACATGTGCTTAGATTTTGCACACCTATACCTAGTATAGGTTTTAGCTTGCTGCTCTGTTTTGCTACCTTTTTGTTCCCTAACCCTGCAGATATTCCTGTGGTAGCTCTTGTCAAGTATTCTCTGATCAGCTAACCTCTGCGGCCTCAGGAGTTTGCTCTGTAATTGGGAGGCCATGGTTTCTTTTACCCTGGAATGCTGATATGTGCTGGCTCACAGGGGTGAAATGATATCAGCACAATGGCTGGCCTGGTACGACAAGCCTAATGGTGGAATTCAACACACCAAACTCATGTCTTGGGTCTTAAAAGTTTTGAGCTTGAGCATGGTATAATTGTTGGTTACCTGATAGTATACACTGATTACAATTGCCCCAAATTACACAACTGCTGCAATAAACCCTCCTTATCACATGTTATATTTAATATTCCCAAATATTAAAGTATTTGTAAGATTGCTGTAAGCCATTTCACTCCACTCTCCTGTCCCCAAAGGTGTAGGAAGATCTGGAGATCCATGTGCATCAAAATGTTGCTCTATCGTGGTCCATAGTACCACTATTCTTCCTTCAGGATTGAAGTTTAGTGGCTAAGGAGCATTCGATAGGCTGTCTGGCTGTGACTCCCAAGTCTTGCCCACTGGACCTTAGCAGGTCCAAGACACAACAAAGAAGAAACATATTTGAAATGCTGGTCATGAGCAGGGCACCCCACTGTGCCAGCAGAGGATTACAGGTCTACACAAATGGCATTTGCTATAAATAATGAAAGCCCTGAGTACCTTTTATCTGACTTCTCCCAACCAGTTCCAGAACTACTGATACTCCATGGCCAGATGTAAATTCCTGTGCGGCCCTTGGGGGTGAATCTTTTCACAAACTGTCACATTGATGACGACAGCTATACTTCTAAAACTTCTCTGATGTACCTAGAAATTTCATAAAAATGTAAATGATAGGTAAACATGGGGAGGTAGCTGAAGTCATTCCCCTCTCAGTGGCACAAAGTAAAGGGCAGAGAATACAATGAGTATCTGATGGCTATTAGATAGAATCTACCCTACCAAGTGTCAGGGACTTTTTCACTTCAATTTTAGAGTGAACAAAGAATATAGGCATTCATGGACAAGAGCAGAAAAGAAATTAACACAAGGAGGAGGTTTAGAAAGTAGGAACCTGAGACTTCATGACCCCTCAACTAATGAGGTTGGTAATCAGTACACAACTGAGTGTAAAACATCGGCGTCACAGTCGGATTGTGCTGAGGGGGTAACAGCCATTGTCCCTGGAAGCTTCATTTCCCTTGTACGGGAAAATCGTCCTAGCTGCAAATGAAAAAAATCATCCTAGATGCAAATGAAAAAGCGGGAAGGGCAGCTCTGCTTCTGTACCCACCATGTCCTAAATATGTGGACCATGTGGTCTTGGTTGAACATCGTCAGAAGGCAACAGACAGACGGCAAGAGAATCTGGGAAATAGATTCTCACAGGATAACCTAGTCCCATGTGGTGCAAATAGTCTAACTCAGTCCAGGCTACAGAGGGAGATGAGGATCCCATTGAGGTCATTTATTAACCTTTATTTGCACAAATATTCTGGCAAATGATGATGAAAGAAGTTGGAACAAAATGCTGAAATAGCTTGTCTCCAAGTTCAAATATGGTTCTACCCACATTTCCAAATTTTAATCCCACACTTGTCTATACCTCAATCTTTACCACCTGAATAAAAAACAAACGTGAGATGGACCTTGAGAAAAGCCTGTGGTCCACAATAAAGAAATTAACATAGCAACATTACTGTTTATTTCAACTTCTAGTGCATCGCCCATCACACATGTAAGCCCAAAATGGGATGCGACTTATAGAAACTAAATACAAGCCCATAAAGATAAGGAGATTGAAATCTGATATTTGGCAGATGCAACACTATCATTATAAACATGGCTGCAATTGATAGACTGGTACTTTGGGAGGCATCTTGAAACTGTGCTTGATTGGCTCACCAGCAAGGTATGGCATGGGCTGGTCTGATTGTCACTGAACTAAGGACATGAAAAAAAAATCACATTGTTTACTTTTTTGTGGACACAAAACTTGCTGGAACTCATGAGGAGTACTAAAAGGTGTCTAGCAAAAGCACACACCTAAGACTTGTTCTTGACTGGGACACAAGCAGAACTTCTTTCCTCCCTGCTCATTCGGGAAGTTATTTGTTGTGTTTATGACACATTGTAGAATCCTTAATCGGATTTTTCTGATGTCACTGACAGAGGTGTGGGGTTCCAACTGTGACAGTTATGAGCTGTGGCTGGAACAGGGAAGTAATGCTGAGGCAAGCTGAATAAAGATCTTCTTGATTTCAACTAGAAACTGTCTAAACAACGTTATTTCAACATTATTACTCAAACCCTCTCCCATATTTTAATTTCACTTTCATTTGTCATTCGAGCCATATATGTTACAATAGAAGATCACGGGGAGGCCCTACAAGTTAACTGTACTCCAGTACGTTATCTTCAACAATCATTGGGACTCATGCTTTCAACCTATGCATTTTTTTTATGTACCTCATCCCCTTACTCTTGGTTTCACCACTCTTTTCTATGAGTTTGATAACTTTGTGTATTCATTTTATGATGCATGAAAGGTCTTTGGCTCAAGGGTGTTTCATGTAAAGGTAAACTTGACACATGTACCTGGGGACAGAGGCATATAAGGGAACTGAAGGCCGGATATACGAAGATTAGGGGTTGCTATTTCCTAATTGTGACTTCCCGTGAATCGCAATTAGGAAATCGCTATTCCTAATCTATGAAACGTAAAAGATTCATTTTTTCCTTTTGTAACCCATCCGTTTTGTCTTTAAGGAAAACGGGCTACATTTTAAAAAAATTGTTTTAGTTAAAAGCAATCACCGACATGGTGGTCTGCTGACTCAAGCAGGCCACCATCCCTATGATGACAGCGATTCCTAGTGGTTCGCAAATAGACCTACCTCATTCATATTAATGAGGTAGCTTGCAAATTGTGACCCACTAGTATTCTCTGCCATCATAGGGATGGTGGCTTGCTGGAGTCAGCAGACCACCATGTCTGTGATTTCTTTTAAATAAAGCAATCTTTTTTTTTTTAAATGCTGCCTCTTTTCCTTAAAGGATAACCTGATGCGTTAAAAAGAAAAATTTAACTTTGAGTTTCTTTTTTAAGAGTAGGCAGTGGTCCTTTTGACCATTGCCTGCTCTTAAACAAAATTCAACATTCTCAAAGAAGAAGGGGTCCCAACGCGAACCCTTCTCATTTGCGCATAGGTTACCACCAATTTTAAAATGGGAGTAAAGTATCACTGTTTTGCGACCGGAATTCATTTGCAAAACAGTCATACACACCATACCGATTTGGTATTTGAAAGGGACGCCCAAAATAGGCCCCTTTCAAATACTTATTCACAAGGGCAAATTGCAATTTGGTAACAAGTTACAAAATCGCATTTTGCACATGTGAAAATGCATTCTTCCAGTCGCAAATGGCCCTATTCTGGGAATCAGGCTGTTTGTGACTGGAAAAATGCTTTGTACATCTAACCCTGAGAATGCTACAGTGAAAATGGGATGGTGATACTGGGACATGGGAGCACTGACTCTGGGGCACTGACAAAGAGATTTTTCATTTGAATTAAAATTCAATTGACCCTGACGAAAAACAAATTAAAATGTTAAAGGTTGGCTGAACGATGGTGCCTCTGAAAAGTATGAGGATGTTGGATGGTTTAATGGTTCAGGAAGAAATACACAATTCCAAAATATAAACAAATTAAGAGTGCAAGCCCTCAAAGAACTTCAAGAGAACAAACATTGTGTACACTGACAGTGGGACATTTAAAATTGGACAAGGTGACACTGACATGGTTACATGGGGGGGCAGTGACGTAGTGACATTGACATTGGGAGACTAACATTGAAACAGGGTGATGGACATAAGGGGACACATAAACTATAGCATAGTGCAAAAGAGAAACTGGGATATAGGCACAAGTAGCATGGGCACCTAGCGACAATGACAGTGACATAGGGACACTGACATTGGGACGATGAGAAGAGGGAATGGACACACGAGGACAATGACTTGGGGACTCAGACACTGTCATAAACTAACAAGAAAAGGCTGCCTCTGGGTCATGGAGACTTGGTCACAAAGGCAGGACCTTGCAGTATAGGGCCTCCCACAGTCTGAGTCTCCCACTGTCTGTCTATCCCAAACCTCACATTTTCCATGTCTTCGGGTCCTCATGCCTGTGAATCTTTGCACTAGTGTATGTCAGTCTTCCAGTCCGATATGTTGGTGCCATAAGGTGCGTGTGCAGAAATGTGCAGGTACGTAAAGGTATAGCTGCAGTAAAGGTGCATTGCAGGTGGATAAGTGGAGGTGTGGTTCAGAGAATGCAAATGTGGTTCACGTGTGATTCAAGGGAAGTGACTGAGATGCAGCTGAAGTGAGCACAGATAGGAGGTACGCCAATTTGCCTCCTGAGGTGGTAGTTGATGCCTCACATTCACCACTTTACCCCACAGCCATATGATGCATCAAACGTAAACAGCAGTGGCTGTTCTCAAAAATTTGAATAGGTGCAAAACCAAGACTGATATTGTCTGGAGTGTGGAGCTTGCAGGCACATTCGACAATCTTCAAAACGATTGACAGGTGTGGCCAAGAGATCTACATTTGTTCCATATGTGTAAAACTAAAGAATCAACACAACGTTCAGCAGGTTCTAAATGACCCCAAATCAGTGGCGTAGCATGGGAGGAGCGTGGGGGGGCGGTCTGCCCCAAGCGTCACGAGTTTTGGGGGTGGCAGCCGCCCCCCCCCACTCTTACCTGCAGCCGTCCCGGTGCGGTGGCCGCAGGAATTGCGACCTGCCCCCGCTTTTAGATACGGCCGCCGCGGGTGGCAAACGCAGGGGCTGCCCCCAGCGGCCTAAGGCCTAGCTACGCCACTGCCCAAAATCTTTCTTTACTGTTTTTAAAAAAAACTTTATTTTATTATATAGTACTCTAGGCGGTGTTTCACAGTCATATAATCATACATTTCCCATGTACACTTACAGCTATAGCATGGAGAGAAAATCAATACAAACATCTTATCCATAAGTGTATCTGGAATCACATCAGTTATAGTGAAACACACCGATGCTACGCTTATGTTTCATCTTGAGATCCTCAGTGCATTGACTTAAGTGTACAGTCCTGCAAATAATTTACTGAAATCCCCAGCAGGGTCTCTGGACGATGTTGCTTCAACGCGGAAAGCAGCTTTGTTTTAACTGGTGCAAATTTGGGAAAAAAAGATCGTTCAGCACGTGCTCTGTCAACTGTCAGCATAAGAAAACAAGCATCAGCAAAGCGTTAATGGAAGCTATCAGCCTTTTGGCTTTGTCAATGCCTGCTCTGTTTTGGCATGTTTTTTGGGGAACTTACTGTTCTGGGAGCTGCCGTGCCCTCGCCAATATAAATGTATACATTATCTTAAAAAAGGCAAAACACTTTTTTTGTCTGAAAAGCACATACTGCCGTAGTGGTGCCAGCATTCAAGTGAACTTCTTCGTGAATGAATGTGCTCCTTATGAAAAAATAGAATGCGATCACTCAAAAATAGCCAATGGGAGAAGTGGTCTGACCTATTGCCCTATGATGTATGTTGTGGTGAGTGGAAGAAAAGTAAGAGTGACAGAACAGACCAGTGGATGAAGAGAACTGGCTATAAGCATTTACAACTAAGTATAAGACATATATAATTTTAGCATAGTCAGTAGGTCTTGGTGTGCCTGTCTGCAGTGCTTCATTTGTGATACAGTGAGTGTATGTACAAATTCTGCTCAGAAACACGCTGCCGGTGCTTTTAAATGTCGGTGTACCAAATACCAAGACTGCTACGGCCTTATTTATGAGGTTTTGCCGTGGGGGAGCACCGCAGGCCTTCATGCTGTGCTGCCCTACGGCAAAAGAAAAGGGCAGGAATGTGCTGTATCTATCAGATACGGAGCATTCCTGTCCTTTTCCCCTGTGCCGGAGAACAATGGGCTGCCGTGCGCCGGCGAGGCACCTGTGCACCATGGTGCAAGGGTGCCTGCATTGCAGGGATGATTATTTTTGTGCAGTAAGAGAAACCCTCCTGCACAAAAACAATCACAAGAGGCTTTTTCTTCTTTCCATGTGTGGTGCAGAATAAAGATATTTCTCCTTGTTGTGCCTCCTTTACGCCTGCCCTGGGGAGGCGTACCTTTTTGGCAGTGCCTCAGAGTTACGATTTCTCATAAATCTGGGGCAGTGCAAAAAGCCATGGATGTTGCTGGGAATGCCCCCAGCAACACCCATTGCACGCCCCTTTAACGCAGAAAACTGCGTTGAAGGGAACGATATTTACGAGGCAGCATTACGCCAAAAAATGTGGCTTAGTGCTACCACGTAAATATGGAGCAGGCTCCTGCACCATGGAACATCACAAAAAGTGACGTTCCGGCAGCGCAGGGGCCTCATACATGAGGTCCTGCTAGTCTTCAGTAATCGGCCTCTGGATCTTCCATCCAGAATCAGACACTCCCTGCCCCTTTATCTCACTTGTGCAGGCGGGTTCCTGGTTTCTCCCTATGCAACGGTTTTTCCATCTTTCTTTTCCTAATGCTTTCCCCTTTGTGCGTTTTTTCTCTCTTGCTCGAGGTCAACGTCTGATTAGGGAGTAAAAAGTGCCGGGACCCAAAAATGAGTGCTGGTGGGCCCCACCCGCCTCACATTAAGCACTGCATGTCTGTGTGACAGAGAGCGAGCGAGGCAGTGACTTGGGGGCTGATTCACAGAACTAATCTGAGACAAAATCCTAAACTTACTACTTTTGGTATTCACAGAAGGCATTTAGTAGTAGTAAAGTTAGGATTTTGTCTTAAGACTAAAACTTAAGACAAACTTAAGTTTAACTTAAGTTTAACTTGAGACAAAATCCTAACTTAAGACAAAACCCTAACTTAAAACAAAATCCTAACTTAAGATAAAATCCTAACTTTACTATTACTAAATGCCTTCTGTGAATACCAAAAGTAGTAAGTTTAGGATTTTGTCTCAGATTAGTTCTGTGAATCGGCCCCAGTGAGTCTGAAAATCGTTATTATTATTACACAGCAGTACTCAGTTTGTCTGCTGTAGAAGGACGAAAGACAGAGTCAGGCCAGTCAGAATTCAAACCAAGTCCCCCCAAGCATTAGGCAAGAGCTCAGCCCACTGACCTATCTCACAGCCATTAAGAATGTAAAGCTTGATGCTGATCCCTTGTTTCTCTGTAGATGAAATGCAGGATACATGCATCTGTTTTTAATATAGAACACGGTGGTTGCAGAAAATAGGATTAGAGGCGACATTTAAACTATCGGTTTTCCTCAGGCTGTGGAAAGAAATAGGAGACGGATTTAGAGAAATAAATTGAAAAGGAAATAAACAGTGAAGATGAAAGGGGAGGGCAGAGAAGGAGGGGTGCAACTGTGAGTAGAATTACGAGATTACAGAATAAGAAAGGTCGTTTCGCCTGCAGAGGTGACAAAATGGGCTGTAACTGTAAATAACACGGAAATCATCGAAAACGGAAAAGTGTAGGAATGCACGTTATTTAACTTATTTTACAGCAAGCGAAAGGGGGAGTAAGAAACCGAGACGTGCTAATTGTATTCTGTTAACACAGAAAGTGTCAAGAATTAATGCTAAGAGGTGGGAGGTGGGAGCCAGGATGGATTTGGTAGCAAATGTAATCATCTGAAAAGCTGAGCCGAGCGTAGTAAAACAAGTTCTTGAATATAAATTAAGAAACTTAAAAAAAAATCTTATATTCCCTAAATGCTTCTTGGCTGCTTTCTATGAGAAGTTCGGTGGTGAGGTAAACAGCATACTCGTTATTTTCTTTCGAACGCTGTTGCATAAATTGGTCTCATAAAGACTATTTTTTCTCAAATTAAACAAGCATTTGCAATCCAATCGGTCTCGCCTTTGCGACCTTATATGTATTTAGCTATGCAGCACATTAGCCTGGGTACTGAAACATCTACTGTTCTTTAACATGGAGGGAAAGTAAGCACCAAACTGCGTGACGCGCCAGGTATGGGAACACATTGGAGAGAAATATTGCCTTTCAGTGGGAAATCGTATAGTTCAAAGCTCTGTTTTTAATATAAAATCAGGGCCTTCTGTGGTCATATCACTGAAAATACAAGATTTGAAAAAAATATTATTGTCTACGGGTGCTCGTGGAAGACAATTTCTATGGAATGGAATCTAGAGAATGCTAAGGTGATTCTGGTATTTTACTGACCTCTGCTGGTCGTTTTCTATCAAGAAAGTTAAATAGAAGCAGTTGACAGAAAAATTAAAAAAAAGAAAGTTCCTCAACAGAAAGCAATTCTGGTATTTTACTGACCTCTACTGGTCGTTTTCTATCAAGACAGTTAAATAGAGGCAGTTGAACAAGCAGAAAGCAATTCTGGTATTTTACTGACCTCTACTGGTCGTTTTCTGTCAAGACAGTTAAATAGAGGCAGTTGAACGAAAAAAAAAGTCCCTAAGTGGTAGCAGACAAGTCCTAAGGCTGATCTCCAGAGCCCACAAAGTGCATACACATATAAGTATATACTAAAGTATATACAAGAGGTATCGAATGCTCGACCTAAAAACGGCATCTTACAAAGGCCTATAAAACACGTTGCCAAACTCGGGGCAGATTCTGCCAAAAGGATTTCAGTCATTTGTGGAATATTCAAGTAAATACCCCTCCAGATTAATTAAATATTCCCGAGTTTATATACTGGTGAAAATCCCAGTTCACCAGTTACAGTTGGTTTCTACTGGATCCGGTTTTAACATTGTGTTTTTTGCACATTGCACTATATGCCCTGCAGGAACCCACCCAAAATAAACTTTAGTGGATAAATACAAATATCAGAGAAGGTCAATGAACAGCAAACACCATTTCCAAGGTGCACCTGCAATCAATTGGAATGTTTTCCACAGCAATTCAGCTGATGTATAAAATTCTTTTCAACTAATTGGAATCAAGTGGAAAACATTTGTAGTTGATCAACTATAGTTTCAACCACAGCACACATTGAATTCTTGGCTGCTGTTACACATTTTGGAACATAAAGCTCCATACACTGTGTGCATAGGGCATTTTCATATTATTGTCAGGATAATTAAATTTGTTAAATTCTAGATTCTTTTTAAGTATGGTTTAAGGTAGCTAGGAAGCATGGACCCACATTGATGAACTCACAACGGTAATCCAGAGAGGTGCGGGCTGCATCGCATTTGGCGATGCAGCGCCCGCAACAAAATTCGTTTTATTTATTTATATGTTTACTTACCTCTAATCGTCCATAATCCGTAGTTTGCTACCCCCCACCCCGCCCCTCCCCCGCCCCACGTCAGCGCCCGGCAGCACTCCCACCACGGGCCGCTACTGATCCAGACGTGCACTTATATCCCACATGGCAGGTTGTTATTCTACCCTCAGTAACCATAGCCTCCAGTATTTAGTGAATTAGCATTTTCCAAAATTTTTGCAAAACCAGTAGAGAGGCACAGTGCTGCAATTTTCCAGACACTAAAACAAAGCATGAAAAATAAACTTTGAATATGTTGGCAGAGTGGCAAAGGTCACTGAATTCTGCCATAAAACCCTCAGTAACTCTGACATACCATCCATGTAGGAGACAAAATAAACAGTCATTTCTGTACTACTGTATTATAAAATAAAAAAGTATGATTTGACTTGGCAAGAGAAGACCATTTCAGCACCTGGGTGCTATAAGAAATTGGGTTACTGGTTGAGGGTGGTGAAATCCTACACAAGCAGCAACCACAATTCTTATCAGGCTGAAGTCACAAGCAAACCCTATATAAACCTTATTAACCTGTGCTCAATGCTCTTGTTGCTTGGCACAGAGCAGTCAGGCTTAACTCAGAGGCAATGTGTAACATGTTTATGCAGCACTTCAAACAATAATAAAGTGAAAATTCAACACAAGAAAAATCCCACACCAAGGGGCATATTACCAATGATTTGCGATAATTATCGCAAAGCGCGCTTAGCGCTGTTTTTTTTATCGCCGGCTATCGCTGGATTTCATCGCGGAGATAACGCGTTATTATCAACGCTTATCTCCAAGGCGATAAAAAATCCAGCGATAGCGGCGAAACCCAGCAATAGCGCGAGAAATCCAGCGATAAATTCACTGCGCTAATGAAAAGCTTGCTAATAGGCAGGTGAGGATTTAACCTTACAATCCACCTCCCATTGACAAGATGGTTAAGTCAAGTTTTTAGCAGGTGTTAAATTCCAGCGATAATCGCGGTTAGCGTGACTTTTTTTATCGCTTCGCGGTCATTGCTAATAGGGGGTAGTTGTGTTCGTGACTGTTTGCAGTTGCTTTTAGTTGGGAACGCCTACTTTGCATGTCATTAGCGATAATTATCGCTGACATGCAAAGCGGCAACAAAACGGCCCCTATCGCCATTAAGCTGTCGCTAACAGCTGTTAGCGACAGCTTGCTAATAGGGCGATAAAAATATTGCCGCTTTATCGGCAAAAAGTGCCGCTAAAGTGGCGATACTGCCCTTGCTAATATGCCCCCAAGTTAGGAAAATAGAGTAGAATTTAATAAATAAAACAAGACCAAAATTTGAAATTTTCCATCAGTAGAACAACGAAAATAGCATCTGGAAGTACAACATTCCACTAGCAGCTGTCTGGTTGTGCGAGACTGGGAGAAAATCAAAAGTTCAGGCCAACCACGATGGAGTGCGGGTCAGATAATGGGATCAGGTTAGTCCTGCTGAAAGGGTTACCTTGTCAGTCCAGTGCCAAGAGTACTGTTCACCATGGAAGGGCTGCAAGGAGCAGGGCTAGCATCACAAGTGTCTGTCAGAGTAGCGCGAAGGGCCGTCCAGGCATTGCGGATGGTCATTACTGTAGCACGAGGATCATGTAATCATGTAAGCATTGTGGCTGGAGCTTCGTATTAGCAGTCACTATGGCGGTCGATGCTGTAGCGTGAAGAATTGGCTCACTATAACTTTGCATTGGTGGTTGGTGCGGGCAGCACTTTCTTGGTGTGGACGGGCCCGTTCGCAAAGAGCCCAAAAACTTCAGGGAGCTCAACTGAGCTACATCAAGTGTCCAGGACCTGAGGGACACCACTTGAGTCAGAACTCACTCCAGCAGAGGCCAAGCAGGGCTCAGGCAGGTCCAGTTGCAGGTCCAGGAAGCAGGTCCTCTGGGCAGTTGGAGGCGGCCTCTAGAGCTTTGTATATCCCTATATATCATAACAGGAGGGTACTGGCTGACCCTAGGGGTCACTTCAACCAGGGATGAAGAGTGCAGGTCCAATCTTCCTTCTCAGCAAGCAGGACAGCAGAGTGGCAGTCCTTTTGTCACCAAGGCAGCACAGCAGCCCTTCTTATGTAGTTTCCACAGGTGCCGGAGTGTACTGAAGAGTTGGGGTCTGAGTTCCGATATTTATACCTTGTCCCCACTTTGAATTAGAAGAAACTTCTAGAGGTTTCCGTTTGAAGTGCACAGGTTTCCTGCCTCTTTTGCCCTGGCTCTAGTCTAACTACAGGGCGTATAAAATCCTTTGTGTGAAGACTAAACACAGCCTATTTCGGTGTAAGTGGGGCTGTGGCTAACTCCACCCTCCCATCCTGCCAGTGATGGCCCATCCAGACACACCTAAGCTCTCTACTGGTTGTGGCTGTCTAGGAGGAATACACAAAAACCCACTGCCAAGTACACCCAGTCATGTGACTCAGAAACAGGCTTCAGACACTAAATGGCTAAGGAGAAAAAAATGCCAACTTTTTACTAGAGGCATTTTCAAAATTGTAACCAAAAATCTAACTTCACCATAAAAGAGGATTTTTCATTACAATTCAAAATACACCAAACATGAATTGTTTACCTGCTCCCATTTAAAGTTACAGCTCATTAAATGGAATATGGTAACTCCAATGTTATCCTATGGAAGAAGCATGCCTTGCAGTGGTGAAAATCAAATTTAAGAGTTTTTCACTTCCAGGACATGTAAAACTTAAAATTACATGTCGTACTTTTTAAATACATTTCACCCTGCCTGGTGGTTGTTTAGGTCCTACATAAGGGGTGATGTATTCACATTAAAAATGCAGGTTTGCGTCTGGCAAAAGGTTTATTTTGCTAGGTCAAAATGGCAGTTTAAAATTACACATACAAGCTGCAATGGTCGGCCTGAGACAGGTTTGCAAGGCTACTTAAGTGGGTGGCACAATAAGTGTTGCAGGCCCACAGGTAGCATTTAATTTACAGGTCCTGGGTCCGAACTTTACTAGGGACTTATAAGAAAAGTAATCATGCCAATTTGGTGTAAGCCAATTCTACCATATTTGAAGGAGAGAGCACAAGCACTTTAGCACTACTTAGCAGTAGTAAAGTGCATGGAGTCCTAAGACCACCAAAAACGAATTCAGCAAAAAGGTTGAGGGTAAAGACAAAAGGTTTGGGGGTAACCCTGCAGAGGGGGCCAGATCCTACCGGTACAAAAATCCTACTTGAGCATGTGAACTTAAAGTTGTGCACACAAAACCATTCAGTGGTTCTATTAGAAGTATTAGGAAACTTAAATGAAGTCTTGAGCCTTTGACTTTTGAAGTCTTACCAAAACAGTCTGTAAATGAGTTTTCAAATGCTCCAACACTGATATAAGAGGGAGGTAAAAACAGTAACGAGCACAAAAATCTTTTCACTTCTCTGTCATTCCTCAAAATGCCTAATCAGGCATTGGAGATTGCTGCAATCAGAAAATGGGCATCAAGGTTTTAAAGCCAATTTAGAGTGAACCTCTAAATGATGCCCACAGGCATTAGGTATACTGGCTTTGCCATCTAAAAATAAAGAAACTTTATGGCTCTGACTCTCTATGTGTTCTTCCTCATCAGCTCCCTAGGTGATGCATGTGTTTTTTCCTATACTGTCACTTCTACTTAAACACCCTGCCCCAACTGCATCACCGACAGCTCATGTGTGTACGATATGAATGAAGTTCATGAGTTTAAATGCCATTTAGGAAAACGCAGCCTTCCATCCTTTCAAGGTGAGTAAAAAGTATTATTTAAAGTTCCAAGATACGTCAAACTGACATAAGTTATAATGTGAAAAAACAGGGTACACCTGAAAATGCCAAAAGAAAATAATACTTGATGCTATACAAGTGACTGTCCTCTGAGTAGGATGTAGTTAAAAATTGGGAGTCCATTGTGAGTTCTTTGTTTACCGGGTGTGATGGGTCACCAAGGGCAGGGCTGTGGTGTTTTGGGTAGGTCATGAAAAGATTCTGGTATAGCACTGTCGTGTTTGAGGGGTATGGATGATGGCACTTATGAGGATGTGGTGTTTGATAGGGCAATGGCATGATGCCAGTTATGGGGCAGCAGTGGCTAGGGTATGTTGAATGCCTGCAGAGAACGTTCTCTGGTGTTTGGAATTAGGGACAGATACCAGTTTATCAAAATGTTGCCATTAATTAACTCTATAAAGAGCTGTAAAATCATGTATACAATGTGTTAGGAGTTGGAGTGTGGCTGAGCATCTAGGTATGGACGGCATTCAGAAATGGGTTTGTGGTAGACAACCAGGTATGGAATTGTTTGGGGGCGAGGAACTGTCAGGTGAAAGACTTCTGTTACTGGTATGGGATGTGTGTGGAAAGAGGTGGAAGGATGCTAGGCATTGGCCTCTTTGGATGCTCGGCTCATCTTTGCTTTAAGATGTTACCTCATAGGGATATGTAACAAAATAAGCTCCTGTTTAGTTTAAACATCTGTTTTTAACTTGAACAACATCTTTAGGAATATGAAAACTGGAATAGATCGTACATCTTTAAGGCTGAAAACAAGGCAGAACTACTGAAAACTAGTAAAATAAAGTGATGCAGAAATTTTGCAGCAACACAATTACATGCTACAAAATGTGCCCTTTGTCGCTGAAAAATTGGCCAATCTATGCTGGAATATAGTTGATGATTTGAACAGCACCCATTTCCAATTACACACACACATGGACAACATCCACCAGCATACTTTAATAAGAGCATTGCACAGGAATCAGAGACAGCACTGGTATTCTATATAGTTGGGTTCCACTTCTTCTCTCATCCCACCAGTGCCCTAACATGGACTGTGAATGCCAGATCTTCAGTCAAAAACTCCTACAATACATCCGAACTTGTCCATGAGTAACAATTAATGCTACTTGCCATCACTGAGACTTGGTTTACCACTTCCTAAATGCCTGACATCACAAATTTCCTGTCCCCTAATTATAACATCCGATTCAAAAGCAAAGAATTAGTTAAAAGAGGGAAATTCGCATTGGTCTTTCCTAATTCACTGTCTGTCAAAATGAACCAAGGCCACTCTTATGAATTATTTGAATATATAATCTCCAAGGTGGTCAATGACCCAGCCTTCTCATGTGTATCCTACCAAAAAATGTAGCACCTTTTTTCCACCCAGACTTACTAGATATAGCCCAGCACATTCTTACAGTCTTATCCTGTGTGCTCATCTTAGGTGACTTGAACATCTGGCTGAACATTTATTGGATTCCTACATTCAGTGTATCATTGGAGACCTGGATTTGTTAATTCTTCACCTACCCAAATCCACTCATGAGAGAGGCCTCACCCTTGAACTACTATTCTCACTGTTACCTAATCTCCAGTTCCCTAGCACCCACTAGCTATCTTCATCTGACCACTTCTTAGTAAAGTTTTATATGAAGAATTAACTACTGCTACCCAAGTCTGCTCCGGAACTTGGCTAACTCACTTTTTCTAAATAGCTTAACAACATTCAACCTGATGGTTTTCTGCCATCCTCCTTTCAATTAAGCCCATCATTTGGAATCTCCCGTTCTATTCTAGATCATCTCAAACACAAACTAACTATGACACTAGACAATATTGCATCCCTTTCCTCCCACAAACTAAGCCTGCTGAAAACTACTAAGTGGTATATGGACAGCTTTCACTATTGAAACAGCAAGGCAGAACCCTTGAGTAGCAGTAGTACAAAACAAAATCCTACTCAGGCTGCTTAGCATTTTGGACCAACACCAAAGGCTTCAAAGCAACCTATCTCAGAGCATAGAAAGAATACTTTTAGACATGCACCGAGGACTCCACCAATTTAAACAATTAATCTTCCAGCTTGCCTTGTTGCTTACAATCTCCTTCCACCATCCTCTGCAACAATTGCATGTCCTTCACTGTGAGAAGGTGGTTCTGACCATGTGAGCCGCCTGGATTTTTTGCTTTTTGAACACCTGATTTTTGAGCTTTTACTGTGGGAGAGCCTCATAAGCTGGGACTCAACCACGGTACACTCATGATAAAATGGACTGCATGTGGGTTCCACCGGTGTCCGCCTTGTGAGATAAGGCTGCTGCGCTGCAGCCAGGGTAAGGGGCACCGGACTAGTTAGTTACAGTGGACACGTGCGCACATGTGTGTGCATCCCTGTAAGGGCTGTGCAGGGGAGATTCTTGTTGTGCGCAGCCCAGGAGATGGGTACAGATACAAGGGTGTGGAAGAGACTATGCAGAGTTGGACAGTGACATGGAATGGGCCTTATAATGTGGGAAGACACATGTAAGGGATAGCCAGTGTGCTTTACTGTTTCACTGTAGGAACACTCCATTATTCTCCTATGGAGAAGGAGACCACATGGGGTAGTTTCAGTTCCCTAGGGCCTACAAGCTCCAGACACGCACCAAAGTACACTGTAAGTTGTGTGAAAAGAACCATTCTGCTAGGTCCAAAGCCATATCTGTACTGCTTATGGGTCATTCAGAAATGTCATATTCCTCTGACTCAGCTCAGAACCAGAGCCCAGAGCTGGTGTGACGCTGCCAGGCTGGATTAATTACCTTCCTCCCCAAGCTGTAGCATCAGATGCCTAGCCCTTCACTGTAAGCATTCCCCAGGTCAGAGGTCTTCTCTCCAAGAGGGAGAGATGGGGTAAAGCTGCAGGGCATCAATCAGCAGCTGTAACCTGGTGCCAGGCACCAGGCCTGCTCCAAGCCCTGGCGTGAAGTCAGCAATTGGGGGAAGGGGGCTTTTCAGAGACCATGTGGCATGAGACCCTGGACGACGCCATCTTGAGGTATCCCAGAGGCCTGTGCAGGGAGGAGGGATCAGAGGCAAAGACGTGATGTGTCACTGCAGGATAGAGCAGAAGTGCCTTCCTACCAGCCCCCTCCATTTTCTCTTAAAAGGTCTTGCACAGGAAGAGGATCTCTCTCTGGGGTGTGGTCTTGCTGAGGAAGACTGGTGCTGGAGACTGGTGCCATTGGCAGTTGGAAGGAAGAACCCCCTGACTGCCCCAGGGCTCTGGACTGTGCCTCTGACGGAGTCCATGACCAGTGAGAGAAGGTCTGGGCTTCTGCGCAAGGAGAGGAAAGGCCCAGAAGGAGAGCCAGGTGAAAGTCTGGGGCAGGGAGCCAGTGAAGACAGCTCCTTGCTGAGTTCGCCTTCTTGGAAGGCAAGAGGGCAGTGGGAAGTGCTCCAGGTGGCTAGGGCTAGCCACCAGGAGTGAAAGGAGGCCAAGATCAATGAAATCGGTCCACCGGGGGCAGAGATAGGCCCCCCAGAATGTACGCCACCTATTACCAGACTCTCTGATGTGCCTGGGGTGGGTCAGGTCCCAGGGGCTGCCCCCAGAAGAAGTAAAAGTTGGGGAGTGCTGTCGCGCCCCCCGTGGAGGTGCCTATGGGGCTCAGGAGCCCATCGCTGGGTCCTAACAAATTAAATTCGGTGAGCGCCGTCGTGTCCCCGTGAGGTTGCCCAAGGGGCCCAAGACCCCATCCCTGGGCCCCATCGAAGTCAAGCCGGGGAGCGCCGTAGCGCCCCGCACCCTGTGATGAGGTGCTCGAGGGGCCCAGGACCCCATCGGGGCTCGGACGAAGAGGAAGTCGGGGAGCGCTGTTGCGCTCCCTGTGAAGAAGTCCCAGGGGCCCAGGACCACATCCATGGGCCCCCGACGATGAGGAAGTCAGAGAGCGCCATTGTGCTCCCTGTGAAACAAGGTGGGGGCCCAGGACCCCATCCCTGGGCCCCGAGTGCTGGTGGAGAGGAGGAGGGAGTGCCGTTGCACTCCCCCGCAGCGGGAAAGAGGAGGGGGGAGTGCCTTTGCACTTCCCCAAGGCCCCGCCCGGCCGGCCGCAGCACCCATGTCTGCCTGCAGGAGCGGGCAGACCAGAATGAAGGGCCGGCTCCCACGGCAGCACGCAAGGGTGCTGGCCAGATGGAGAGCCAGCAAGAGCAGCCAGGGTGGGCTTCCCTTGCAGCTCTCCATTTACCTGTACGTGGACCGGGCCCCAGGAGGAAGAGCGGAATGCGGCGTGAGGCCACCAGTTAAGTCTGTGCGGCTCTCCCTGGAGCAGCGGGAGAGCCGATGCTCGAATATCCACGCTCTAGAGGGAGCCCCCCATAATGCCCTGCAGGGCATGGTCATGCTGTTAAGAAACCCTGCTTGTTTTCGGCGCATGTGACCCCTGGAACATGGGGTCACGACCATTGGGATGCAAAGGCGCAGGGGAAGCTGCAGGAGTAGCACAAACACCCCCTGTATGGAATCGGAAAGTCCACCACTACGTCTCTGGGGACTGTAAAGAAATAACCCCTCAAGGGTTCATCCATGTTTTAAAGCCTGCCTGATGCTAGAACATTTCTTTTTTAGTGTGGGAGAACCACTCTCCTAAGGACAACGATGATGACTGCATGGAGAGTCACTTTCTAGGGATGGAATTGTGGTATTTTTGGGACTAGAGGTCATATGTAAAATGTAATGGTTAAAGGTGAATTGGAAATATGTTGCCAGTATCCTTGCCAGGGTGCTGGGTTATAATTGCATAGCCATTTCATTATACATCTGATGCCTTCTAGGGGCTGTGATTAACTTGCATTGCACATGTTGCCAGATATGATAGGTACCCTTCATTCCAAGTCATGCTGAGACATGCATTTTTGCTACTGCGTTAGTTAAACAACCAGACTGTCAGCCACTGTGATTTAATTGTGTATACTCTATGGTCAGTATGAGGTGCTCTCAGTCAGGATTATATGTCACTATGGAAGGTGTTCCCATTATAAATGCTTGTGGAAATAATGTGGTGGGCAGCCACTGGGGTGGTGCCAGTGGTAAGGGCCCTCACTCCAGGTTATGGTCAACCCGTGGCATTTGGGGGCAAGATGATGTTAATACATCTGAGTGGTGGTACCAGACCCCCCCGCCTGTGGGAGGAGTGGGAATGTTTACGCAATGTCAAGAAGCATTTACATCAGCTTAGGTATATTTGTAAATTGATGCATAGTATTGAGCATTCTGTGTGTAATAAATGTACTCTTCCTTTTTATAAAGAGAAGCACAGACTGTAAAATTAATTATTGAGTGTTATTTCTGCGTACCTGTAAATGGTGATTACTAGCCCACACCACCTCCCTTACGTAAGCTTTGGACTGCTCTGCAACGCTACCCTCTGAGAGTCAACCGCTACAATGGGGTGTTTGGTTCCCAGTGAAGGACAAATGTAGACCCATTTGTGCAGGCCTCACAACTAATGCTTCGTTTTCCAACATTCACTCACAAAATTGACATTTTTAGGGCTTGCTTTTCCACTACCTCTCCCCAAGTCCTGAACCCATTACCCTGTATAGGTGTTCCAGTTGTCTTAACCCTCCTCAGCAACTTAGTCCCTGTCTCCAATTGTAACATGATCACTATTATCTCCTCCTTCAGGAAGTCTGCACCTTCCTGATTTGTAATGCTAAAATCATCAACCTAGGCCTTGCTGCCCTGATGCCTATCATCACCAGGTGAGCGAATACCACCATCACCACTGGAGGCATAGCACATTGTCTTAAACTGCCATCATAACCCCAATCCTAAAATGATGCACTGTTGATCTGGACACTCTCTCTAATTAAAAACCCACCTTGGTGCTGACACCATGCATTGCTAAGGCACATGAAGCTGTTATTAACCAGCTGTTATATTCACACCTAGAGACCACATCACGTCCTAAGTGATTATCAATCATAACAGTACCAGAAAGAATGGGCAGCAATGAGATAGGTTTCCTGACCCATATCGGGTCCTCCCAGTGTTTTCCCGGTAGTGTGGTCAGAGCAGCTCTGCTGTTGATAAACCCACATTCCCCAATCTCTAAAAGAAAAGGAATAACCTACAGCGGGGCGATCAGGACTTCTGCCAAATTTTGACAAACATCGAACTTTTTGTGCTTCTAAATCAGACTCAATATTTCTTTAAGTCTAGGTCACAGCCCCTCTGTGCCAAACCTCCAACGATAGTAAGTGGATGATAGAAAGAGATGTGCAATGCAGTATTGACCCCTTTCCAGTTATTCACAAGATGGTTGAACCTATAGTGGGCTTACTTCGTAGATATGCGAGGAGTTGTGACTTAAAGGTGGAAATCTTCCACATATTGTGTTGTTCTATGCTGCTGATATGTTAGTGGATCTTTGTGACACCAGGACTACAATGCCCAGGCTGTTGTGTATAACAGAAAGCGCTGGCTCATTATCTGCCCTCAATATTACCTGGCGTAAGTCTATGCTGTTCCTTCTTGGTTCATTAGAGAGCCAATATATTGAGTGTGTGCCATTTCCGCCTCTACTAAATCACTGTCTCAACATACTGCACGAAAAAGAGGTCCTCAACACATGCTTCACACACTCTACCATGTTTATGAGAACACATCCCACGTGATATTTCGAAGAACTATGCATCCCACCATGGATCTAAGGATATACCTCATCATGACGATGTGCTGAAGATCTCCACATGCCCCTTACACATGTGAGGATGCACCTCATAATTAGGATGTCTTTTCCTTGAAGTATGTTGAGACTGTGCTTTATGATACACACATTTTTAGGTCTTGGCTTCAGACATTGTCAGCTGTCTGTTGGCAAACATATTGTTTTTAATACAGAATATGCTTAGGAAGGGCTTTGGGTCAGCCCCATGTTTGGATGGATTTGTTGTCAATTGTCTACTCTTGATTTGATGGCTTTCCTCCCATTTCTTGTGTTTGTCCTGCCAAGAAGCATTTTAGTCTCAGAGTGACAGATGTATGAACACATTTTCCCATAGACATAGAATGGGTAAAACTGTTTGATACATCTGGCCCAGAGTGTTTTAGTTGAATGAGTTGCATCCTTCCGCTGCTGACTTGAGGGGACTTTTTTTTCTTTTGTATTCAGCACTCCATAAGAGCATGTGTGTTGCTCTGGTCTCGCCTCCTGCTTTTAATTCTGCTCTTTTTACTGACCTCCTGAATGCTCCCTGCCTTGCTCCATGTAAAAAAGATTTTTATATTATTTTTTTTAAGAGGACTCAGCACCTGCAACGCGCTGTTGAGCCGCTCATTTCCATTGTTACCTACATTGGATTGCACTTTGTTTTTTATTTTTTTTACTTTTAATTCAACATATTAATATGGCCGTCTGCCATGCGAGAACAGCACATTAAATATAACAGAAATACCACTATGCGTCGCAACACATGTTCACAAATGTGTCACGAAGCACATGCATGCATTATGATGCCAGCATGCCGTTACGAATGTATATGTATCAGTGGCCTCTATTCAGTCAAATGGTTTATTTTATGCTTTAACAAGGTTTAACTTAAAAACTCATAAAGTGCCTCTCCAGCGCAAAGAGTCAAACACTACTTGTAGTGTGGAAACTCTAGATCGTTATTGTGTTTGGAAAACGTGCAATTTTATATTGGGTGACTGCAAACTGCGTCCGTCACTACCGTTAAAAACTGATATCTTCTTGTTCCAGTTGAATGCATGTTCCCATATAATAATAGTATATCTAGAAGAAAAAAATATATATTTATATCTGCCATGAACCACCACTGCAAATCTCAACATATTTCAACTGTAAAATGAAAAAGCCAAAATGGCCTGGGTGTGCCAAGATGTATGCAGACCAATGAGCATACATAACCAATTTGGAATTGTTTTTTTTTCAAGTAAAAACATTTCAACATTGGTTGATGTGTCAGCACTTGCATGCACATGCATCGTGATGCATGTTCCCCTATGCGCTGTGATGCACAGGCAGCTATTTTAGCTTTTTGACTTATTGTTCCCGCTTGGGAGTGAGGGGTGCAGCCAATACACTGACCACTTACTTTGTGTAGAAAAGGCTGCTTTATTGAAACAGGTGCACACCACAACAAAATATCCTGGCAACTGCCTTACAAAACTACAACCTTGCTATACATCCATTAAACTTACCATTTTGTCCCCACCCCTACGATCCTCCCAACACGCCTAAACCACAATTAATCCATTACAAACATTACAATGCATTATATTTCGACATTACCAACTTTCTATTAATCCTACATCCTATTACTGCATGTATGAAACTGTAAAGAACCAAATGTCCTAAACTGAACCTTGAACTACCTGCCTACCCTTTCGTTGCACATGGGTCACTAACTGCCAATGCCAACCAAACTTCAACCAACTCCTAGCAAACTTTGCATGCCCCCGCCACCCAGAAAAAGGAGGAGTGGCAACATCGCCCTTTTTCTGTCCCCCACCCTGCTAATCTCTTTCGTTTTCAACATCAAACTTACTGCTGTAAATGTAAGATCCTTGCCAAGGCTTCTCTAATTTAAAAAAAAAAATAGAGATCCATACCCATTCTGGACAAGAGGACCCCATCTCCCCCCCCAAAAATCAACTGCATCAAACTTTATTTCTGAATGGCAAATTCATCCGAAACCAAGTCCCCTGCAAAAATGAGCCATCTTTATGTTCACTTCCCTTCGAGTTCCATCTACAGCTGCAGGCTTCAATGCCCCTCTACAACCCCTCCTAGGCACAAACTCTGTCCAAGGGACAAAACACCCTGCCCACTGCTCCTTTATGAGTGCCAGGTGCCGCTTCATACTATGCCTCAAGACCACCCCTTTTTCTCTGAACATCTGGGCGCCTGCCACCCACCATCATGCCATTCAGGCACAGAAGCAATTTTTTTCCAGCACATACACCGTTTTGCCTTCCAAGTGATTTTAAATAAACGTTCATAAAAACCCAAATTAAACCAAAATTCCTTTGCCGCGCCTGAAACTCCACCCATTTCACAAACGAGCGGCCCACCATCCATAAGGCCACTTCCTTCGCTGCTTGGCTGGCCACTGAACCTGAAAGAAACAAACATGCATTAAATCTTTACATATTAACCTCCACAGCATGCACGTTATTGCCCAATCCCTGTACATAGCGCCTGTAACATTGCGATGACCAACGTCCTAACTGCATGATTTCCTCTTGAGCCCAACCCATACGGCCTGCTTCTGACACCGCGCCAATCCTAAAGGAGTGTGTACCGTAATCCGCTGCTGACACCTCCAGACTCCTTAAAGCATTCAGCAAGAGTGCTAACAGCTGGTAAACTGTAGAATGTTCGCCTGATCTGTGCCGAAAAACCACCCCAGCTGCTGACTCGCAGCAGCGCAGTCACTGGGATGCACACCAAACCGGGCAGGTGCCTGGCACCTCCACAGCATGCTACATGACCTGTCTGCCCTGACCTCGCTTATCCGTTTTTGATCTGCCAAGCCATATCTCTAGCCTCCCTTCTAATCTGACCACATCCTCCCAGTGTCCCCCCGTTCCCTTCCTTCCCAGCAACTCTGACACCCGAAAAGCCCAAAAGAACATCCACAACATCAGTGTGGAAAAAAGACAGGATTCCCAGTCGTCCCTGCACACTTCCGGCAACCTTGCCATGACCCTGCACAATAGTAACCACGATAGGGGCTTCTGCGCCCAAACCAATGGGCCCTGTTCCCACGCCCAACCTTCTAGGAATCCTCACACCAACTCACCAGCCGATGGAGCATATTACCAGAATAATTTTCCAATGAATGCAATCACAGCCAATTTTCCAGCAATGGTCACCCTCAAAAGACCTCTCTCAATTATGTCTAGTACATACTGAATGACGTTCTCTGCTCTCAACCACATTTCGACCCGACGCTGAGCCCTGGATTGCAGGAACTCTTTCCATGCAAGAATATATGTGACCTGCGTAGATTCCGTGAGGAACCCTACCACCAATTGTGGCATTCGGCGTTGCTTACAAGCCATAAATGCTGAGGCATGGGCGTCGGGGTCCTATCAGCATCCTTGGCCAGTCCCCACTGCAAACGAGACAAAGCATCCACATTGTCGCTGTCCACACCCGGCACATGCAACACTCTGAAAGAAATGTCATAGAGCAAGAATACCAGCACAAAAACTCACATCCACTCAAAGACCTGCACATCCCTAGCTGACTGACGATTAAATATCTCCACCACACACATGTTGTCAACTCAAAAAAGCACTCTTTTTTGAGCCAATTCCTCCCCCCATAGCACCAGCGCCACCACCAGGGGAAACAGTTCCAGGAATGCGATGCCATGGCCACTGTTTAGCCATTGTTGATTCCATTGTCCTGCACACCATCTCCCTTGCCAATAGAGGACAAAGCCCAAACTACCCGCTGCATCAGAGAAAATTTGGACATTCCTTCAGGAGGCGCATTGCCTCGATGACCATGACGTCTTCCATCGAGCTCATGACACTCACAGTATAATGCCTATCCCACTCACTGCACAGATCACCTGAAACCATCACTCTAATCTAAGGCCACCAAGTCCAGCAAAAACACTACGCTCTCCAACAAAACTGCTATGCTCTCCCTGCCACCAGCCACCAGGTCACCAAACATAAAATGGTGGCAGAGAGCTCAAAACCAACCCACTAAATTGCCTTTGGGCTGTATTGGGCTGCACAAATGCAGCCCAAATAAAACTTCTAAAATGGCAGTCCCCTGGATCACCCTCCCAATGTACCCAGGAGGGGGCAGACCTCCGTGCGGTCGGCTGCCCCCAAACCCCTAATGGCAAATATAGTACATAGGATTGCCAAAACGATAATTATGTGGGCTATTCAAACTTTTCAGCTGCTGGAATTATAAAAATAAAAAATAAAAAACGAAAGTGATCGAAAGATGGTAGTGGTGGACGAACACAGCGTTGCAAAAAATGAGCCGGAGGATGAGCAGGGAGAAGGAGCATAGGAGTTGGGAGCCTTGGCAAAAAAAAAAAACATGAATTCAAAAAAATCTGAAAGAGAGCTCGGAGTGGGGATAATAGGGAAAAGAAGAGGACGAGGGAGAGAGCAAGGAAAGAAAACGTATACCCCCATTTAGGGGCCGATTCCAATCTCGGCCGGTAGTGCTCCGAATCGGATTCGGTTTTACCGGATCCGATCCGGAGCCCTATTTTCCGACCGAGTCGTACGCGCGTCCGGGCGAGCGAGTACGTTGCGTATTCGCCGACCGACTCGTCCGGGCGACCCGACCGCTCCGACCGACTGGTTCCCGGATCGTACCGCTCCGACCGACTCGCTCGGACCCGATTCGCACCGCGCAATGGAGACGTTTTCCGGCCGGGTAAGTACGATGCGCACCTCGACCGCTCCGACCGACTCGCGCCGTCCGACTCGAACTCGCTGTCAGAGCCGTACTTTGGGGGTCCATGTCGGACCCCCTGTACGCGTACCCGTGCGAGCGCACACAGGGGGACCCATGGGTCCCCCTACCTGTGCGTGTACGCCGCGAAGCGCTTCGCGGCGTACTCGCTGTAGGGGGCGCCCTTGTCTGCCTCGCACCCATTGAGGCAATGGGAGCCCGCGTACGCGTTGTAGAACCGGCTCCCATTGAGTTCAATGGGAGTCCGACCGACTCGTGTCCGGTGGCATACGAATGCATCGGACTCGTTCGGTCGGACTGCACGGGTCCGATTCGGTCGGAAATCTCTCCGAGGCCGGCTCGGTCGGAGAAATTACCGACACGAATCGGAATCGGCCCCTAAGTGTTTAAAAAAAGTCTTATTAGGTCAGTAGTGAAAGAGACAACTCATCTAATCAGAAACAATGGAAAGAAAAACTAAAAATATATGGAGGAAAGCCATCAAATAAAGAATAGGGAACTGAGACAGATGAGAAAGCTATCTTATCTTGAACAAGTGAATGGCCCAAAGCCCACTCTTTGTTTTATATTGTAGACGGTAGGACTTTGCCAAATGAGACTTAAAAAGAAAAAAAGTATTCTTTTACACTGCAGGTGCCTCCGTTCCACCTGTGGCTGATTGTACCTTACATTACAATCATTTCCAAGCAAAGCAGTGTGCATACTGGCACTGTGCACTGAAACATGCACGTTTGGGCTTATGCTACAGTTTTTACATTATGTATTTCCTGCTGTGAGGAAGTATGAAAAAGCAGAGGAATCAGCAAAACCACTGAGAGACCCCCAACCTAGGATAGTAGCAGAACGCAAAGAAAGAAAGTTGTGTGTGGCTGAAGATCGTCTACATATACATTGTTTTGACATTCATATTGTGTCCTAAATATTCTTTAGTAAATTGTTGTAGGTGTTAAGGACACAATATTCAGGGCAAGCACTATTCTGACATCAGTATTTTGAAATCATACGAAAAAGCAGGACTGGATGAGCTACTCACACCTGGCATGTGACAACTTTGCAAACCTCACAAACACATTGAGTAATAGCACCAAATATTGCAAACGCAGCACTGCAATTGTTACACAGACAACTCACTAATGCCAATATTTAAACACAGCGATGTTGACCTTTCTGGGGGTTAATCGATTCTGGAGACTGTCAGAATGACCTCTGTACTCAAAATGAGAGCCTGGAGGATAGGCATAAATGACAAATGAAGCTATGTTAAAAATCTAACACAATCTGTCTTGTTTAGAACATGTAATCATTCCTAGGAGCTGGGCCACTGGAATTGTTCACACCTGTGGCAGCCACGGTTTTTCGCTTAATTAAGGATTTACCACACTTGTCATATAATCATATAATCCACCATCTGCTGCATAATTTGCTGAATGATTTTCTGGATTTGTGTTTTTTCTAGCTCACCTGGCAATGAGTTATCTAAAAACCACCAGACGTGGTGTCACTCAATGTTATGCCCTTTTGCAAAGGGTAATCGGTCACTTTTCAGTTGCTGATTGCTGTATTTAGGTGCTTCAGGGCCCTTATTACACATAGGGCGCACTTTTCCTGTTTATGCCACGGCACACCTTGAAAAAGGTGTGCCGTGTGCAAACAGGAAAAGCGCACCCTGTTACAGAGAATGAGCTGACCACAGGACAACCGCAAACTCGTGCTGCCCTGGGGGCAGCGCATTCATGTGAAATACCAAGTGGCTGCTTCAAAGCCGCTCCATGTTTCACTGTGTAGGCAGCAACCTATCCTGCACTTTGAGGAGGTATTGGAGGTCACTACAAGGGGGTGTCTGGGGCATCCATGGGATCCCTTCCCCCTCCAGAGAGTTGACATCAGGGGGCGCACTGACAGTGCACCACCTTTTTTTGGTGCACTCTCAGTGCACCCTCTGACAGCTTCTTTGCATTTGTGCCCCCGAGGCAAAGAGAGTCCCTCATTTGCATGGGGCCACGCCACCATGCAAATAGGAATGCCCTCTTGAGATAGTGCTGGCGCAACATGTGCAACAGCGCTATCAGTGTTACAGAAGGGGCTGCACAAGCATCTGCTGCCCTTTCTGTACTACCAAAGTGCGCCGGGGGTGCACAAAGTGGGAGCACATGCCCCTTGCGCCCCCGGTGCATTTTCAGTAATACGGTCCCAGGTGTTTAACTGATACTAATGAGGTGAAACTTTTGCCCTCACCATATTAATATGTGTTAAAATTGCGAAATAATTCCACCATAGAATGTACTGCATTATGCCTCATAATTTGTCTTGCTGCATAATTTTGCAAACCCTGTCCCATACTTTGGTTCTCCACTGCCACAATATTCCAGAGGCTGTGCTTACAAGGCACGAAGAGAAGGATGTTTTCTCTGATACCTATGATTGTCCAAAAATGCCTAGGTTAGCAAGCAGAAGCTACCGGTTTCCTGATTCCCTGCCACATGACCTTGCACTTTCAAATGACGTGCACTGCCATCCCTCAGGATTCCCAGCCGGCTTGCCTAATGCAAGACTAATGATGTATTTAGACCTAAAGCCATGCTATAAAGAGGAAGATGCTGCGCCTGCCCTGGAGATGCGAGCTCCGGTATTCCCTTGAGCTCACCATCTGCGACTTCAGCTTCTTCCTTGGAATCAGTGTCACTCTTAGTTTGTGGATTCTCATAAAATGATTTGGAGGGAGCAGGCAATCCGACGGGTTACATGTGATTAGCTGAACAGCTGAAATTGCAAGAGGCAGGCTGTACTGAACATGAAGCTCGCAGTGAGTTTGGTGCACATTGCGAGCTCCTTTCGTTCAGTTTGCTGAAGGTCGAGATTAACCGTCTCAAGAAAAAAAACATAAGGGCCTGATTCACAAAGGTAAACTTCCACTTTTTTGTAATTCTAGATTTGTTTGCTATTCACAAAGGGATTTACGAGCAGTATCTTTACAAGTGCGGAGTCTCCGCACATAAAAAGGTCTTTTTATGTGCGGAGACTTCGCATAAGTATAGGTTCTGCTCATAAATCCCTATGTGAATAGCAAAATATTCTAAACTTACACAAAAGTGGAAGTTTACCTTTGGGAATCAGGCCGTCAGTGTGCTGAATTGTAAGGACAGTCGCAAATTGCATTAAATGATTTTTGGGATCAAGAAAATACACAAGGCCATGATTACAGTAGACCCTCAATTCACAGGTGCAAATTGGCACCCTCAATTATCGTTTGTGTGAGGCACAATAATTAGTGGATGCAAAATTATCACCTGTTTCCAACTGTGGCGCATTTGAGTGGGATTTATGCCAAATTGCAAATAAATTCACCTGTTCTGGCAGTGTGCTGGCAGGAATTTTGCACAATTTGTCCCCCTCAATTTGCAGCAATGTTTTATCTGCCACAAATCAAGAGGAGAAACACTTCCTCTTAAAACATACCTCAAAAGAATAAAAGGCATAAACACAATGGGTCTGATTCACAAAGGTAAGTGTACAAATGTGGGATATTTTTACTACTCAGCCTGAATGTACTTTTACACTTTTTCCTAATAAAAGAAGTGTAGTAGTATGTATTGAAATCCAAGCCATGAGCAGGTTCTTGGCCATATTATTTTAAGACTGCTTGTTCCCCATTTGCAGAATTCTACATAGCGTACAATTCCATAGATAGTAAGGGCATTAAAATGTGCAAAAGCACATGATTTTTTCTTATTTTTGCTCTACAGGCAAAACTTTTTCCAGTGAAGATAAGCCTTCCCTACACCTCACCGAATCTCACAGTGATCAGTTTCCATTGGAATGGGAGTTACCTCTGTTTTTGACTGGAGTAACTCTTTCATCATTTACAGGGTGCCAGGATTCCTTTTGTGAATTCCTGGAAGGCATAACTGTAGCTTTTGGACCAGACCCTTTCTGCAGGGTCACCCCAGATGTTTGCCTTTGTTTGCTGGACCCTTTTTTGCTGGATATTAGGACTGTGTGCACTTTACTCCTGCTAACCAGTAGTAAACCACCTGTGCTCTCCTTTCCATACATGGTAAAATTGGCCTACACCTGTTTGATACATTGACTTTATTTATAGGTCCCTAATGAATAGCACTATATGTACCCAGGGCCTGTCCCATCCACTAAAGTAGCTCTGTAAAACAAGTCTCAAGCCTGCCACTGCAGCCTGTAGTGCAGATTTGAATTGCCATTTCAACCTGGTAAAATAAACCTTTTTTATACTTATACATTACCCCTGAGGTAGGCCCTAAAGGCTCTTAGGGCAGAGTACATGATCTTTATAAATTAGGACACATGTGTTTAAGTTTTACATGTGATGACAGGGAAAAACACTTAAGTTGTTTTCCATGATAGCAAAGCTATCTCTCGCATAGACTAACATTGGGTTACCTTATTACACTTATTAAGTGATAACTTCAGTTTGGGAACAGATAGAGAAATGTCTTTCCACGCATTTGAATTGTAATTCAAAATCCTATTTAATAGTAAAGTCAGATTTTAAGTTACTATTGTGAAAATGCCACTTTTAAGTTGGCATTTTTCTGCCCAAACCAAATGTGCCTTTCTTCCAGTGTCAAGGGTCACATGACTGTGAATGGCTCTAATGTGATGTGTTGTGTATTCATTCCAGACATGGAGACAAAAGGGCCTTGGGTGTGGATGAGGATGTTTCTCTCCTGAGCAGGGTGTCTTGGGGGTTGTCCTCAGCCTTTCTGAACTTCAAAGGTAGAATTAGGGATGTGCCTGGCGCAGCACAAAGTTGCCCACTCTTTAAGCATTACTAATATGTCACAAAAATGTTAACAAATATGTGACATGAATGTGCATTTGGCACATGTTTCTTACGTGGTTCAATGATTAATGAAAAGGTTGCATTCTACATCACTATTAAAGAGTGCATTTACTGTAGAATTGGAGAATTTACTTATGTGTATGTTTCAAGCATGCTAATATACCTATTAATTGAAGTCTTGAGGAAATAAAACCATCCTCACTTACTAGATAATGTACTTACAATGAAGATGAAATTCAGCTTCCATAAACACGTTTTATACTACGTGAATAATACTTAATGACTTGAAAACTCGTTAGAAACCATCCTCATATATGTAGAATGTGATTTAATTTAAAACGATAAAGTTCATGTAATGTGTGCACTAATGTTACACATATATACATTTAAATGTAGTTCTTGGCCATAATTATACTTGATTAATTTGAAGAGTTGCTGTATGCCACATATGAGACAAATTTCATACAATGTACTAGAAACTTTTATTCGTTTGTGTTTAAATGTGCACAAGCATATTAAATGTGCACCATTAAGTTAATGTTTAATTTGTTTTGACCATTTAGGCCTGTATTTCACTATGCTGCATTTTATAAAATACTGTTTTCCATTTTCTGCTAACTTGGCATTTCTTGCAGGTATTCACATGCATTGTTAGTTTAGAATAGATACATTACTGTAATAGAGATAGGGGAAAGAGCCTGAGAAGAAGACCTTGACGAAAATACATGGGGAACCAGAATGTTAACTGAGAGGACTATTGAGGAAATGTTGCAACCAATGAGTTTGTGAGAATGAGATATCTTTCCCATGTCTAGTGTGGGATAACCGACCGATGTTGCAGTCTGCAACCTGAGAAATCGACGAGAACAATGGACCCCTGATGACACGTACAATGGGTGTTGCCCAAAGACTTTGTGGGATATAACATAGTGTTCATCCCCATCTCACTTCAGTGCCCATTCAGAGTTCCCTAAAGAACCCCTTTCGAACCTTTCCTGACTTCAGAAATACTTGTCTAAACCTTTTTGCAGACTTTTTATAGATCTCTCTTGCAGATTCCTTACAGACACCTTCACTGATCCCCTACTACCTGAATGGCCTTTAAGAGGTTTAGACCTCAATGCTTTCCCTTGATTCTTTCCTAAGTGTGGCTTATGCTAACACTTATTTCTGATCCATTGGAGACTCTTGACCGAGCTAATGAAATGCTAACACTTTCCTACTTGACTTTACTTTGTCTTGTCCTAAATTCTTACATGGAAATTCCTTGATCTTGAGACTTTAGCTTATCGAATCATCCTCTTGACCTGGACTGGATTTGGGAGCTTTAGATTACTAATGTATAGGCAAGAGAGTCTTAGACTTTTTTCTGATCACCAAATATTGATACTGCTCTTTTGTATTGCTGTCCTGCCTCAACTTATTTAGGAGGACTGGGACTTCCTACTGTTATTCTGTGCCTAGCATGGTCTTAGGAGTTGTGTATTTGAACTTGATTATTAATTTGTAAAAAACCTTTCTAAACTTGGCTGCTGATTCCTGGTCGTCACTGTACAGCCAAATGGGTTGCAATGTTAATTGAAATTTGATTGAATATAAATGCTAACTCCCATCACCTCTCAGTCGGGTTAAAAAGGTGCATCGGAGGACCAATGGTACGAACGTGGGACCAGAAAATGCTGTATCAAATCTGGTAGCACGTCGGATGGTTTATCCACTGATGTGAGGGAGTTAGGGTGTCCTATCTAGAAATTGCCCAAGCCCAGTCCCAACCCCAAAAGTGCATGGTTCGTTCGAAGGAGTGATGGAGTTACACTGGTTCAGAAACAACTGGTAGCAACGGAGTAGTGTCAGTATTAATAGGGTTGCGTCTCGAGTTTTCTTTAGCGAGTACATATGCCAGAGCCGTCTCTAGCATAATAAGGTGGGCCTACAACCTCTTACATGCTGACCTGGGTCCATAAGATATATATTAAAATTGGAGACTTTTAGAGTCGAGTCGGCGCAGCATGCCTTTAATAGGAACCTTAAAATAGCCCTCGACGTGTCCCAATGTACTGTTGCTCTTTTACAGGCTTGGACTCTAGCGCATCTGAAGCTCTTCTAAAAAAATATGACGCCAAGAATAAGTTTCTAATTAGATATGGAACACTGTAATCAATTAAAGCACTATAAACAATTTGTGAAAAGTATAGTATATAAAACCCCCGAGCTTTATTTTCACTTTCAGCTAGAGCACAAAGTAAGGCGCTGTATCGTTCTTTTGCGGTTGGGAATCCTTCCATTAAAAGAATATACTTCTAGATGGAATTCCCTTGAAAATCGCTCAGAAAATTGTGATTTGTGTAATGGTGGTACAAAAGGGGGGATGATGGACGGAACGTTTGAGCCAATCAAACACTCACCCCCAGTCAACTGATCTGGGTTTAATCCATCATCATTCTTTAGCTCACTCCACCACCCCAGTTCAGACATGGCCATATGCAAATCAGTCTGACCCTGTGCCTCATGGGAACAGTCCAGCCCGAACTGCCAAGCCATGTCTTCCCTGGACCGGAAACAAGCATCCTAGGACCGGTTTCTGGCATTCCAGCCGTCATCAGCCAGGCTTGCTTGAATCCAGTGGCAAAGTGAGCAAGGGACCCACGTCTGGGCATACCCCCGCCAACTTAGGGCGAACAAAGCGATACAAAAGGGGATGATGGACGGAACGTTTGAGCCAATCAAACACTCACCCCCAGTCAACTGATCTGGGTTTAATCCATCATCATTCTTTAGCTCACTCCACCACCCCAGTTCAGACATGGCCATATGCAAATCAGTCTGACCCTGTGCCTCATGGGAACAGTCCAGCCCGAACTGCCAAGCCATGTCTTCCCTGGACCGGAAACAAGCATCCTAGGACCGGTTTCTGGCATTCCAGCCGTCATCAGCCAGGCTTGCTTGAATCCAGTGGCAAAGTGAGCAAGGGACCCACGTCTGGGCATACCCCGCCAACTTAGGGCGAACAAAGCGATACAAAGGGGATGATGGACGGAACGTTTGAGCCAATCAAACACTCACCCCCAGTCAACTGATCTGGGTTTAATCCATCATCATTCTTTAGCTCACTCCACCACCCCAGTTCAGACATGGCCATATGCAAATCAGTCTGACCCTGTGCCTCATGGGAACAGTCCAGCCCGAACTGCCAAGCCATGTCTTCCCTGGACCGGAAACAAGCATCCTAGGACCGGTTTCTGGCATTCCAGCCGTCATCAGCCAGGCTTGCTTGAATCCAGTGGCAAAGTGAGCAAGGGACCCACGTCTGGGCATACCCCCGCCAACTTAGGGCGAACAAGCGATACAAAGGGGATGATGGACGGAACGTTTGAGCCAATCAAACACTCACCCCCAGTCAACTGATCTGGGTTTAATCCATCATCATTCTTTAGCTCACTCCACCACCCCAGTTCAGACATGGCCATATGCAAATCAGTCTGACCCTGTGCCTCATGGGAACAGTCCAGCCCGAACTGCCAAGCCATGTCTTCCCTGGACCGGAAACAAGCATCCTAGGACCGGTTTCTGGCATTCCAGCCGTCATCAGCCAGGCTTGCTTGAATCCAGTGGCAAAGTGAGCAAGGGACCCACGTCTGGGCATACCCCGCCAACTTAGGGCGAACAAAGCGATACAAAGGGGATGATGGACGGAACGTTTGAGCCAATCAAACACTCACCCCCAGTCAACTGATCTGGGTTTAATCCATCATCATTCTTTAGCTCACTCCACCACCCCAGTTCAGACATGGCCATATGCAAATCAGTCTGACCCTGTGCCTCATGGGAACAGTCCAGCCCGAACTGCCAAGCCATGTCTTCCCTGGACCGGAAACAAGCATCCTGTGGCAGTTCGGGCTGGACTGTTCCCATGAGGCACAGGGTCAGACTGATTTGCATATGGCCATGTCTGAACTGGGGTGGTGGAGTGAGCTAAAGAATGATGATGGATTAAACCCAGATCAGTTGACTGGGGGTGAGTGTTTGATTGGCTCAAACGTTCCGTCCATCATCCCCTTTGTATCGCTTGTTCGCCCTAAGTTGGCGGGGTATGCCCAGACGTGGGTCCCTTGCTCACTTTGCCACTGGATTCAAGCAAGCCTGGCTGATGACGGCTGAAATGCCAGAAACCGGTCCTAGGATGCTTGTTTCCGGTCCAGGGAAGACATGGCTTGGCAGTTCGGGCTGGACTGTTCCCATGAGGCACAGGGTCAGACTGATTTGCATATGGCCATGTCTGAACTGGGGTGGTGGAGTGAGCTAAAGAATGATGATGGATTAAACCCAGATCAGTTGACTGGGGGTGAGTGTTTGATTGGCTCAAACGTTCCGTCCATCATCCCCTTTGTATCGCTTTGTTCGCCCTAAGTTGGCGGGGGTATGCCCAGACGTGGGTCCCTTGCTCACTTTGCCACTGGATTCAAGCAAGCCTGGCTGATGACGGCTGAAATGCCAGAAACCGGTCCTAGGATGCTTGTTTCCGGTCCAGGGAAGACATGGCTTGGCAGTTCGGGCTGGACTGTTCCCATGAGGCACAGGGTCAGACTGATTTGCATATGGCCATGTCTGAACTGGGGTGGTGGAGTGAGCTAAAGAATGATGATGGATTAAACCCAGATCAGTTGACTGGGGGTGAGTGTTTGATTGGCTCAAACGTTCCGTCCATCATCCCCTTTTGTATCGCTTTGTTCGCCCTAAGTTGGCGGGGTATGCCCAGACGTGGGTCCCTTGCTCACTTTGCCACTGGATTCAAGCAAGCCTGGCTGATGACGGCTGAAATGCCAGAAACCGGTCCTAGGATGCTTGTTTCCGGTCCAGGGAAGACATGGCTTGGCAGTTCGGGCTGGACTGTTCCCATGAGGCACAGGGTCAGACTGATTTGCATATGGCCATGTCTGAACTGGGGTGGTGGAGTGAGCTAAAGAATGATGATGGATTAAACCCAGATCAGTTGACTGGGGGTGAGTGTTTGATTGGCTCAAACGTTCCGTCCATCATCCCCTTTTGTATCGCTTTGTGTAATGGTGGAGCACAATATCTTTCTCACGTATTGCTAACCTGCCCAAACCCGATCCTGGTAGAGGTTCGGCAACGGTTTATAAAGCCCATCCGTTTTAGATACAATGCTTTTCTAATTCAAGATTTAATTATGCTGTGCAAGTCTCCCCCAAATGAATTTGTATGCCATAATCGGTTTAAGTTTTTAAATAGTTTTTTTAAGTTGTTTTAAAGTATTAAGGTATATAAATATAACTGTTTTATACTGATGTATTTTGTATTTGTTGACCTCAGTAGTGGTCTGAATCAAATAAAAATTGATTGATTGATTGGCAAAATAGGGTTGCGCATTACAATTGCTTATGCTTAAATTGCGGTATTTTGAAGTGGCTGTGTGGTGTTATGCGGCGATGATTTAAGTTGATGGATGAATGTGGTGCTTAATGCAGAGAAGTTGAAGTGGTTATTGGGTACGTCGTGGCCTAAGATCCCGGGATAAAAGTCAAGTCAAGTTTCAGTGTAGAATACACTGGGTGTAGTTGTCTGCTGTGTTGTGGTGCTAGTTGTGAGATGTCTTCTACAGCATTATTGATATAGGGAATTTACTTTGTGTGATTGTGAGACTTGCTTGGTATAGTTGATCTAAGTGCACAAGGAATAACTGTATCAACCAACTAGAAAAGGTTTCACTTGAAGTAAATGATAGAATGGGTTGGAAAGTGTTGTTCTGAAATGCCTCTTGTGTGTAAGAATAATCTTTCATTTCTTTAGAGGAGCAGACAAAGTTAGTTGTTGAAATTACTTGCATTTGATTGGCGTAAATTGCTTAGAGGACGTGCTCGAGAGAAATTGTAAAAGAGGGTGAGCTGCTGCAAGGAGTGAGATTGACGTCACAGTGTGCCACGCCAGCATAGGTCGGTTGGTTTAGAGCTGCGCTGGGATTGGTTGAATACATCATAGAGAGCCTCACTGGTATTAGTTGTGATCGCCGACCAAAGGATTGTTGTTGAAAAATCATTTCCTGGTTCTAACGAAAAGTCATTTGTGAATTTTGAAAAGAAATTAAAATTCTTCAAAGCCTTCCAAAGTCTAGTGAAGGGAGATGTGACTGTGCCTGTTAGAAAGGGAGAAGAGGCACCACCTGAAGGTACGCCAGGTCATACTATGGTGATAGATGTGGATCTTCACAGGTTCTGGCTCACACAATGACATAAGATCACTGAAAAAGATAGTCCTTTGACATTTCCTCATTATGGGATATTTAATTTGAGAATTATTGAGGATTTAAGGAAGATGCTGTATGAAATGAAGCCGCCTCCTAGACCTACACAGTACGAAGCACTTAATGCCTGGTAACGTACAGCTCATGTTAGACAGAGAGAGAGATTTCAGTGAAGAGTCAAGAACGCCATATGCAGTTGTGCGGATGCTAGATGGGATGCAGAACAGAAATCCTGGAGAACTGACATGATTGAGGTAGCTAGACTATATCCTACATTGACGAGGAACGGAAAGGTAAATGCAAGGATCAGAAAAAGAATTAAGAGACAGATGACACAGAGAATACAGCTGAGGACAGTGACAGCGACTCAAATTATGATTTTATAAAGAAATTATTGTTAAACCTTCCACCTCCATACAATGATGCGCAGACTGGTGGAGCGAGTAATGTGCCTATGAGTGAGACCTCTGACCTCCTGGTCATGGACCTGCTCTCCCCCCGCAGCTCCGCTCTTAAGTGCTACCGCTCCGGGCACTGTGATCTGCTTGCTCAGGTAGGTGTTCGAGGCCCTCGTCCACCCACAGGCTCCTGCCTGCGCCTCATCCCTGGTGGTCCAGTGGGAGAGCCTTGCTCTTCTGCTGGCTGCTGTTGTCTGTGTCTGCCTCTGTGCTATTTTTCTGTTTTTCTGTCTCTGTGCCCGTGTCTGTCTTTGTGCTATTCTTCTGTTTTTCTGTCTCTGTGCCCATGTCTGTCCTTGTGCCAGTTTTCTGTCCTTCTGTCTCTGTGCCCGTGTCTGTCTTTGTGCCATTTTTCGTCTTTCTGTGCCCGTTTTCTGTCTTCTTTCTGCCTTTCATTTTGCCAGTAATTGTACCTGTGACCTCTGTGCTACTTAGCCATCTCTGTCTCCGTGCCCCTTGCCCTCCGTGCCCTTCCCGCTGCTGCTGCCCCGCGGCCCCTCCCCCCGCCGGTTCCCGCGCTTCCCTCCCCCCTCCCCTACTTAATGGTGGCTGCTGTGCGGCCGCGCCAAAGGTGCGCCAAAGGCAAGCCCGTATGCGCCCGTCCGCGACCCGACTGCGGCCAGCGCCAGGAACCCTGGATCTACGACCTCCCACCGCTACAACTCCGCTGATCTCCTCGCACTCAACCCCGGAAGGAACGACAGCTGCCAGCGAGCAACGCCGAACACCACCCACGGCCAGTTCTCCTGCCGACACTGCTGACAATCCTTCACCATCGACAGCCCCCCCACGGCCACCGAACCCACGCCGGACGCCCGTACCACCGAAGCCCTGACATGCATCCTCCTCAACGTGCGCTCCCTACACAGACACACCGTAGAGATCTGGGACCTGCTCAACACCCTCTCGCCAGACGTCGCCTTCTTCATGGAAACATGGACCAACGCCACCTCCGCCCCCGACATCGCCACCGCCATCCCCGACGGATACAAGATCCAGAGAAAGGACCGCCTCCACCGCCCAGGAGGAGGACTCGCCATCGCGCACAAGAGCTCCCTCCGACTCTCCACCTCCAGCACGAGCGACCCCCGCTCCAACACCGAGCACCTCCACTTCCAGATCCAGACCAGCCCCAGAACCACGAAGCACGGGACCCTCGCCTACGGACCCCCTGGGCCTCGCGCCTCTTCCGCCACCACCATTGCCGACCTCGTCGCCCCCCACGCCATCGCCTCCACGGACTACATTCTCATCGGAGATCTGAACTCCCACCTCAACAACAGCAGCGACCCCGACTCCACCACCCTCCTGGACAACCTCGCCAACCTCGGACTAAAGCAGCTCATCACCACCCCCACCCACAGAGCCGGACACATCCTCGACCCCATCTTCGCAGGAGGGACAAACATCCACTTCAGCCACACCACGCAGCCCCGCTGGACAGTTCACCACTGCAAACACTTCACCTTCAACACCACCACTGCACCCAAGCCCGCCTTGCGCCCGCCACGAAGGAACTGGAGCAAGGTCACAGAGGAACACCTCAACACCACCCTCTTCCACGACCCCCCCTCCGCTGCGACTGACGCCAACTCTGCAGCCAAAGAACTACACCGCTGGATCACCAGCTGCGCAGACAAGCTTGCACCCCTCCACCACCCCGTCAGACAACGCCCCCTGAAGGCCACCTGGTTCACCACCGACCTCCAAGAAGCCAGGCGCTCCTGCAGACGCCTCAAGAAACTCTGGAGGAACAGGAAAACAACCGAAGTCCAGAACACCTACAGGAACGCCATGACTGAATACCACCAGAGCATAAGAGACACCAAGAGGACCTTCATCAAGAACAAAATCCACACCAACGCCAGTAATGCAAAAGAACTCATCAACATCATACAGCAGTTCACCAAACCCCCAGCGAAGCTACGGACGTCACACCATCCCAGGACCTCTGCAACAAGCTTAGCCCCTACTTCCACCGGAAAATCAAGACCCTCTACGACAACTTCAGCGAACAGACTCCAAACACCTCCCTCCTCTCCACCACCGACGACCTGCCCACCATCACCACCTGGAAACCGGCTACCAATGAAGACACTGCCGCGACCATGAAGAACACCCACTCAGGAGCCCCCACAGACCCCTGCCCGCCACACATCTACACAGAGCTGCCGCCATAGCACCCGAACTATGCCGGACCATTAACACCTCCTTCGAATCCGGCATCTTTCCCGACGACTGGAAGCGGGCAGAGGTCAGGCCCCTCCTCAAGAAACCCTCGGCTGACCCGACGGACCTGAAAAACTACCGGCCCATCTCTCTCCTTCCCTTCGCAGCCAAAGTCACGGAAAGATTCGTCAACGCCCAGCTGACCACCTTCATCGAAGAGAACGCCATCCTCGACTCCTCCCAGTCTGGATTCCGCAGCAACCACAGCACCGAGACCGCCCTCCTTGCCGCCACGATGACATCCGCATGCTACTCAACCAGGGCCACACCGCGGCCCTCATCCTACTATACCTCTCCGCAGCCTTCAACACCGTCTCCCACTGCACTCTCGCCGCCAGACTCCACGACGCCAGCATACGGGGTACCGCCCTCGACTGGAACCCGGAAGGAATGAAAGACGTCGCTGCCTGGATGAACCATAGCTGCATTAAGCTCAACTCAGAGAAGACAGAGGTCCTCGTCCTTGGACCCTCCTCCACCGTCTGGGACAACACCTGGTGGCCTTCCGCCCTCGGAAACCCACCCACTCCATCAGACCACGCCCGAAACCTCGGCATCATTCTAGACTCCTCCCTCACCATGACACGCCAGATCAACGCCGTCGCCTCCACCTGCTTCAACTCCCTCCGCATCCTACGCAAGACCTTCAAGTGGGTCTCCCCGAATGCAGAAAGACCGTCACCCACACACTCATAACCAGCAGACTGGACTACAGAAACGCCCTCTATGCCGGAATCAACAAAACTCTGCTACATAAGCTCCAAACCATCCAGAACACCGCAGCCAGACTCGTCCTCAGAACCCCACGACACGAGCACATGACCCAGCACCTACAAGACCTCCACTGGCTCCCCATCAAGAAGAGAGTAACCTTCAAGCTACTCACCCACGCCTACAAATCCCTCCAGAACATCGGACCCAAATACCTCAACGAAAGAGTCTCCTTCCACGTACCCAAAAGGAACCTCCGCTCCGCCAACCTCGCCTTAGCAGAGACCCCGCGCATCCGCAGAACCAGAGCAGGTGGAAGAGCCTTCTCCTACGTCGCAGCAAAAACCTGGACCGATCTCCCAGTCAACATTAGACGCTCCCCCACTCTGCACACCTTCAGGAAGAGCCTCAAGACCTGGTTCTTCGACTGATCCGGAGCTGCACCCCCCCTCACCCCCCCCCCCAGCACCTTGTGACCCTCACGGGTGAGTAGCGCGCTTTATAAACCCCTGATTGATTGATTGATTGATTGACCTTTGATGTGCATACTGCACCATTAAATGTGAATCCTAATCCGATGGGGGAAAATTCAGGAATGACAGCCCCAGACGCATTGACTGTTCCTGTCATAATAGGCCCTGTAGTTTCTTTCTATGAGCCTGGAGTAGCAGGAAATACTACACAGACTTTGGCTGTTCCTACTGGAATGAATGCTGCAGCTAGTAATTCAGTGGGCACGACAATCGGACACATTCCACAGACTCCTATGCTTCCGACACAAGTGAATGCCTCATGTGTCGCGAGTGCAGACCCTACATTAAGTCAAAGTAAACATTTTGTACTGTTTGAATTGAGCAGGAGGTTTCCTGAGAGATCATCACCTTTTTTCATACCCAACACAAATGCCCTACCGATGATGAATTACAGTATCCCTAGGACAGAAGTGCCTGTGGGAATGCCAACTTCTGACATGTCTCTTTTGAATTCACCTCCTGGGTTAGGCAGTGGTACCTATAGTGGAGAGATAATCCTTAATACCCCAGCAGAACAACCAGGTATTTCTGCCTGAGAATTTGATGATTGGTTTAGAGGTATAGATACCCCAACAAGTAATGGAAATCCTGGAACGAGTTGGACAACTGCTCAAGCCCCAGTTAGAGAAAGGGTTATGAGTGTGGCTAAATTGAAAATAGAATTAGAAGAAATTATATTTGGACTCTTTTTTAAAAAAGTTTGTTTTAATTATTTTAGGCATGATACAACAATAAAACATCAACAACTATACTGATGCACCTTACACAACACAATGCTACCCCCAGACCTACCACATCTGGCGACAAGAGAATTGTCCAATAGATGCTTGTACTTCCCCCAGTCATTCTTGCCAGCCAACCCATGTATTCCGATCCTGTACCTAATTCCGGCTGTACATGCATCTCTGACAGCTCAGTCTCTCTCTAGAGTTTCAGTGTGCACCTTCATCTTTACCCTCACTAAACCATTATCCCCAGCCACACCAGATTTTCTCAAATTTCCGTAGGTTCCCTCCGATATTGGGACTCTTGATTTATGACAACTGAATGCTTACCAGGATGATGAACTATTGTTCCTGTGGAAAGATACTACGATAAGTGCAGGACAGGCTCTTGACAGATTGTCTGAATTGGCTCACAGACATGGAATTGATATTTAGACATCCAAAGCCCTTCAAAGAAGTTACAGGTTAAGCTTTAGTGACAGAGAACTTGCAAACATGCGTCCAGCAGGAATGAAATTACAGATCAAGGAATTAATTGTATATGTTCAAAAGTGGAGTGAATTAAATGGGAAGGTAGATGGTCAAAGAAAAAGGAACCAAAGAAAAATAGTTAGGGTGCAGATGCCTCCGTCTGCAACATAGGAGGAAGAGGAGGATATACACATGTTCCCTTGAGAGAAGTGTCTGGTGCAGGGTATGTCTATACTCTATATAAGGTGCTATTGTGGTATAGATTTTCAATTTTAGAGAGGTTTTTGTGATATCAGAAAGAATGTAGAAATGTGCAAGTAATTTTCAAGTAATCTTTATTCGGTTTTCAGAAGAGAAACTATAAAAGATAAATACATTAAAATCAGATAAGAACAATATTTAAAAAAACCACATATCTATATTATAAAGGTCAACAGCTACCATTACCCAAGCAAACCAAAATACCCTAACGCACAAAATTCATGTGTAAACAATACTTTTGTAGGAATAATATGAAACAGGAACCACAAACTAATACAGACCAGCCATTCAATTAAGCAAAATATTGCGATTCCAGCCTAGGAGCCTATACCTCTTCTTGTAAAGTGCCTTGTACATATGTAAACACAGATATCACAAAGTGCAAATATGATCCCAGGGCTTGATTTCATCAATTCTCACCACTTACTATGTTTGTGTGAACAAGGTATCATAAAGTGTCCTGTGCATTGATCAGATCTGTATTTAGTAGGCGAGGGAGGGTGGTAGTGGGGAGGAGGTAATGGGGGGGAGGGTGCTACAAAACATTGTTGCACCGGGTGTCACCAGCGCTAAAGCCGGCCCTGACTGTATGCATTGTGATGGTATGAGACCAAAAAGTGGGCTAAGCGAAACCTAAACCTAGTCAGATAGAATCTTTGCATGTGTGAAAGTGGGAAGGTGAGGTATGGTTTCATATGTTCTGTGGTGACAAGGGGGTAATACTCCCTTACCCTCTTCTTACCCATTTCTGTCTGTTGGCCATTTGGTTCACGTGCAATCAGGAAATCTTCGTTTTGGTTGTTCTTTGGAGGTGGTGGCTATTAGCAAAGGATTCTGATAGTGATCCTTTCTCCCTAGCAAGGCGAGCTGCTCCTTTATGTATCTCAGCCAGGTAATGTTCTGAGCATTATCTAAAAGCATACAATCATTTATTATGGTTTGATTAAGAAAGGTCTTTTTTGACCCAAATCACTGTCCCCAACATTAATGGTGCAAGTTTAATTCGATCCTCTAGGGGCACCATGCCTAACTCCTTATGACACAGGGTTGTGGGGAGACTGGTTGGGGCTGACAAAAGTCTTCTCAGGAATGAGTTTTCGGAGACCTGAAGGTTAGACACATCACAGTACCCCCAAACTCCAGCTCAATATATAACCGTGGAGGCACACCGTGCTGTATAGACATTAACCATGGCATCCAAAGGTTTCGACCCAGCTTCTTTGGTAGATTGATCAAATCTTGAATTTTTTATCTTAGTCAGGTGTCACCATGTGCCTTGCTGGTCGAAGGGTATCCTGTGGTAGGTGAAAGTTGGAACTTGTAGGAGTTTATGTCCATTAATATGATGTGTTTTTAAACTAGACCAGGGCTTCCCCACCCCCATTACATGTGATTTGGCAGTATTTGTTTTAAAACCTAAATCATTCATAAATAAGTGAAATCTATGTGGCAGGTTTTGTAGGCCAACTCCCGCTCTAGATATTAAAATGCAGTCATCTGCATAGAGTAAGGCTGATAGTCTCCCAGTCTCAACCCTCGGTGTATCTGCCTCCCCTGCATTCAGATGTTCATCAAGATCATTTATATATAGACAGAATAAATATGGGGCCAATGCACAGCCTTGCCTCACTCCATGTTTCATAGAGATTGGGTTGGTAAGCTCTCCATTTACCCCATATCTTATACGCCCTGTCACACGCTTGTGCATCTTGCCTAACAAGTGTACCATTACAGGTTCAATGCCCATTCTGAGCATTTTTTACCCAAAGTTTTCCTCTATTCACCCAGTCAAATGCTGAGGATAAGTCCATAAAACCTAAATTGAGGGTACCACTGTGTATTTAGACATAATCAAGTGGAGATTGAGTCATTGTCCCACAGTCCCAATACCTTGTCTGAACCTGTACTGCACTTCAGAAAAACACCCCTTTTCTGTCATCCAAGCCTCCAAACATTCAGGAAGGATCCTGCCCATGAGCTTGCTTGTGGTGTCAATCAATGAGAGCATTGGGGATTTGTTCTATTACCTTTTTTTAATATGGGTGCTATATTGGCTGTTAACAAAGAACTTGGGGGCCCCTCAATAACTACACTTCTCAAAACATTTGTGAGTAATGGTGCCCATAAGACAGAATTATCTAAAAAAAAGATCCGCTAGTACCCCATCGGGGAGAGGGGCCTTATTTCTTGTGTTACGTTTAAGTGCAGTTTTAGCCTCCATATAGGTAGGTGAGGCTATCTTCATACCACCACCTGGTGATTTAGAAAGGGATGGTTCAGGAGGGTTGTTGGACCCATCATTGCTTCTATATACTTTAGAGAAATTTGCAACCCATTCTTGTGGAGGTACTGTGACGCAATAGCTGTGTTATGGTTATCTCGAAAGTAGGAGTCATTAATTTTCTTCCAGAAAGGGCAAGAGTCTTTCCTACACTTGCATCATGCAATTTTCCCCAATACGTCTTGCCTGATGCCCGCTTTTCTCTGCTGAATAGCCTGTTTATAGTTGTGTCTGCATAGGTTCACCAACCCCCTATCCTGGGGCACCTGTTTCAGGGCTGGCATAAGACATCTGTGGGTATTCGAGCAATTGCTCTTAAACCACCTTTGTTGCTTGGAACCTCTTTTCTTACTATGGATTGTTAGGAGATCAGTAGTTGTATGACAGATTTCCTCAAATGCCCTCAGCATGCCCTTTGGATTAAGTTCATCATTCAGATAAGCTAGAACATTTCCCTTACTTTTCTTTTAACAAATCCTCTAAGATGATGTTAGAATCCACTGCTGCCCACCTGCTTAAAATCCCCTTGTTTTTATTGTATAATATTGGAGTGAGAGAGGGAGTATCCATTTGCTGTTTCTTAATTCCCTTGTCAAAAGATAGGTTTGGGTGTAATGATCACTTAGACCCATTTGCAGAATAGTGAAATCAATAGCCTTGGGTTTATAGTAATGTGAGAATGCGATAACGTCAATGAGGCTACCATGTCCTCGTCCCATATATGAAATGTGATCTTTGTTAAGGTGACTGATAAAATCAATAGTAAGGTAGAGGGACGATATATTCAGAATTAATTAAAAATATCCCAGCAGGGGGTGTGTTCAAATTGCAGGGAATTTTCGGTGTCGCTACCTGTCAGACCACAGACCATTGAATCTGACAGTGGACATAATCTTCAGTTAAAATCACCCACCCAGATTACAAAGAACTCAGTAGTAAGCTCGCTCAAAAATTTGCTAAGAGTTTTTTCTAGTGATGCGGCTATATCTACTTGATTCACGTTAAAGTTGTTGTGATATAAGTTAACTATAACTAAAAGCAACTTCGGTTCAAACATAATAATTTGGTAATGAGGTGATTCTAAGTGAGTTCTAATGACCTTTTCTCAAAAGGTGGTTGAGATTAGAGTGAGTAGCCCACCTCTATGATGACCTCCTCTAGAGAATCCTGCTGGGGTGCGGATTGGGAAAAACCCATCTATATAAACTCTTTCTGTAGTCCAAGGGGCATATTTACAAGAACTGACACATCGATGTATCAGATTTCTCGCATCTGCCGCAAATGCCCTAATGGCACCATGGATGAGCTGTATTTGTAATACAGTGCTCAGTGGCGCAAGGGTTCATGGAGGCGTCAGAAATTCTTTTGCAGCTTTTGATGCTAAAATGACGCATTGCTGGTGTTGGTCATAAGACTGACGTAACTCCAGCAATGCGTCAGAACACAGAGGTGAATCCCATGTTAAAAGCCCAGTGTCAATCCTTATGCCTGGTTTGAGAAGGTGTGCAGTCAGGATATCGAGTAAAAAATATCGAGTTGCACAAATATCGAGTAATAAATATCGTGGTTCAGAAATATTGACAGCCAGAATGACGTGGTCAAAAATATCAACTTAAGGTAAGTAAAATCGATTTTAAAAATATCGAAGTGTTTAATATCGTTTGCAAAAATATAGTTGTTAAAAATATCGTTTTTTTAATTAATGTTATGTATTTTAGTATGTATTTTATATGTATGTGATGTATGTTATTTGGATAAGAATTGTTTGTATTTTTAATATGTGTTAAATGTTTTGTAGTTATTAATTTTTTTAATTTGAATTTAGCATTTTTAGTTCCGTAGCGGGTTGTGGGTTTAAAGGGGAACAGGGTGAGAAGTAATTTAATTATGTAAAATTAATAGATTTTTTTATTTATTAATATTTCTTTAATTGATATTTTATAGTTTTAAATGTGTAAAGTAATTTATTATTAATTAATTAATAATTGGTTGTTAATTAATTTTAATTAATTAATTGGAAATTAATTAGGGTAATTGTGTAATTAATTTTAGGTGTGTGTTGCGGTGTTTATAGGTGTAAAGGGTGGGAAGTAATTTGTTTTTAATTTATGGATTAATAATTGGTTGTTGATTAATTTTAATTAATTAATTGGTAATTAATTAGGGTAATTGTGTAATTAATTTTAGGTGTGTGTTGTGGTGTTTATAGGTGTAAAGGGTGGGAAGTAATTTATTTTTAATTGATCAATTAATAATTGGTTGTTAATTAATTTTAATTAATTAATTAGTAATTAGTTATGGTATTTGTGTAATTAATTTTAGGTGTGTGTTTTGGGGTTTATAGGGGTAAAGGGTGTTAAGTAGTTTATTTTCTATTATTAATTTTTTGTTAATTGATATTAATTACATTGATTAACATTTTATTATGGTAACTGTGTAATACATTTTTGGTGTGTGTTGTGGTGTTTATAGGAGTAAAGGGTGGGAAGTAATTTGTGTTTAATTAATTAATATATAGCTGTTAATTAATGTTAATTATTTGATATTTATTTTGGGTAAATGTTTATTTTTTTGTATGTTGTTTTTACTTTTAAAGGGGTAAAGGGTGGGTATTAAATACATTTTATTTACTTTATTATCAGTTGTTAATAGTTATAGTTTTTAATTTAAAAATAAGATTTAATTGTGTTTTATTATTTTATAGTTTAATTTACTTGTGTGTTGTGGATACTATAGTGTTAAAGTGTGTGTAGCCAATTAATGTTTATTCGTTTTTTTATTAATAATATTGTTTTAATTGATTATTAATTATGTTAATTATGGAAGTAAATTTAATTTAAAATGTTGAAGTGTTTTGTTTTTGGTGTGGTGGTATAGGGTAGGAAATAAAATAAATACATTTATGTATTAATTAATTTTTTTGTTTGTAAATATTTTCTAGTTTAAAAAAATATTTTTTTAAATGTATTTATTATTTTATTTTATATAATATTTGTAGGTTTTTGTTATATGTAATTAATATTATAATATATTTTCTTTTTATATATTTAATATATTTGATTTTTCATTTTTTAATTATTGATCATTTATTTTTATGATTTTTTTACATTTTTAATTAACAAAATGTATAACTGTTTGAGTGTAAATAGTAATTTTTGTCTCTCCGCTATCCAACACTTTCCCTAATGTTGCACTCACCGGAGTGGGAATAGTAATTTTTACCTCTCCGCTATCCAGCACTTTCCCTACTGTTTCACTCACTGGAGTGGGAATAGTAATTTTTACCCCTCCGCTATCTAATACTTTCCCTACTATTGCACTCACTGGAGTTGGAATAGTAATTTTTACCCCTCCGCTATCCAACACTTTCCCTACTGTTGCACTCACTGGAGTGGGAATAGTAATTTTTACCCCTCTGCTGTCAAGCACTTTCCCTACTGTTGCACTCACTGGAGTGGGAATAGTTAATTTTACCCCTCCGCTATCCAACACTTTCCCTACTGTTGCACTCACTGGAGTTGGAATAGCAATTTTTACCCCTCCGCAATCCAACACTTTCCCTACTGTTGCACTCATTGGAGTGGGAATAGTAATTTTAACCCCTTTGCTATCCAACACTTTCCCTACTGTTGCACTCACTGGAGTGGGAATAAAAGATTTTACCCCTCCGCTATCCAACACTTATCCTACTGTTGCATTCAGTGGAGTGGGAATAGTAATTTTTACCCCTCCGCTATCCAACACTTTCTCTACTGTTGCACTCTTTGGAGTGGGAATAGTAATTTTTGCCCCTCTGCTATCTAACACTTTCCCTACTGTTGCTCTCACTGGAGTGGGAATAATAAATTTTACCCCTCCGCTATCCAACACTTTCCCTACTGTTGCACTCACTGGAGTTTGAATAGTAATTTTTACCCCTCCGCTATCCAACACTTTCCCTACTGTTGCACTCACTGGAGTGGGAATAGTAATTTTTACCCCTTTGCTATCTAGCACTTTCCGTACTGTTGCACTCAGTGGAGTCGGAATAGTAAATTTTACCCCTCCGCTATCCAACACTTTCCCTACTGTTGCACTTTTTGGAGTGGGAATAGTAATTTTTACCCCTCTGCTATCCATCACTTTCTCTACTGTTGCACTCTTTGAAGTGGGAATAGTAATTTTTGCCCCTCCGCTATCTAACACTTTCCCTACTGTTGCTCTCACTGAAGTGGGAATAGTAATTTTTACCCCTCCGCTATCCAACACTTTCCCTACTGTGGCACTCACTGGAGTTGGAATAGTAAATTTAATTCCTCCGTTATCCAACACTTACCCTACTGTTGCACTCACTGGAGTAGGAATAGTTATTTTTACCCCTTTGCTATCCAACACTTTCCCTACTGTTGCACTGATTGTATTGTGAAATTTAAGTTTAAATATGTTTTAATAGATTGTTTTAATTTATTATAGATTTTTGTTTTTTTATATTTTAAATCATTTATATATATTTTTATTTTTTATATTATTTTACATTTTTTACATAAATTAAAAATAATAGTTTATTAATTGTTTTAAAGTAAATATATATGTATAAATTATTATGTTTGTGTTTTTATTTTTTTATTAAGTTTTTTGGTTATATTTTATTAAAATGTATAATAAATGTATTTTATTTTGTTAAAATTATATTTAATATTTAATATATTTAATATATATTATATTATTTTATATTGATATGAGTCAATATTTTATACATCTATATTTTTAAATCAATATTTTTTAGTCAATATTTTTGTACTTACCTGTTTAAGTATAGGAGTCGATATTTTTGTTGTCTATATTTTTTACTCGATATTTTTAACATCAATATTTTTTACATCGATGTGCAGCGAACCGTTTGAGAAGGCGTAGGGATTTCGACACAGTCACATTGTAGAGTGACGCAGTGAAAAGTTGTAGATTTCACTGCGTCAGCTCTGCGTGGCTTTTAACGTGGGAACGCCTACCCTGCATATATTATACCTGGTGCAGGTATAATGTGACGCAGGCTTCTACAAACTGACGCATTGGGCCCAATGTGTCAGTCTATAAATATGGGGAAGTACTGAGCACTGATTGCACAGCCGCTGCATCAAAATAAATGACGCTGCAGCGTCCAGTAGTCAAATAATGTTATATGACATAATTAGGTTGTTCCGATCAACATTTTTCACCTTGTTTAAAAGACCAGCCACATTCCAAAACATATATTTAAAATCAAACTGAATATAAATGGTAGGTGATAGGTATTTTGTAGGAACCAATGGTAATAACCCCTTTTCCAATAATGTCTTGGTACACATAGCATCAGTAAGGGAAGTGTTATTACTGTTATTAGGCAGCTCTTTTGCTATGGGAGTGATAGCTGGTATCTCTGTACCTTGAAGCACATATTCCTCCTCCGCTGTATCACCAGATCTGGAGATTGAGCTGTTCATTACTCCTTGGTTAATCCCAGAAAAAGATCGCCCGTCAGTAGATTTGTTTGAGGTCATGCCCTTAGGTTCTCCGTGTTGTGGGTCGTGTGTTAAGAGCAACCCTCAGAGGGGCATTCGATCAACTTGATCCAAGGGCGAAAAGGGGTTGTGGGTTTGGATCTAAAATGGTTTGTGTACGGGAGTTTATTAATGTGAAATGTATTTGCCCTTATGACATCTGGCTTATAGAAGAAACCCAAAGGTACTGCCATGATATTTTCAGGTGTACGATTGATCCATGACAGTTTTTCCAGTAGAGATCCAGCAACAAATCTGTCTCTAAAGTTTAGAATGATGCAATCCCCAGAGCCATGTTTTGGTTGATAACCAATCCAATGCACCCGCTGCATATTAATTACATTCTTAAAAAGAGATTTGCAGCTACAGAGGTCGACGTTTTTTGCCAGCCAGTTTATCGCCTTATTTTTAGCTGATAAAAATCTTCATCTTGGTCTGCATTTAAAGGCGGTACATTTTTTAGAACTATAACCAGTGGGGTAGCTTCAGGAGACTGCTGGAGAATTATTTCAGTTTTTGGCTAAGACATCAAGCACCCCTTATTAGCGGATCTGGTGTTATCCTTGGCTAGGGGATCAAGGTTTGATTGGGCTGTTGCTGATGTCGGGAAAGTGTTAGAAGGCATGTTGGAACTTTGGCCATTAACATTTGTTGAATTTGGGATAATTGCGAATGAGCTCTATCTCACTGCGGGCCACTACCTTGTCTCACGGGCTGGTCTAACATTTGTGGCCTCTTCACATGCAGCTGGAATAGTAGGCTGTGCTATCGGGTTGGCTTGGCCTCGATCAATCAAAGTTTTTAATGAACAGTCAATGTTTGTCAAAATATCCATTAGTGGGTCAAATACATTTTTTAGTGTTAGCTCTAGGTAGGCATTGAGTGTAGCATACGAGTACATTTTCCCTGAATTGACCTTCTTGCTGCCGTCTACAAGCTCATTCAGTCCTTTCGAGATAGCTGTTTTACTAGACCTTTCTTGTTTTTTTTCTGCATGTAGAAGTAGGTTTACCATTACTTTTGGCCTTTTTCTGCAGGAATGAACTTATAATTTCATTTTGATGATCGTTTCTGAGTTATATCAGCTTTAATCGTTAGGACATCATTAAGAATGCACGGATTTGTCTTTGTCGGAGTAGCTTCTTTATTTTTTTATCAGGGTTGTGTGATAGTGCACATGTTTGCATTGACGACATGATTTATTTGGAGAGCCTTTTTCGTGGCTCAGAGTGTTTCCTCAACACATTCTATCTCACTGTTAAGTATGCCCACAACATTAGTAAGGAAGCTTGTGATGGTGGCAGTTAGTGGTCTCTCTTTAGTGGGTAGCATTACAAATTTCCATTTCCCCATCATGCCTTACCTTCAGGGCCAATTTGTTGGCCGTAATCAAAATACAGGACGGCAAAGAGAGGTGGCCCAGCCCAGCTTCGTTCGGTCTCGGACGGGTGCAGACGGGCCCGCCATTTGCCTGGGCTTGGCCTGGGCATGTCCCACGTCGCGGGGGGGAGGAAGCACTATAAGCGCGGTGGCAGTGCCTCCCCCTTGCAGCAGCTGTGGGGTTACAGAGTATCCTGGGACAGGGAGTCCCACCAGGGTTTAGAAAGTAGCTTTGGCGACAAAGAAATGACTGGTGCAAGTAAATCATTGTGGTCCTAGATTGCAGGAGCCCTGCCTGGCTTACTGGTGGTTCCCAAAATGTGTAGGGCATAGCCAACTGCAGAACAGATGGTTTCACAGGCAACATCTTGGGTAGTGGACGGCATTCAGGTGCGAACAAATGCAGACGGGTGCGCCACCAGCGCACCTCCAGCACACCGCCACAGTGCCCGTTACATGTCAGCACCACAGTTGTGACTAAATAGTCACCATAAGTCTGCATATTGGAAACAAAAGCTCAACACTGGTTTAGAGGTACTCACACCCATTATCGCAGGAATGAAAATAGAAGAAATCGTGTGTGGCTAAAGAGAACGAGCACCTGACCGTCTTGCAGAAAGAAGGTAAGATGAAACTTTCAACATGGGAAAGAAAGGTAATTGTTCAATAATACTATTCAGATCTGATGGGCAGCATGAATAATCCTAGATGAAATTAAATAAATGTAACCCAAGTGAAATTTAACGAGTATGCCCGCCACAACTCATTAAGTCTGAATCAGTGAGGTCCTCGTGATGACATAGTCGCCACTGGCTCTGCACATTGAAAACCAAAATATGGTGAACGGACACAAGGTGGTACAGATTTGCTGATATTTATATGTGTATGGATAAAAGTATTCAATGCAAATGCTTAAAAAGGATTAAAAACATATTGTGATGCTCGAAAGTTGTACAAATCATTGGAATGTACTTAATGAAAGTTTGCCTGCAATCCATGCTAGGAGACTTGCACATTTTAAGTTACAATTTTAAAAATATACGAAACCAAGCCATTATGAATGAGTGTCATAGCACATGTGCAATCATTTGTGACTCCCTTTTGTTAAGAGGATTCAGCTACTAGGCTCGAAAGTATTTGATTTTTTGTTAATCTAATTGGCAACATGTTGGTGAGTAGATTAGCTGAGTTATCTCTGATAAGGACACAGTAAACCTAGAAATGTTTGTTAATGTTGCTTGTGCGTGTTGATTATTTTATGGGGCACTGGACTACGTGTCAAGTTTGTTTCTCTCTGCCCAACATTTAAATGAACATTATGTTAGCTTGACAGCAAAGACAATAATTAGTGTTCTTGAAGTAACTATGGTTTTAGGGACCATATTGGGCATGGTTTCTAGATTTGTTTCTTAGCAATGATTAGCCAACTGCCGCACTTGATGTATGATTTCAGGGTATTATCCTCTGTGAAACACAGAGGGCCATATTATCAAGATAACATTATCGCCGCTTTAGTGGCAGGAAACTGCCGCTAAAGCGGCAATAAAGGGCTTGATAATATGCCATATAGAATTCCAATAGAAGTCCAGGTTTCATGTCCTTCACACCAGAACCTGGGCTTCTATTGGAATTCTATAGAGCATATTATCAAACCCCTTATCGCCGCTTTAGCGGCAGTTTCCTGCCGCTAAAGCGGTGATAATGTTACCGCCGTTCTTGATAATATGGCCCAGTATTTTTGTGAAGAGGCCTACAGACACCCTTTGTTCATAGTCCATGTTTAGGCCAAGTTTGACCGGGTAAAATTAGCGAACCACCAAGCTTCCTTTCAACTTAACTTTAAAAATTCCATATCCTCACCATTTGAGAGAACTGGAGTGTGTCTACAACCAAAGCAGTGACTTTAAATTACCCAATCATCGAGTTTTTCAGAATTTTATTTCTCAATGGGGACTCTTGGATCCTTCTTGTTAATAGCTATTTGATGTCTTTCTAATTCGATTCTTGAGAGATGGAATTGTTGAGCCCACGTCCATCTTTTTGCAAAAACATTGTAGCATGTATATAACAAAAAACAGTGTTTTTATTGACAATTGTTTTAATGCTACACTTCTCAAGATGTTATACTGACAGTTTCTGACATTGACTGTGGCATGATCATAGGTACCCATTTACCCCATATTTTGCTGTGAGTGATAGCCAAGTTGTCGTTTCATCTTCTGTGTGACCTTTGTAACTTATATGTTGTGACAGAATACGTTTTATTGGTAAGTCCAAAGGGAGATATAAAAAAATATCATTATATTTCAGATTCTGCTAAGCTTGTTTGTGGCTGTCATCCTGGATAATCTGGAGTTGGATGAAGACCTAAAGAAACTTAAACAGGTAAAAATCTCTGCACAATAAAAGTAAAGTGTTTTTTACGCTGTAATTCAGCTGAATTCATCACGTCACTGAACATGAGAAGGATACTGGAAATTCACCAGTTATAATTCAGATAACTAACTATAATTGCACCCCTGTCACGCACTGCTTTTGACCTCAGATATTACATCACTCATGACATGTTAAATGACATTATTGATGTCATCACTGATGACATCTCAAAAGACATCATTGATGACATCACTGATGATATCATCTGAGTGTACTTTAGGGCTTTGTAGAGTTGAAGTGATTTCACACAGTGGGATAGCTGGGGGGGTGATGGGGCGGCGGAGATGAGCAAGTCATGTCTGTCGACTGCCACCATCCCCCCGCCCCCCGCCTCCCGAGAACAAGTCGGCCATCGGCCGCCAGAAATAAACACCCCCCCTCCCAAAACAAGTCATCCGTCGGCCCCGCCAACCCTCCGCCCCCTGAAAACAAGTCGTCAGTCGGCCGCCACCCCCCACCCGCTCTTACCTGCAACGAATGGAAAACTCACAGTCCGCCCCGGTTGGCAGTACGTCTAGCTACGCTACTCAATCAATCAATCAATCAATCAGGGAATTGTAAGCACGCTACTCACCCGTGAGGGTCTCAAGGCGCTGAGGGGGGGGGGGGTCCGCAGATCTGTTTAGCCGAAGAGCCAGGTCTTGAGGGTCTTCCTGAAGGTGTTCAGGGAGGGGGCGCGTCTGATGTCTGCCGGTAGCTCGTTCCAGGTCTTGGCTGCAATGTGAGAGAAGGATCTTCCGCCTGCTCTGGCTCTGTGGATGCACGGGGTTTCGGCCAGTGCGAGGTTGGAAGATCGGAGGTTTCTTTTGGGTACGTGGAAGTTGATTCTGTCGTTGAGGTATTTGGGTCCGATGTTGTGTAGGCATTTGTAGGCGTGAGTGAGGATTTTGAAAGTGACTCTTTTCTCCACGGGGAGCCAGTGGAGACTTCGTAGGTGTTGGCTGATGTGTTCGTGTCGGGGGATGCCGAGGACGAGTCTGGCGGCGGTGTTCTGTACTGTCTGGAGTTTGCGGAGTAGGGACTTGTTGATGCCGGCGTAGAGTGCGTTTCCATAGTCCAGTCTGCTGGTGATGAGTGCGTGGGGGACTGTCTTCCTTGACTCAGGGGGATCCACTTGAAGGTCTTGCGGAGGATGCGGAGGGTGTTGAAGCAGCTGGAGGTGACGGCGTTGACCTGTCGGTTCATGGAGAGTGATGAGTCGAGTACGATGCCGAGGTTCTTGGCGTGGTCTGAGGGGTAGGTGGGCTTCCGAGGGCGGTCGGCCACCAGGTGCTGTCCCATGCAGAAGGGGTGGTACCGAGGACGAGGACTTCTGTCTTCTCGGCGTTGAGCTTCAGGCAGCTGTTGGTCATCCAGACTGCGACGTCTTGCATTCCTTTCTGGAAGTTGAGTTTGGCAGTGGTGGGGTCTTTGGTGAGGGAGAGGATGAGCTGGGTGTCGTCGGCGTAGGATACGATGTTGAGGCCGTGTTGTCGGACGATGGCTGCGAGGGGGCCATGTAAATGTTGAAGAGGGTGGGGCTCAGTGATGAACCTTGTGGGACTCTGCAGGTGATTTTCGTGGGGTCGGAGAGGAAGGGTGGGAGTCTGATCCTTTGGCTTCTTCCGGTGAGGAATGATCGGATCCAGTCCAGGGCTGTTCCTTGTATGCCTGCGTCATGTAGTCTGACGACTAGTGTGCGATGGGAGACGGTGTCGAAGGCCGCTGATAGGTCGAGTAGGATGAGGGCTGCGGAGTGGCCTTGGTCCAGGAGGGTGCGGATGTTGTCTGTGGCAGCGAGTAGGGCGGTCTCTGTGCTGTGGTTGCTTCGGAATCCGGATTGGGACGGGTCGAGGACGGCGTTTTCTTCAATGAATCGTGTCAGTTTCCTGTTGACTGTTTTCTCTGCAACTTTGGCTGCGAAGGGGAGGAGCGAGATGGGCCGATAGTTCTTAAGGTCGGTGGGGTCAGATGTGGGCTTCTTGAGCAGGGGTCTGACTTCTGCGCGCTTCCAGTCATCTGGGAAGGTGCCTGTTTTGAAGGTGGTGTTGATGGTGCGTTGTAGTTCGGGTGCGATGGCGGCCATGGCTCTGTGGTAGATGTGAGGGGGGCAGGGGTCGGTGGGGGCCCCCGAGTGGATGCTTTTCATGGTCGAGGCGGTGTCTTCGGCCGTGATTGGTGTCCAGTTGGAGATGGTGGGCTGGCTAGTGTTTCTGGGGGGCGGGGGGCCGTCTGTGGCGCCTGGTGGATGGTCGATGAAGTTGTCGTAGAGGTTTTTGATCTTGAGGTGGAAATAGGTTCCAAGCTTGTCGCAGATGTCTTGGGATGGGGTGATGTCTGTGGCTTCGCTGCGTGGGTTGGTGAATTCTTGAATGACACTGAAAAGTTCCTTGGAGTTGGTGGAGTTGGCCAGGATTTTGTTGTGGATGAAGTTCCTTTTGGTGGCTCTGATCTGGTTGTGGTAGTCCGTCATGGCGTCCTTGTAGGTGGTGTGGTTTTCGGTTGTCTTGGTGTTTCTCCAGTTCTTCTCCAGGCGTCTGCAGGTGCGTCTGGCTTCTTGGAGAGCGGTTGTGAACCAGGCGGCTTTCCTGGGGCGTTGTCTGTCGGGGTTGCGTAGCGGGGCGAGCTCATCTGCGCAGTTGGAGATCCAGGTGTGGAGTTCTCTGGCTGCGTTGTTTGCGCTGTTTGCGTCGGGTGCCCAGGTGTGGTTGTCTCGGTTGAGGGTGGAGTTAAGTTGCTCGTCGGTAACCTTGCTCCAGTTCCTTCGTGGTGGGCGTGGGGCTGGTTTGGGTGCCTTGGGTTTGTTGATGGTGAAGTGTACGCAGTGGTGGTCGGTCCATGGCGGCTGCGTTGTGTGGCTGAAATGGACGCTGTTTCCTGCCGCGAAGATGGGGTCGAGGGTGTGTCCTGCTCTGTGGGTCGGTGTGTTGACGAGTTGTTTAAGTCCGATGCTGGCGAGGTTGTCACGAAGGATAGTGGAGTTGGGGTCACTGGGGTTGTCGAGGTGGAAGTTCAGGTCTCCAATGAGTATGTAGTTTGTTGAGGCAATCGCGTGGGGTGCGATGAAGTCGGTGATGGTGGCGGCAAAATGTGTTTGGGGGCCGGGGGGTCTGTAGACGAGTTTTCCTCGGAGTGTGGCTTTGGGGGTGGTCTGGATCTTGAAGTGCAGGTGTTCGGCGGAGGGGAAGGTTTCGCTGGAGGTGGTGAGACGGAGGGTGCTCTTGTGGGCGATGGCGAGGCCCCCTCCTGGGTGGTTGGGGCGGTCTTTCCTCTGGATCTTGTATCCGTCTGGGATGGCGGTGCTGATGTCGGGGGCGGAGGATGCGTTGGTCCAGGTCTCTGTGAAGAAGGCGATGTCGGGCGAAAGAGAGTCGAGTAGGTTCCAGATTTCCATGGCGGGTTTGTGTACGGAGCGTACGTTGAGGAGGATGCATTTTAGGGTGTCGCCGGTGCTGGCGTCGGCGGTGTTGGAGGCCGGGGTGGCGGTGAGGGTCTGGCGGCAGTGGAGGCAGGAGAACTGGCCGTGGGTCGTGTTCGGCGAGTCCTGTTGGCATTCTCTAAGTTTTTCCAGGGTTGAGTGCGAGGAGGGTGGTGGTGTCGTAGCGATGGGTAGTGGGAGGGCCAGGGTTCCTGGCGCTGGCTGCGGTCGGGTCGCGGACGGGTGCAGACAGGCTTGCCTTTGGTGTGCCGGCGGCGCCTGCTGCGCGCGACCGCACAGCGGCCGCCATTAAGTAGGGGAGGTGGGAGGGAGGAGAGGCTGGGAGGCGGGAGCAGGGGAATTCCGGGGGGGAATTCCGGAGGGGAAATTCCGGGGGGGAATTCCGGGGGGAAGGGGCCACAGGGGCAGCAGCGGCGAAAGGCAAAAGGAACAGGCAGGCACGAGAAAATAAAAACAGTGGTGGAATTAGAGCAAGACACAGATGGGCACACAGATGGGCACAATAACAGTGGCACAACAGGGGCGATGCCGCCATGGAAAGGCTGGCCCTGCATTTCCCTGCACTGCGTGGCAGGCACCACATGGTGCCTGCCACGCAGTGCAGGGAAATGCAGTGCATGCCGTTTTAAGATTGCGAACGGTGCTGCAGCCTGCAGCACCGTCCGCAATGTTAAAGGCCTGGGATGCGCCCGCCATAATGGCGGGCGCATTGTAATATGGGGCTCATTACGATGGCAGGCGGACATCAGTCCGCCCGCCATTGTTGCGGTGCTGGGACCGCCCGCCAGACGTGCGGCGGTCCTACCACTGCAATTAGGATGCGCCCGCCATACTGGCGGGCGCATCCAGGGCATTTAACATTGTGGACGGTGCTGCTGGCTGCAGCACCGTACGCAATGCTAAAATGCCATGCTGAGCATTTCCCTGCACTACGTGGCAGGCACCACGCGGTGCCTGCCACGCAGTGCAGGGAAATGCAGGGCAGTGCACCCCCCCAACACAGAGGGGGCCCGCAACGGGCCCCCGAATCCAGCCTCCGCCTGTGTTTTCGCGGTGGGATGACCGCTGCGAAAAGACAGGCGGAAAGGGATATCCTAATCCCTACGGCGGTGCCTGCAAGGCACCGCCGCAATGCTGGCCTGTGTTTTGGTTCCGCAAGGCAGGCGGAAAAGGACCGCCTTGCGGAACCATGGCGGACAGACTTTCCATCCGCCGGGGACAGATTGGGATTCCCACCGCCATCCTAATTCGGCGGTGGGAATATCCTGTGTGATGGCGGAAGGACCGCCACCGCCAGCCTGGCGGTGGCGGTCCTTCCGCCATCCTAATGACCCCCTATGTGTGGTGGGACCGCTGCATTACTGGCGGGCGGTCCACACCACCGCAACGATGGCGGGTGGACTCATGTCCGCCCGCCATCGTAATGAGCCCCTTAGTTGATTACAGAATGGTGGATTTACAAGACAGAAATTATGCCATTTGATGAATGCATGCTTAAGGATAACTGCAGTATTACATGGTTTATTATTTTTCTTTTTGTTTGTACAATGTAAGGTTGTGTGTTTTGTTTTATGTTGTAAAGCTTTGATAATGTGCGATAACATGTTTAATTCGAAATAATGTGGGTCTTATGTATTGAGTACAATCATTTTGCCTGTACCCTTGTAGCCCCTATTTCCAGGGGAGCACATGCTTGTTACAATATCTTTATAGATACTATTAGCATCAGAGTTGAATCAGAAATTGTAAACGAAGGCTATATGTATCAGAAAAGCTCATCAGCTAATTATTTTCTTTTGACATAGAATCATAATCTTAGGATGCTCCCTATTATGTGCAAATAGATGTTAGTTCATTGTTTTCAAAAAAGAACTTTGCTGTTTGCTTTTATTTTACTAGCAAGTATTCTGTAGCATGGTAGGAAGTAATTGGTTCTGTGAACGTTCAACCACAGATTTCCTCTTTTCAGCTTTAGTTGAGACGGGGAATCATCAAAACACAATTACATGTGTGAACACATGCCCCATGACCTCTATCCTTGCTAGGCTTCTGCGAGGTCTTTTTTAGGGATGGGTGATAAATTCCGCTCTGCCAGCAGAGTTGGCGGAGTTTTGTCCTGTCCTCATTATGCTTGTAGCACAGAGTTCCAGCCAAACTCCGCCAACAGCCACATGGTGGAGTTTTTTTGTTGCATGAGGCTCCGTTGGCGAGCAAGAATTGGTATCCCCTAGCACCATTTTTGGATGCTCAGAGGGCACCCGACGAGATTTTCTCAATGCAGGCGGTTGCGGACGGTTACGACCGTTTGTGGTGAGAAAGCTGCCGCTGAAGTAGAAAATCTACTCGAGTGGCAGCAAAGAAGGAGCCCCCACTGGCACGCCAGCAGTGTCGTTCGCGCTGATTTTGCATCGTGGCACAAGCTCCCGGTACTAAAAATCAGCACGAGCAGCGCAGCATGATAATTTCTGCCCGTACGTGCAACTCTGTGGAAACCGCGGAGTTCTCATTTAACTTAGGGCAGTTTGACGCACAACTAGTCTTTTTAGCCTGCTTGTATTTTTGCATGAGTAGTTTACAGGGCAGGCATCAAAATGCATCCTTCAGTGGTGCCATGTTCATTTGAAACAAAGTTGCAAATTTATATGTCAAAATGACAGATCCAGCAGTTCACTGTGCAGTATGAAACATTTTGGTTGATGTTGCTAAGGAATTTGACAGATCTCATTTTAAATATACTGACAGTACAGAACTAACGATTGTTTCCATTCTGTGCGTTATATAGCTATACTTGTGTTTCATTTGGAAAAGTGCCAGCTGAGTGTAAATTAAGTACCCAAAAATTCTTACAAACATCATTCACACAATCAAGAATGGTGACATTTTACATTCTGTAAGTGTACTTACTAACACTCCAAAATCACCAATATGACAAAATCACAGCATTATATAGTTTTGGTGATGTGGTTGGTATTTTCAAGTGTCCACCATGCAAAAGTAGATTAGCTAGTGCTTAATTTGTAAAAAAAAAAAAAAAAGTTCCAGGGCCCTTGTCAGGAGGTCACTGCAGCTTGCATCACTCATGCCCACACTAGCTTGGCCAATGACAGTACCATCACAACTAACCATCACACTCATACAAGTGTGACAATTCAGACTTGAAATATACATTTGAAAGGACTAATTCATGCCGCCCAAGCTATTCTTATAGCTTTGGGTGGCAGGTATTAGTGATTTTAATGTATATATAATTATTAAACAACTGTAGTTGTGCTCCTCACAAAAATAGACAAACAGCACCACCTTGTGGCAGGCAGCCATAAGGGCCGGGGTTCAAAATAAAGTTCCTGTGGCCAGCACCGGAAACCACTGGCTCAAATTAAGCACTGATTAGTACCCACAAACTCGTTTTTGGATATTCACAAACCTTTTGCACGTAGTTCGCCTTCCTGCTCATGCATGCAGATTTTCTACTGTAAACAACAGATGTATGTCGATAGAGAAGAAAAAGGATTCTTCATCAATGGAAGAAATGAATTTCTACCATCAAAAGATCCTGCCAGTTTTGTGGCAAGCGTGGTCATTTTCTTATTGAATGTCCCAGAAAGATTGACAATATTTAGGGAAGACAAGAAAGCACAACTCTAAATAGAGCTACAGGGGTGAGTTTGAAGGTATCAAGTTGTGAGGCCTTATCAGTACAGTCAAGTGCACTGTGTTACATCTAATTCCCAGCATGCAGATACATTTAGGGCAACAATTGTTACCAATAATGGCCATTGCAGAGCTATCAGAAATGTTATGGATTTACAATAAGTCATATGTTATTGATTAGGGGTGTGCGAAAATTGTATAATTTGCTTTCGTGCCTGGATCTATGCAGTTCAAGACATGCTTTTTATGTCACAGGAGGAGAGTAGTTGTGGCCTAGTGTCTAAAGTTACGACCTATGGAACACAGGAAGCCAGGTTTGAATCCTGGCCTTGGTTCAACATCCTTTGATTAAAGGCAGATCACTTAATCTTCCTGTGCCTAAAAATGAGGAAACAAGTCTAACGTAGTTTGGTTCTACTGTAAAGCCCACCTATTAAAAGTTGGTAAAAAACAGAGATGGGAGAATAGAAGGAACCTCTAGGAATGAGCAGGCTGTCCAACTGAGAATTGTGTGTCATTGCTGCTTCAAGTGGGAACAGTGCCCACTTGAAGCAGCAATAGCACACAAGGCTGCAATTTGTCCCCAATTAATTATGAAATTCAAAGAACTCTTAAATCAATAAGAATGTCAGCACCATTCATAAAACACAGCTAAATCACTTTCCACAAGCTTGGGACATTAGCCACTCTATGTGAATCATTACAGATACCAATGATATGCCTCACATTTATGGTCAGATCCATGATCATACTGAATTAATTTCTTTCAGTTGCTTTAATTCTCCACTTTTTGAATTTACAGCGGGAATACTCTAGCTTGCAGTTCGAAATCAAGATTTGATTGTTTGCAGGTGAATAACAGACATAAGTTAGAGAGAAGCAGAACCTACCTCATAAATGCAATGGCCACAGCTAGTCACCCCATTTAAAGGTTGCCTGTGTCCCTAATTTAAGCTTTCAATTGGCTATTCAAGGGTCTCTCCTACGAGCTCACACATGCGCACACATATACACTACCTCTTACATGGAAACAGCTAATGAGTTAAGAGCTCGCTTATCTCAGAAGTACAGCATAGAGGTGCCGAGGTCTTGTCAAAACAACTTAACGGTCACAAGGGACCCGGGACGATTAGATACTGGCATAATTGTCCAAGAAAGTTGGCCAGGCCCCATCCAATTCTCTTCAATTGGTGAATGAGACGTTCTCCCTACCAGCACATCGGTAACCGTGGTTCCTGTCATGCACCGCATATTAGTCAAAAGAAGTGATTCACCAACAAGGTCATCCACTTCAAAGAAGTCCAAGAAAGGTTGAGGAAAAATGTTCAAGCCAATCATCTGGTTCTGCTTTTGAAACTGAGACTTTGCCCAAAGCAACGTTGATGTTCCAGACAGAACACTGGAAGATCTGCATGTAGCTTGCTAGGGTGATCAATTTTTGCCTTCATTATGTTGCCAACCAATTCCATGATAAAGAGCAAAGGATAAATAAGACACGATTGGTCGGAGTAGCCTTGATTGGATGAAGTCCTTTTGGCTATAGTCCCGACCTTTTACCTCGTTGTCACACTGTTGGGGTGGATGCCTGGATTTTTCAGGTGAAGCTGGTGAAATGAATAACAATTATGATTTTTTAAAGGAAATTATGGAAAATGTTGTGTATGTTTTAAGGATTAAGGTGTACATCAACGTCGATTCTCCAAAATGCCATGGGTAGCGGAAGTGACCTCACACACTCTTTTTTGACCTCAGTGACATCAGAGTAAGTGACATCATGTGATTTGTGACCCTGAATCTCAAATGATGATGGCACACGACCTTTATCCAGATAAAATCATAATAATTGACATCACAGAAGCCTAGGATATCGCTCAAAGAGATAATGTATAGCTAAATCCCTGGGAGATAAACAAAAAAGAAATTTTATAAAACTGTAGCGGTCAAGCCCACTTGCACTAATTCATAGGGACTACAAATTGCATATGAGCTATGTTGTTGGCTTGGTTTACTCCTTTTTATTGCTAATACGTTTTGACATCATTGCTTGTAAGGAACTACCAATCTTGTGGAGCACGGAAGTGACAGTTATGCTCAAAAAGATATTTTTTCACATATTCATCATAATGGACCGTGGAAACAATTTTTGAAAATGTGTACCTTTTAATTTGTTTACATGTATTTTGTATTATAAAGAGTATGCATTCCACCTAAAGTATAATATCCCAGCAGGATAATCAGAAAGTAAACAGTGTTCATCAGAACACTGCTTATCTTCTGTGCTTGATATTTCTTTTCCCACCTCTGAGGCCAGGGAGTCACAAAAGCAGTGCTCGGGGTTGCAAGAGGCAAGCTTGGGGTTGCAGCAGCGACTGCTGGCGAACCCTAAATGATATTCCTGGGAGTGTGTTCATATATTGTATCTCAATTAATCTCAGTTATGCTGGGGAATTTGTTATAACTCTAATAAAAATTGCTTCGTAAAAAGGTATGGGTAGTTATTCACTATCAACAGTTGAAGACTAAAATGCGGGGTGCAAAAAGTAGTGGGGGCTGATATCTCTTGGCAACTATTCATTCTGTCCCTTGCTTTGTGCCCCTACACCTCGGGCATTTAGTTTTGATTAAGACATGCAACCTGTCAAAACAAACCCATCCATTGCTAAGGTTGTGAAAGCCTTATTTGAGACCCTGCTGTTTTCCCAGCATGTGCCCTTTTTTATTTTGTTTCCTATGTCGGCCCTATTGAGTTTTCCTCCATTTTTTTGCCCTGCATTTGATTTTCAGGCAATTGTACATATTCAATTTTTAATCCCACCTTACGTTTAAGTGTCAACTTTTGTATCTGCTTTGCATTGTGATTGCAATGATAGCTAGACCTCATCTTGTAACATTTGTACTTGTCTTTGTAAAACACTACAATGCCTTTGGTCATATTCATACTACAAAGTGCATGAATAAATAAATAAGTAAATAAATAAATACATAAAATGCAATTCCCCATCTTGACCCCTTCACCCTAGAAGTGTTACTAGGCCTAGCCCAGTCCTTTAGGAGCTTGTCTGTCAACCCTGTCTACCCCGCCCTTGTTGGTCTTCCCCTGTCCACTGTGCTATCCCTGCTGCCCTTGTAACAACTATTAGTGTTTGTGTCATTCTCCAGCCACCAACAGTGCCATTTGCTTATCCTGGATCATCTTAGATGTGACATCCTGGATGACGACACTGTAATGGGAGGTGGAGCTTACACAGTAGTGACAATTAGGAAATTCCCACTACCACTTGTAGGCTAAGGGAGATTTGCTAACAGTACATGCACAATATTTTTTACACACATCTCTGGTCAAGATCATAGAAGTAGGAGTACATTTTAGTTTTCTTGAGCCAAAGGATATTCACTTTCATTCATTCTCCATGGGCTTCCAGGTCACCAGAGTTGTGCGAGAAAGCCTCTTTGCGGCCACAGTCTTTGAGATGCATATGGGTATCTTCAGTGTAAAAATGGAAAGGGATGATGTATTCTCTAGAGATAGGGATCAAGAGTACCAACAAGTAGGCATTAGACAGGTGTTGGCAAAGAGGGGTCCTGAGGAGTTCTGCAGGTAAATGTAAAGTTCTCAGACATGAACGTTTGCAGATTCACCTTCTGGTCTGCAAAATAGGAAAAAGAAAACCACCCCTTTTGGGCCCTAATGAACCTGAGTCTTGATGGAGTCTGTCAAAGATAATGTTGTTGTGACGTTGTGAAAGGACATTGGGATATTCAGAAGTATCAACATTGTCAGGGATGTTTCATTTGTGAGGGAGCTAGTGCCCCAGATGGTGAACAAGACTATTTCATTGGGGTGGTATAGAATATCTTAAAATAAAGACTGACATTGTTTGCTAAATATGGTTTCCAAAACTTGTGTCCCATTCACGTTAACAAAAGAAAATTTACACCCAATGGGGGTAATATTTTTGTATCTGATATTTAGGTTGCCATATTTATGTCAGAACCATATTTCTGACTTTGATATTCTGACATACAGTAGTTTAATTCCTGTCTTTGAGTTAAATAAACAGACTGGTATGGGGGAGAGTGTGTGAAACATGATTATATTAATTTTTGGCATTAGAATACTGCCAAATGTTTGGGACTTTGGATGGATAGGGGAGGCTCGACATGGGTCCTAGCAGCTGGGTATAATATTTCTCTAGATACCTTTTTCCAGAGGGGACTGTTATCAGTTTCTTGAAGGAGTCAGCCACACCCCCTGAGGAGAGGAAGTGGTGTTTGTTTTGTCAAACCGCGGCGTTTGGCCAAGAATTCTAAAATGGCTTGTTTGTCAGAGCCTTGGATGAATGGAGGCAACAGAGAAAGACCTGAGCTTGGTAGCCAATGATAAGTCAGATTGGCAAATAGAGAGGCGGGGGCACAACGGGAAGCAGCAAGAGATGTATTGGTAGGAGTTTGCTATTAATGTCAATTTTATTGTTATAAAGAAATTTCTGATATCAATTAAGAGTGCCTTTTAAGGTTGTACAGTAATGTGAATGCAACGTTTGTTTTACACTTTCTGGGTGATTTTAAAGAGCTATTGGGGTAACCATAGAAAAATAAATTCGATAACACCTAGCTAAGTGACAGGTTAGGAGGTCTTAGAACTATTCATGTTATTGATAATCCTTGTGAGTGACACAGCGACCAGTGGCGCAACGAAACTTGAGGGGCCCCCCCGCAATGTAAATGGAGGGGCCCCCGCTCCAGATTTAATAAGGAGCTCTCAGGCCAGGGTACTGTGCTGAGGGGGGCCCTGCAGCTGCCCCCCCCGCACTGTGGAGGCTGCGGGGCCTGTGTTACGCCACTGACAGCGACTAGGAAGTTAAATCTGTTACAGCACTGGAATTTTTTAATATCTCCATAAAGACGGTGAGAGAACAAGGTTTATTTGCATTTTATATATTTAGGAAAATGTTCACTATTGTGGTAGGACTAGCACGGATTTGTATATGGTTGGTCCAATTTGATAATGGCACCAAAGTACTAAAAATTATGGAATGGAGTGTATCCAGAGTAATAATCAGTGTCTCAGATGAATTTCCTCATTTCCATCAATTACATATTTGCTGTTGATTTAGGATAAATCACATATAGGTGTAGAGGTTAGGCATCTGTTGCCTTATGTTGCATGTCTTATTTGTAAAGCACACTTCTAACAAACTGCGGTACATCCATTAAAATACTTCACTATTGGTATTATCCTGAGCTAAAGACAAGGACCCATAACAAGGGAGCAGGAATTTAAATGTTGGTATTGCTCCCTATGGCAGGCTACAAAGCTATTAGTACATTCTGCTCTATGAAGATTGAATGTTAAAATAATAAAAATAAACATCTTTCCCAGGAAGCAAAGGGGATGTAAAACTTCCTTAAAGAGCTAGGCAGAGGAGAAGTCAAACTCCTGAGGCTCCTCCTATGTCTCTGGTTGTCAGTGTACAGGAGGAGATGTGGAAGGAGGTATGGCATGCTTCCTCTTCCTTCCTCAACCACTGCCTGCACCGGTCGTACTGAGAGGAAGCAGGAGAGACTACAGTAGATTTGGGCAATGGAATGTTGATGACGGGAAACGGCGTTTACAACGAGTGCTTCAGATCGCATGCCATTACAACGCGGTCATTACAACGACCGCATTGTTACACGTGAACCATTACATCGCAAGTTGTTATGACTTGCTGTAGGGGGCAGAAGGTGTTGGATTTACAATCCAACACCTTCCCTGCTGTTGCACAATCTGGAGTAAGAATAGTAAATTATACTATTCCTAAGTCTAGCACGCCCCCTACAGCAAGTCGTTGTAACGACTTGCGACGTAAGGGTTCGCGTTGTAACAATGCGGTCGTTGTAACGATCGCATTGTAATTGCATGCGATCTAAAGCATGCGTTGTAACGACATATATTCGTTGTTGACTGTTGGTCTATATCTGTGTGTGTTTACTTCCGCTAATCAGGGGTGTAACACAGGCCACTGCAGCTCCTATGGCGTGGGGGGGATGGGGCAAACCTTTCAGGAAGGGGCCACCCAACCCTTCAGGGGGCCAGCATTCCACCTGAGGCCAGTGATATCTGTGAGATATGGGAGACTCCGGGGCCCCACTTCACATTCTGCAGGGGGCCCAACAATTTTACATTACGCCACTGCCCCCAATTCATTAATTTCTTTGGAACTCCCAACATTCCTGTGCTGTAACCATCAATTTACAACAGCTCATAAGAAATAAAGGACGAAAAGATTTCTAATATGAACATCTCAAATGCACATTTCACAATAATGTACAACATAGTTAATGAAAAGCTCCATTCCAAATGAATATATATTGTAGTAACACTTCGGGCAGATTTAGCAATATTTCAGGCAGCACAGCAAGCCACCTTGCTGCACTGCCCTGCATGAAAGGGCTGGAATGCGCCATATTTAACATCATACGGCGCATTCCTGTTCTTTCCTTGTGCTGGAGCCTAATGTGCTGCCTTGCCCCAATGCAGACACCCTAGCGCCATGGTGCAAGGTTGACTGCATTGAGACAGAATTGTTTTTGTACAGGGAGGAACACCTTCCTGCACAGTAAACAATCCTTTGAGGCATTTTCCTTCTGCAATGTGTGCTACAGAATTCAGCACGCACAGAAAGAGGAAATAAGAAGGAGAAATAAGGATATTTCTCCTTGTTACGCCTTACCTGTGGAGGCATAGCATTTGGCACATTCCCAGGTCTACAAGTAATGGTAAATCTAGGAATGCGTCAAAACCCATGGTCCACCCATAGAACGCCTCCCTGGGGCAGAGTAACGCAAAGCAGCAGTTTGTGCTGCGTTGCATTACTCTAGATTTGTCAAGCCACGCAGGGCACGCAAGGGGGCCTTGCACAGCTTGATAAATCGGACTTAGTAGCTGCTTCGCCCTTGCGACTCCTTGCACCGCTCAAGGGCGACACAACTTAATGATAAATCTGCCCCCTAGTGTACAAGAATGGCCTTGACTGTCATCAGTGATCAGGTGAAGCACCGTTTATTTGAAACACTCTTTTTGCTTCATGGCACTACATAACGTTTTAAATACTGTTTCTGATAGAGCTCTTCAGCCACACATTGTATGGGACCTTCTCAAAAAGGATGATAATGCCCCCATATAAATAGGAATAGTCCACTGCTGTTAGGTTCATTCTGAAGAAAATAAGCGGGTAACCGTATGCTTCACAGTAGATGTAGCAACATGACTTTTCTTAGATAGCGGACGGGAGTGAATCATAATAAATGAGTTATCTAATTTTTTTTATGCAAAAGTATTCCTTCTCGCAATAAAAACAGTTTTTCACAGCCTTAGTCAAATAATTGTGGAGCCATCATTTACAAAATAAACTAATCCCATGTGCAGTAGGTAGCCTAGGAAAAACAATATACAGAGCATATACCAAGGACCACTAGAACCATGAGACAGGAGAGGACCTAATTATATGGCAGGGTCGACTAAATTGTGGCAAAAAAAGCCAAATAATGCAGTGTTTATTGTGTCAGTTTTACATTCTAATACTGTCTGGGCAAAGGTTTCACCTCATTAGTAGCAGTTTAATCCCCAAATACGTCAATAAGCAACTGAAATGTGACTGGTCTACCTTTGCCAAGGGCCTCCCACTGCACGTCAACAGGTGTCAATGCTTTGTTAGTACCGTTTGATCTGTTTGAGCGAGAATCAATTTGTTTGTTAAAATCTGTAAATTATGCAACAGATGGCGGATTGCATGCAAACCTGGCAAGTCCATAATTGTGCTGAAAACACCGTGTCTGTAGCATCACATATTTCCACAGTGGCGGCTGACACGGATCCGGGGTGGGGGGTGTAAAAAAAGAAAAAGACACCTACCTCCTCGCCTCTCTGTCCCACTTCGTCTCTCCTCCACCGAACAGGAAGCAGCCAGACTCCCCTGAGCACTGCAGCATTTGATTGGTCTGAAAGCTGTAGTTCGGCACTCAGACGGGGACTGGGGGCCTGAGCTCCTGGGCCTGTTCTCCACCCAGGCTATAATGCAGCCTGGGTGGAAACATGCTAAGTGAGCATAACTGTTTGGCCGGCCCGAGACGGCCGGCCAAAGCTCATTGCACACTTCAGTGTGCCCACCACTCTTCCACTGATCTGTGATCAGAGCAGACCCGCCCGCCCCCATGCTGCTGCAGCAGGAACAAATAAAATGATAATAACATAAAGTTATTAACATTTTATTTTTCCTTTCTTTCACTGCTGCAAAGCAGTGAGTGTGGTGACGCTCCTCCGCCTTAGCGGAGGAGCCGCCACTGTATTTCCAGTGACCCAGATTAAGGTTTGTGGCACACTAACTGTTCTGTGACTTTCACACATCCTTTACCGCCTGTGCCTTTACTCCATCGTTGTCACTTCTGGCTACAGTAGATGTCATTGACATTAGAACATACTGAGGTTTTATTGCAGAAAAAAATTACTTATTATTTTCAAAATGGGATGCACAGATCTTAAGATATCAGTAATTAATATGGTGTATATTTTACCATAATCTGGTCTTTCTCTGTATCAGTCCTTCATCTCCTTTTCCCACACATCCCTTGACCTGTTCCACTTGAGTTCCATTTGCTTCTTTGCCTTTCATTTTGACCAATTTCAATTACCCGAACATATCAAGGGCCTAATTTAGGGGCCCATTGCAGATCCCTATGTAATTCAGATGGGGCTGGTATCTGCCATATTTGAATTATGTGTTCGGGGGGGCACCAGAAATCTATTATATTTCTACTAGTGACTCCAGATGATGAAACTAGCTGGAAATTCTGGGTGAAAGACAAGGGGAAAATGAGGAATAACTGGGAACCGGGCCCACTATTACTGATTTCCCATAACTCCTCATTCTCAGGATAACTTAAGAGGCCACCTGTAGTTCTAAGTAATTCCTCTCTCTCAGTTATTTGGAACACCAGTGTTAGTAACTGTGAGGGCGTGGAATTATTACCTCAAAACTGATGAACTCATAAGGGGCCCTTAGTGTATGGTGGATGGGTTCACCAAACCACTGAGATGGTGGAGGCGCTGACACCACTGTCCACAAGTCAAACCGCCCACCATACACCATCATTGTGGTGGGAATTGTTTAGTAGAAGTGTTCCTGCCAATATAGTGAGAGCCCTCAGGACAAAATTTGAATGCCAGGTAGACCTGCCTCGTATTATTTTTGGTTTTCAGGAACAAAACCTCAAAGCAGAAGGTTTGTTTCTGAAAAACAAAAATACATATCTCTTGAAGATTTCTCTCAGTACCTGGGGGATATGGCATAATTTTTTTTGTTCGCGTCTGGCATGCTTTGCATGAGGGTTGAGATCAGGAAAAATCATCGTAGAAAGGTCCGATGCTGAAACGTCAGAAATTGTGGCGGATTATCTACTGACTAGGGGTTTCCAGTTGGAAAAGGAGGCGGTGATGCCACAAGTTTGGAGGAACGAGTAATCCACTGATATACTGTGCATGTCTCATTACACCACACTCTAAATGAGCCCCTGTGTGATTAAATGTAACATATCATCAATTCTGATGTAAAATCTCTGTGTAGTCTTTACTTTTGACCATCATACATGTTTACTGAGAACAGTGTGATCACTGATCTTGGAAGTGACCATCAATGAGGGCACTTACTCCTCAGCTCAGCAGAAAAACTGCAGCTATACTACAGCTCCTGCTATACTGAGGAAGTGGGGAGTGTCCTCACCATGCCAACAGCTGAGTATGAATGATCTGTCATTATTATCTTGTCATCTGAGGCTAGTGATAATACATTTAAGTATTAAGAAAGCTTTGATTGGCACATGATTATGAAAGGATGTGCCTCTCGTGTAACTTGAGGTAATGATCTGTGAACTTTAACTCAAAAGGAACACATAATTGAAGTCTATAATTTTGCGAATTTGCATGTCTGTGAGTGACAGCACAGTGTGGTAGACAGTGTGGGTTATTGCCACTTGTCTCCTCCAGAGACGCATCATCCTTTCAGTCCTGTTTCCAACCTACTTAGCAACAAATCACTTACAATAAATTCCAAGGCACTGCTACATAACCACACACAGTGGCAATAAGCAATAACAGCCATGTTAAGTAAATTCAAATAAGTATTCAAGACATCATACTGAAAAACAATTTTGCACTTCATTGTATGTTGACTGATAGTCCAAGGAAAACAGCTTCAAGCCGATTGCTTTATCATCAGTGGTAAAATGCTGGAATATATTTCATTTGGGTATTAGGAGCTTAGGTGAAAGCCATAATTAACACTTAATAATAAATGAGTTTTCGCTGTGTGGTGTCTATTATCTCTAATCTTCCTTGCTCCTTTTATAAATTGTATGTGTGCTGCATTTGTAATCTGCATATCACAGCCAGCTGTAGACAGTAGCAGTAACACTGGCTGTATTACTGCAGCCACTTTTCCGCCATCACTCCCTCCTCAAGGAGCTACAAATAGAATAGAGCACACTGGGGTGTTTTAACTCTTCTACATATCTATCATCGTATATTGTCCTTTCCAACTGTTTTTTTGGGGAGGGGAAACTTGTGAGGATCGAGTAGTCCTCTGGACCAGTGACTTTTCATGCAAGCCACACCCACAGTACTAAAATACTGAATAGCGCCAAGAGTCCTAGGCATTGTCAAATGCTGCACTATGCAAACCTGGTGACATAACAAGAAATGCTCTTAAAACAATTGCATGTGAATCCACCTCCCCTTATGATACACAGAGCCGGATATTGTTACAGAGCTGCAGAACATTGATGTGCTACTACAGCAGAAGATATGACTCTAATTGTACATTGTTGGGTGTAGGATTCACATACATGACACCCCACACAGGTTGTTCTCATGGACTTGTAGGCTGCACACTGAACTAACACTCAGTAGACAGCTTGCTGCTGTGAAAATCTTAGCTCATTCAAGCAAATGCAGGGACTGAGGTGAGCATCCGAGAACCTATCTTGGTACCTCCTCTCAGGTGGTGGTGAATTTGCATGTCTGCCATTGTGATCTAAGCGCCACATGTATCAAATTTGCAAATTGTGATTACCTAATTGCGATTTTCTGAGAATCGCATTAGGTATTCACAATTTCCAATGTATGAAACTCCATGAGTTTCATATACCGATTCTTAGTGGGTCGCAAATCGACCTACCTCATTAATATTAATGAGGTAGATCGCAATTTGCGACCCCCTAGGAATCGCTAAAATCACAGGGAAGGTGGCCTGCTTGGGTCAGCAGACCACCATGTCCGTGATTGCTTTTAAATAAAGCAATCTTTTTTTTAAATGCAGCTTGTTTTCCTTAAAGGAAATGGGTTGCGTTTAAGAAAAAAAGGGTGAAAAGTTTTCTTTTCATTTATTAAGAGCAGGCAGTGGTCCATGGGAACACTGCCTGCTCTTAAAAAACGTTTTTACAACCATTCCCAAAGGGGAAGGGGTTCCTTGGGGCCCCCTTCCCATTTGCGAATGGGTTACCACCTACTTGAAGTAGGTGGTAAAAAGTAAATGTTTTGCTACCGCATTTACGGTCACAAAACATTCATACATACCATTAGGATTCGCTATTTGGAAGGGACGCCCTAAACACGCCCCTTCCAAATACTGAATCACAAACCCATTTTGCGATTTGGTAACAGGTTACCGAATCGCAAAATGGGTTTTGATACATGTAAAAAGCCTTTTTTGTGTTCGCACACGGGCCGATTCTGCGAATTGGCCCGTGTGCAAACGCAAAATTGGTTGATACATGTGGCCCTAAGTCTGTTAAAAAGACATTTGCATAAGACGGCCCGTGAGGATGTCACTTGAGCAAAAGAGGCAGTGCAGCCATTTCATAAACATAGGTAAGCCAAGGGATCTCTATGGTAAAACTGAGTCTCCATTTAGTACCTGTCTCAAGCTCAAGGCTTTCCTTATGTAGCAAGGGATGAAGCAACCAAAATAGACAATACAAAGAACGTAAGATATCAGGAACTCAGGTTTAGAGTGTGGTGGTAACTGAAAATGATCCAATTTCTGGTGGAAACTTTAAATAAGGGGAAGAACCACTGATTGAATTTTCCCCACAATACTCTCCCTATAGTTGAGAAAATTAAGCCGGATTTTACTCTTTTTTTACATTTTACCTCAAAAGTGGGGGGTTTAGAACTGTCACCATATTCTAAGTCAGGCAATGTTCGGAAGAAGGGCATTCCAAAGGTAATACAAATATATTTGCTAGTTGCCACTAAAGACCAGCAATAGGCAATACTCTCTTAAACTGTCCTTTCTGCCTGATGGCTAGTGTTACATAATAAGGGTTTCTTCAAAGTGCCTCTAAAAGTCTATACCTGTAGAAAAATGTTAGGAAAAATTCAGTATTTTTAAAATATGGAGTAAGATGCTAGATCCTGGGAAAGAAAGACTGGTACTTTTCAATCATTGGTGCAGTGGGTGTCTGACAAAGTCACAATATACCTGAATGAACCTCATGTGGTTCTCTCTGTCAGCATTAAAGGTTCTTGTGCACTTTTTTTTTTTAAATGGAGAATTTATTTTCTCTGGAACAATCAATATTTAGACACAAGGATCCCTGCGCTCACCTTAGGAAACCAAGAGGTGGTGGGTATAAAGCATTTTTTCCCGGGATCAAAGTAAAAATGTCCCCAAATGACAGTCTGAATTGAGGTGCCTAGCACCAATGATGTAAGGTGCCAACTTGGTACCTCTCTGTGCTTGTAACACATCATGAAGTTTCAGAATCACTGCTTATATGAACACTAAAATGGTCTTCTAAAGAAGAACAGTTAACTTGAGCTGGCAAGTCCTCAGACTGCCTTGATACGAGGGGCTTAAATAGCACTAGACTCTATGGCACTGCTTATCTTGGTTGGCAGAGGGCTTTCAGAGGGCATACTTGATGCATACTTCACTAGAGATGTGAGGTTGGCAGCAGAGTTACTAAGATCAGGTCAGAAGATATGCTCATTTTATTCTGGACTTATGGCACAAGGTGTTAGAGATCCCTAGCAGATCCAAGCTTTGTGGTCCATAGTTGCCACAAATATAGAAGAAGTCAGTACTCTACTTTCCAGGACATTCTATTCTTCAGAGATGCCCAACAGAAAAGCCTTGATAATGGCCAAACCATTTTCTACTGGTGCTACTACATTATTACAAACAAAATCCTCTTGCAAACTAGATGGTATTCCTTTATTGGCTTCCTGGTAGGAGACTTCACGATCCGCCACTGCCTTTTGTTAATATGTATTATTGTGAAAAAAAATATTTTGATCTATAATCAAAGTAATTATCTATAAATGAACAGATAACATTGTTCTGGTCAGTTTAAAAGAAATAAAATTGATTGATTTAAGGCACAATTCCAACGATTTACCATTCATATTATTTTGTAATAATTTATCTGCATTGCTTCTAACCCACAGAGCCTGAAAAGAGCCAACAGTGAGTCATCAAGTGAACTTATGAATTGGCATTGCAAATTTACATATCTAACTAATTTACTCAATCTTCAAAATCAAATCTCGAACTTTAAGGGTTGTCATGCTGCACTCCTACCATGCATCGCACAAACGCCTGCCCTAACCAGAAGAGTACGTTGCCATGTTTTTCTTAATATGATGTGTTGCTGGGCCTCAATGCCTGGAGGCTCTCAAGTACTGCATTTTGGGAAATGAAGTGCCTCCAGCAGCCTATCATTAATCCCAGTAATTTAGATGTCACACATACTTGAAAGTGAATGGATAGTCATTCATGCCAGATGCCAGTAGGTAAAATTGCAAGACTAAGGGGCCGATTCCGATCTCGGTCGGTAGGGCACCGAATCGGGTTCGGCATTAGCGGATCCGATTCGGAGGCTGATTTTCCGTCCGATTCGTACACGGGTCCGGACGGCGAAGTACGATGCGAACAAGCGCAAATTCACCGTCCGAATCGTTTCCGGCTCCGAACCACTCCGTACGACTCGGTCGCAAGCAAACCGTGGCGCACAATGGAGACGTTTCACGACCGAGCTAGTACGATGCTCGATTCGGACAGCCTGATCGAGTCGGAGCGTCCGGCTCGCAAAAGCTCCCGGAGTCGGACTTCGGGGGTCCGCGTCGGACCCCCCTGCACCCGTAGCCGTACGAGTCGAACACAGGGGGGACCCAAGGGTCCCCCCTAAACATGCATGTACGGTGCGAGTTGCACCGATGCGTACCCACTGTATGGGGCGCACTTGTTCGCGACGTACCCATTGAGTCAATGGGAGCCCATGTACGCGTCGTACGACCGGCTCCCATTGACTTTAATGGGAGTCCGACCGAATCGAGTCCGTCAGCATGCGGCCGCATAGTACTCGTTCGGTCGGACTGCAGGAGTCCGGCTCAGTCGGAAATCGTTCCGGATCTGGCTCGGTCGGAGAGTTTTCCGGCCCCCTAAGGGCCTGATTATGATCTTGGTGGATCGTATACTCTGCCACAAATGTAACGGATATCCCGTCCGCCGTATTACAAGTTCCATTATGTCCTGTGCAATTTGTAACATGGCGGACGGCATATCCGTCACATTTGTGACGGAGTATCCCATCCTTAAGATCTTAATGAGGCCCTTAGAGTTCACTCACATTCTGTGAAAGCTGAATGGGATTTTTTGAGGGAGCTCATTAGATGTCTTGAAGACTTCTCCTGGGAAACAAATCACTTGTGCTGCAATGTTAAATGGGGGCGGAGGGGTCTTGGGGGTTTGCTTGCTACAAGGCTCAATTTTGGGGTACAAAAGTTCACATTGTTGAAACGCAGAGGGGAGGGTCCTCTGTTATGTAATGTCTGCTTTAGGATTTACTTAATGGAACACATCCAATGTCTAAAAAATAAATCAAACATGTTTAAGTAAAAGTCTAGCTACTGTAAAATGGGGTGGCAGAAGCTTTTTCCATCTGGCCCCCGAACTGTGGAACTCTCTGCCAATTAGTCTGAGAAGTCAAACCAATAGACAATTGTTCAGAAAATCGCTAAAAACATGGCTTTTTGCACCGAATCCTTAACAATTCTCCCTCTGGTTTAGTTTAAATGACAGCCAGCGCTGAGACGCCTCGGCATACACGTGCTTTATAAAACTTTTCATTTCATCTTGTCACCTATTACATATGCTTCGTATTTAAGGCGTCCAATAAGGAGAGACCACGTTTCTGGTGTTGATTAACATTGCAGTGTAATTATGTAGGGCTGACTGCAAGCAAACCGAGGTCAAACTTGGGTTTCAAAAACTGTTGCCTGCAAAGCCAGGTGGAGAGCTGCCAAGTGGCTTAAACTCTATGGAGGTTAAAAATAAAATGCGATTTAATATTTATAGCGCAAGCAATTACCATAAATTACCTTTCTCAGTTTTCCCTGGCAGCCAATTTCCAGATACTGTGGCTCCTGTTCAACAAGGAGGTCTCCGAAAAGGGAAGGGAGGACTTTATTGGGATTATTCAGTGAGATGGATTCACACGTTGGGGTTGATCTATTGCTCGTCGCTCCCCCTCCCTTCTCTTTCCACCAATTAAGTGAGCTCGATATAGTACTTATGCGTGGGTTTTAAAAAAAAAATCTATGGTAAGGGTATACAAATCCTGGGGCAAGTTTGCCATTTTTGCATGCTCAGCATCCACCTGCCACAGCTTAAAAACAAGTGATCTGCAGATAAATTCCCATGCCAACACATGCAGTTCTTGGTTTGTGCTGTGAGACCTGCAAACTATATGTCCAAATAATTAAGGACACAATTGTTAACACAATAGCACACAAAATTATTAGACATGATAAAGTGAGCAGACTATCCAGCTTTTTGTATTGATGTATGAGAGCCTATAGATGCTATCTACCTCTTGAGCGAAAAACATCCCAACCCAGCTTACAATACCTTTCCTCTTAGCTGCTGATGAGAATGTCTTCCTAGCAGGAGAGATTTTAGAGGTCCATAATTTGCGCAGTTTCCAAAATTAAATGTTTTCCCGTGCATCAAGTGACCGCACCAGAACTAATAAAATCAGAGGATTTTGTATCTTTTCACTTATAAAGCTAATCACATGCAGTCGGGCCGGCATGCTTCGCGGGCGGGGGGGCGGGTTGGGGGTTTGTGTGGGGGGAGGGGTTAAATAATATTTTTTTTAAAGAAACTTACTTTCCCGGGTCCCGCGACGTCGCTGCTCCTGGCCGGGTCCCTTTTTCCTGCTCTCCTGCTGAACAGGAAGCAGGCAGCATCCCTACCCTCCCCTCAGCCAATCACAACGCAGCAATGGCAGCGTTGTGATTGGTGGGGACGGCGCCCAGCTGGGCGCCTATTGGGAGACCACTTTCTCCATGTAGGCTGCATGCAGCCTACATGGAGAAAAGGGAGAGTGCGCATGATTGGTTTGGTCGGCCCCAGACGGCCGACCAAACAGTCAGGGCCCGCAACATTGGGCAAGCCACTCTTCCCCAACCCACCCACCCGCCCGTCCCCAACCAGGCATACGCTTCTGCTTTCTCGCAGTGCGAGAAGCAGAAACATAAAATGGTAGTTTTACCATTTTATGTTTCTGCTTCTCGCACTGCGAGAAAGCAGTGGGGCGATACTCCTCCGCCCTAATGGAGGAGCCGCCCCTGATCACACGTAAGGTTTGAAATAATAGAATAGAAACGTATACTTTTCTGGATGCAACTTATGCTTCTCAGTTCCTAACTGGATCAGACGTTATTCATGAGGTAATGAACTTAGGGGCATATTTATGAGAAGGTTGCATCACACTTGCACCATGTAACGTGGTACATGCATGACACAAACCTCTCAGTCAGATTTTTGAAGCTACGCAAAGCTATTTTGAGTGGCTCTGAGTGGCTTCAAAAATCTCAAGTATCGCAACGCATTGCGTTACTCTGCCTTGGGAAGGTGTTCTATAGGTGTTGCATGGGTGTTCCCACACTAACTCCCATGGATTTTGACCCATCCCCAGATTTGTAAGAACTTGTAAACCTAGGGATGCGCCAAAATCTTACACCTTCCCAGGGGAGGTGCAATGAGGAGAAATATCTCAATTTCTTCTAGTTTCTTCCTCTTTGTATGTGTGCTGCATTCTGCAGCACAAGTAGAAAGAAGAATATGCCTCCCAGGATTGTTCCCTGCACAAAAGCAATCCTGCATGCAACACAAGCACCCTTGCACCACGGAGCAAGGGTACCTGCGCTGGTGCTAGGCTGCCAAAAGAGCGCCAGTGCAAGAGAAAGGACAGATATGCACCGTATTGCCTTAAATGCTGCACATTCCCGCCCTTTCCCTGACAAGCAGTGCAGCGCAGCAAGGTGACTTGCTGTGCTGCACTGTATCACAATCTCATAAATGAGTCCCTTACTGTGTGAGCTTTACACATTTTCAAGGTATCACACCAAATATAATGTGAGAAACTCACAAGTATTAAATGGCTGCATGTGCTGAATGAAGGAAATAATACCTTCGCTTTCATTTTTTTATACAAGCCTTGACCGGTAAATACTTTCATAACATTGTGAACATGAATCGTGTCTTACCTTACCATTTGGTGGCACTTGAGGTCCAAAGTAACCTATGGTCAACAGGTTATATCCTCCCAATTCCTGATCCGTAGTACTCCTTTAATCTAGCCCGCTACAAATCACACAAATCATTCGAAAGATCAGTAAAAGTCATGACATCAAGACTCAGAGGATGTCTTCTAGCAGTGGACTACTGGATGCTAAGCAATTATTTTAAAACTACCACCTTCAAAACTGAAATACTCGAATGTAGATGCTGGCAAAACAATGAAACATGTCCACGAGATAAGAGAACCCCCAGCTGCATCTACCAAGGTGAAAAACCTCAGCCTGATTATTGCTTCCAAACACTCACTCACCCACATCAACAACATGGCATCAGACTCATTTTATATGACAGATATTGTTAGATGTTCTTTGCCTTTCCCACCCTCTCTCACTGGATAGAGGCATTACTAGCACTGTCGATGCAGCATCCAGATTAGTCCTGTGGCCCAATGGGATCTCTGGAACAATGCAGCCTGTCAAGTCCTACAGCTGGGCATGGGGGACCACATTACTACTGTTCTCAATGCTCTACACTAGCTATCAGGCACAAGATGGATATGCTTCAAAGACCTCTGCTTTAACCATCAGGGCCCATATTACACATTGTGCCTTGGGGGTACAAAGGGTGTGCGTCCAATTTGTGCACCCCTGGGGCGCAATGGTATTACGGAACATAACCAGACGCTTATGCAGCCCTGTTGGAAATTTCACTTTCTGGTTGGCTGAGGCGATCCCCCAGCAAGGCAGAATCTACTACTCCACCAAGGGCGGGTGATTACACCCACTGTTTAACCTGCACTCACCCTTGGGTAGCTTGGCACTGAGCAGTCAGGCAATGTGTAAAGCATTGACACAGCACTCACTCATACTAAATACACTGAGCGTCACAAAAGAGACTTCATACGTGATGTATGTAAATAACGTTTATATTCAACACACACAATAATCAACAAAACATGAACATCATGTATTTCGGGGCAGAAATCACACTTGGAAATATTACTAGCAGTACTAGGCCCAACTATGTTAAATTGACATTCAGAATATGCACAATTGGGACAGATCCTATTCTAACCCCCTCGCCCCCAGCACCCTTATGCGATGCAACACATTGTCAACCACAGCAATTCTTATAATTCAATACCACACGGTTGTAGGGTGCATCCCGGGCCACAACAATATCAGAAATATGTACATGCAAGGAATTATAATGCTTTTCAGCAGCACCATGGGCCATGGCCGAGCAGGAAAAACCAGTGTCAACTGTAGTGTTCTTCTGGCAAGAAATCAACTTTCTGTATAAGAGAAATCTTGAACGATCCACGAAAGGGGCCACGCTGACCACTAACAAGACGCTTATGTGTGCTGAGATCCCCACGATGCAGGGACCACATGCTTTAGATGCAGGCAAGATTTATGGAGCTCTGCACAAGGCAATCCAGTCTCCAGGCACAATTCTTAGTTCAAAGCTCACGCTGCCCTATCAGTTGGGATCCAGCAGATGATGTGGGCACTTAAGAGGGCACCATTCTCCAGGTGTCACAAGTCCACTTGTGTGGGTCCCTCATAGGAGATCTTTGATGTCTCTGAGACCTCTGAAAGAACAGGGGGAAAGCCAACAAGCCCTTGAAGAGCACACTTCAGGGTGCCACACAGCAACAGGTAGTCAGCCCAGGCCAGCCACTATTCAATGGCAGTAATCGTCCTTGTGTACAACAGATTCCTCTGGCAGTGTGCACCACACAGTTTCAGGTTCTCCAGTTCCACATCCCCATGAGTGTATCTCTGCCCTGCTGAAGTATGGCACCAGTAGTTATACTGGAGTGTGTCTTTAAAGTGGGGGTTGTTCAGAGGGTCTCCCTTTGAACCACAGATGCCTCCCCTAAATTTCAGTCCTGTCTGCCATGACACCGCGGAATGCAGATCTTAATCTTTAGTGGGGCCATGATCTGGCTCCCGGAGATTCTTTCGTTAAGGTATTGGGGTCTGGAGTTGTGGAGGGCTTTGTAGGCGTGTGTGAGCAGCTTGAAGGTCACTTTTTACGACAGGAAGCCAGTGGAGGTCTCATAGGTGCTCGGTGATGTGGTCTTGTCGTGGGATGCTGAGGACCAGTCTGGCTGCAGCGTTCTGGACGGTCTGGAGTTTGTGGAGTAGAGATTTGTTGATTACAGCATAGAGGGCATTCCCGTAGTCCAGCCTGCTGGTGATGAGTGCGTGGGTGATGGTCTTCCTGGTTTCGGGGGGGATCCATTTGAAGGTCTTGCGGAGTATGCGGAGGGTGTTGAAGCATATGGAGGATTTTGCGTTGATCTGTCGGTTCATGGTGAGGGAGGAGTTGAGTATGATGCCGAGGTTGCGGGCATGGTCCGTGGGAGTGGGAGGGTTGCCTAGGGACTGGGGCCACCAGGTGTCGTCCCACGCAGAGGGGGGTGGATCCGACGATGAGGACTTCTGTTTTCTCCGAGTTGAGCTTCAGGCAGCTGCTGCTCTTCCAGGTTACAACGTCCTTCATTCTTTCCTGGAAGTTGTGTCTGGTGATGTCAGGTTCCTTGGTGAGGGAGAGGATGAGCTGGGTGTCATCGGCGTAGGATACTATACTGAGTTCGTGTTCTCTGATGATGGTTGTGAGGGGGGCCATGTAGATATTGAAGAGCGTGGGCCTGAGGGAGGATCCTTGGGGTACTCCGCATATGATCTCTGTGGGTTCGGAGAGGAAGGGCGGAAGACTAGCTCTTTGAGTTCGGCCGGCGAGGAAGGAGCAGATCCAGTCTAGGGCAGTTCCCTGTATGCCGGCGTCGTGGAGTCTGGCGGCTAGTGTGCGGTGGGAGACGGTGTCAAAGGCTGCTGGGAGGTCTAGTAGAATGAGGGCTGTGAATGTCGTTCGTGGTGGGTAGGAGGGCAGTCTCTGTGCTGTGGTTGCTGCAGAAGCCGGATTGAGATGTGTCGAGGCTGTCGTTGGATTCTATGAAGTTTGTTGGCTGGATGTTGATGATCTTCTCGGTGACATTGGCGGTGAAGGGGAGGAGGGAGAAGGGCCTGTAGTTCTTGAGGTCCGTCGGGTCTGCGGAGGGCTTCTTGAGGAGGGGTTTGACTTCTGCGTGTTTCCAGTCATCGGGGAGCATGCCTGTTTCGAGGGTGCAGTTGATAGTCTGTATTAGTTCTGGTGCGCAGGCCGCCCTGTGGAAGCTGTGCAACCGGCAGAGGTCAGTGGGTGCTCCGGAGTGTATGCTCCTCATGACCTTTGCAGTGTCTTCTGTGGTGACAGGGGTCCAGGCGAGGATGGTCGGCTGGGTGGAGTTGCTGGTGGGAAGTGTTGGGTCGGTGCCTTGGTTCTGTTTGTCGAAGTTGTCATAGAGAGTCCTGATCTTGTGGAGGAACAAGGAGCCGAGTTTGTTGCAGAGTACCTGGGAGAGGTTTCGCTGGGGGGTCTGGTGAATTTTTGTATGATGTTGAAGAGCTCCTTGGAGTTGCGGGAGTTGGAGAGGATTCTCTCTTGGATGAAGTTCCTCTTTGTAGATCTGATGAGTTGGTGTTGTGCTGTAGTGGCTGTCCTGTAGGCGGTGCGTGCCTCCGGGGTTTTGCTGTTCCTCCACGCTTTCTCGAGTTGTCGACACAAGAGCTTGGATTCTTGGAGGTCCGTGGTGAACCAGGTGGCTTTCATAATGTGTTGTCAGTCAGAGTTCTGGAGGGGTGCGAGCATGTTGGCGCAGTCGGCGATCCATTTGTGGAGTTCGTTGGCTGCTGAGTTGGCATCAGTTGTGGTGGGGGGAGGAGTGCGGCTGAGGGCAGCCGCGAGGTGCTCTCCTGTGATCTTGCTCCAGTTTCTGCGCAGAGGCGTGGCGTTGGCTTGTGCGCATTGGGTTTCGAGAAGGAGAAATGGATGCAGTGGTGGTCCTTCCAAAGGGGTTGTGTGGTGTGGCTTAAGCGACTGTTGATTCCTCCGGCAAAGATGGGGTTGAGGGTGTGTCCTGCCTTGTGGGTGGGGGTGGTGACGAGTTGCTTCAATCTGATGTTGGTGAGAATGTCAAGGAGGGCGGTGGAGTTGGGGTCGCTGAGGTTGTCAAGGTGGAGATTCAGGTCTCCGAGCAGTACGTAGTCCGTTGAGAAGAAGGCATGGGGAGCAAAGTAGTCGGCGATGGTGTTTGTGAACAGGGTGCAGGGTCCAGGAGGTCTGTAGGCGAGGGTTCCACATAGAGTTGTTCTGGGGTTGACCTGGACCTGGAAGTGGATGTGTTCCATAAGTGGCAAGGAGTTGGTCAAGAGGGAGGTTGTCAGTCGAAGAGAGCTTTTGTGGATGATGGTGTGGCCTCCTCCAGGGTGGTTGGGGCCGTCTTTCCTCTGGATCTTGTACCTGTCGGGGATGGCGGTTGCGATGGCGGGTGTGGAGCTGGCGTTGGTCCAGGTCTCTGTGAGGAAGGTGACGTCGGGCGAGAGGGTGTTGAGGAGGTCCCAGATTTCTATTGCATGTCTGTGCAGGGAGCGTACGTTGAGGAGGATGCAGCTCAGAGGTTTGTGTGCGCTGGCGTCCAGTGAAGTGGCGGTAGCTGTCGGGGTCCGGAGGTGGGTGAAAGTGCGGCAGCAGTGTCTGCAAGAAAACGGGCCTTGGGTGCTGCTTGGCGTCGAGAGCTGGCAGTTGTTGTTGCGTCCAGGATTGAGTGCGTGGAGGCATGCTGATTCGTAGCAGCAGGGGGTCTGAGGACCAGGGTCCCTGGCGCTGGTCGCAGACGGGCTTGCCTTTGGCACGCCAGTGGCACAGCCGCACAGCGGCCGCCATTAAGTAGGGCCTGGGGGAGGGAGAACAGCTGGGAGGCGGGAGCGGGGACACGCAGGGGGGAGGGACCACGGGTAGCAGCAACGGCGGGAAAGGGAAAGAAAAAAAGTCAGCGGGAAAAACAGTGGAAACAGAGACCAGAAAACGGCACAGACAAACAAAAGAGGCACAAAACAGACAGAAAAACAGGGCACAAACAGTCAACAAGGCACTGACAGAAAAACGGGGCACAAACAGTAAACAAGGCACAGACAGAAAGACGGGGCCAAACAGTCAACAAGGCACAGACAGAAAAAACGGGGCACAAATAGTCAACAAGGCACGGACAGACAGCAGGGCACAAATAGTCAACAAGGCACAGACAGACAAAAACAGAAAGGCTGGCAGAGCGGACCAGCAGAAGAGGAAGGCTCTCCCACTGGACCACCAGGGATGAGGCGCAGTCAGGAGCCTGCGGGTGGAGGAGAGACTCAAACACCTACCTGAACCAGAGAGGTGCTGGGGGCAGAGACGCAACGACGGAGCTGCGTGAGGGGTGAGCAGTTTCCCTGAACAGGAGGTCAGAGAGTCAAGCTAAAAGGCACACAAAACGTTTTAAAGCAGAGAAATGCCCACTTTCCGGGAGAGGCATTTCTAAGCTAATAATGACAAAACTACCTTTACCACCAGAAAGGGTTTGTCATTGTGAATCCAAGGATAGTAAACACGATGAGGCTGCTCCCCTGCAATCCACTATTGCAGTATGAAGTAATTCCAACCCTTTCCCCATGTTAGCCTATGGGAAGAGCAAACCTCATAAGTAGTGAAAACACACATGGGTATTCCTCACTACCTGGGCAAGGTACACACAGGCGTACCTGCCCGGCCCTTCACCTACCACTCGCTTCACCTCTTAAGACGTACCCTTGTGGTGCTCTAGTGGTAGTGAAAGGTCCTCTCAGGATGGCTAGTGATTTCAAAAGGCCAGCCTGAGCAGAAGCGCAATTGTGCACGCACACAGACCTGCAATAGCAGACTGGACACCTTTTTTAGAAACACCATAGGTGCAGTTGCGGACACCGGCCTGCAATGGCAGGCTGGACACATGTTTAAGGATATCATTGGTGCAAGTGCGCAAACAGGCCTGCAATGGCAGGCTGAACACATGTTTTAAAACATCATAGGTGCACCTGCGCACATCAGCCTGCAATGACAAGCTGGACACAAGTTTACCCACATCATTGGTGCTAGTGCGCACACCAGCCTGTAATGTAAGGCTGGTGACCAGTCTTACAAACATCAGGTAAGCAGCACTTCTGAACACGAGTAGGAAGGATGCACACACCTTCACACTGCATTTGCAGTGGGAAAGTGCCCCAGGCCCTAAGGCCACAAAAAGAGAATCAGCAAAACCCGGGAGATGTCCTATGGGGAGAGCCGACCCCCTAGGTAGGGAAAACCCACATGGGGGTTCTTCCCTACCCAGGCAGTGAGCACGCAGGTGTCCCTACCCGGCCACTCACCCACCCCAATTTTCATCCCTTAGGACCTACCCTAGAGCCGCTCTGGTGTTAGTGAAAGGCCCCCTCAGGGTTGACTGAGTGAGAAAAGCCAACTGAGCCTGATACATGTTTGACAGGCTATTTCGGTGGGTGGCACAATCAGTGCTGCGTCCTACTACTTGCCACTGCAGTGCAAGTAGAGTGCCCTGTAAAAAGGTACACCACATACCCCGGGTATGTGGGGTACCTTTTTACAGGGCACTCAGAGGTACAACACCTAAACCAATCAAGTAAGCACCCCTTCCTGGCATGTGTATGAAGGGCACGCACACTTTCCCACGGCATTACAGTGGGAAAGTGCCCAGGGTCCTAAGGTCGTGACAAGAGAGTCAGCAAAAACCAAGAGGACAAAAAGCAAACAGTTTTAGGGAAATCCCCCTAAGAAGGGCCATGTCCATCAAGCCTCCTCTGTAATACTGATAGGACTGGCCACATGTAGCACCAGTGCTTCCATGAGACAGCTACCCTCATTTGAATGGGGGCATGGCCCCATACAAATGAGGGGATCACTTTGACTCTGCGCCCGAGCTATATTACAGACGAGGTGCTGAGGTAAACATGCCCTTAGGAGACGCACAAAGTGCGCTTCAAAAATGAGTCGCTCTGTCGGTGTGCCCCTTGTGGGCAGGCCTCTGGTGGAGTGAAACGGGGTTCCATGGACTCCCAGACACCTACCTGCAGGTAGGTGCAGTCACTTACTGCACCCGCCTGCAGAGGCATCTCTCTTCACTATTTAAAGTGGAGGCGACAGGCATGAAACACAGAGTGGCTTTGAAGAAGGTGCTCCTTATTTTACTGTAAATGCTCTGTTACAAGGAGCTGATTTTGCAGCACTGCTGCAAAACCGGTCCCCAGTAACAAAAAATGGCCCCCCACTGGACTAAAACCGGCCCCCACCCTTCTGGCCCACTGGGGAAACGCCCGGTGCCTGCTACGGACAGTCCAGCCCTGCTCTCACCCTACTACTTTTGAGAGGCTTATAAGAGTAGTATGCAAAAGCATGAATCAGATACTCCTACAGGCCTTGAGCCAAGTCTGAAACACACACTTTGGTCCTTAAGCGGGACACAAAACTCAGCACTAGTAGATGTCACTGCAACCAACACTATTCTTCCACCAATGCGGTGAGACTGGATGACTACCTACTTGCCTCCTTGGAGACAGCTTTGGCAAAAGGAAGGGAAGCGCTAGAAACCATACTATACAGTGCAACACACTATTAACAGCCTCTGAATGAGGCTATGCAGAACCCTGCTCGCTATGATCCAAAGTATCCTGAATACTCTATCACACTTATGGTTGGTTGAGTGATTTTTATAAGTTTGACCCAGTTTCTATTTTGCCTATGTATGCAGTTGCCCAAAACTACTATAATATACTCATCGTGGCTAATTTGTTTCCCTATTCATTTAGCAAAGTCTACTCCTATTGAGATATTTAGGGGTACAAGTGGTTAGTCTTAATCTCAGAAAATACATTGTCAACTGGTGCTGTGTTTATGGTACACAAATACCATTGTGAGTAATTGATTATAATATATCCAGCGCTTTGCCATTTAGTTCATAGTTTCCCCCTTTTTGTAATGTAACCGTGGTCTCATATTTTTGGTTGTAATCTAATGATGCTTTAATGTTGTTTTATGGGTTGATGTGCGAAACGTGACCACGTGAAACTTTTTCAGTTCCATTTTTTACCTAAGGAGGAACTTAGATGAATATATGACATTACTATGGCATTGCCATGTGTCCATTAAATGTAGGCCCTACTTGTGTTTTGGGGTTCAACCCTTGCCATTGACTTCCTTTTCTTTCAAAAACGCTACCTGTTGTGTTGCAGCCATGCTCAATGCATTTAGGAGGTGACCAATATCAATATACACATTGACTAGCAAACAGTTTGAGATGTCTCTATTTGGCAAAGGCAGGAGAATATAAGTAAGAATATAATGATGTCTTCTTTATTTATTTTGATCATATGTGCCACGAAGAAATTATAGCAGAGAACATTAATATATTAAAAATAACAGACAATAATATTTTAGGTGCTAGTCCAAATTTTTAGTAGCTAATAGATGTCCCACGCAAGAGGTTTTTTAATTTTAAAGAGCATTAAGCTCTTTCTGTCTGAAAAAGACAGGAGGGAGAAGCAATACTATAGATTCATTTAGAAAAAAGGAGAGTCTAGGAAAGACTTAGATTTATAGCATGAAATCCCAATTGAAAAGCAAATCACCAGAGTCACATCAATTTCAAATCAACGGGAATAGACATCACAATGCAAGTCAATTTTGAAGAACATCGAGGCATATTAGCAAGACCCACGTTAAAATTATCGCCGTTTTAGCGGCAGGAAACTGCCGCTAAACGGCGATAATGGGCTTGCTAATATGCGTTATGGAATTCCAATAGAAGCCCAGGTTAGATGTCCTGCACATCTAACCTGGGCTTCTAGTGGAATTCCATAACGCATATTAGCAAGCCCATTATCGCCGTTTTAGCGGCAGTTTCCTGCCGCTAAAACGGCGATAATTTGAACGTGGGTCTTGCTAATATGCCCCATCATTCTTTATTTCTTTGCTTCAAATTTAAAATTACAAATACAGACGGGCACAGCTGTGTCCGTATTCGAAATTTTAAATTTGAAGCAAAGAAATAAAGAATGATCTTCTTCAAAATGGACTTGCGTTGTGATGTCTATTCTATTCCCATTGAAGACTTAGATCTAAAGCATGAAATCCCAAGTGAGAAGCAAATCATCAGAGTTACATCAATTTGAAATCAACAGAGATAGACATCACAAAGATCAAAATTGACTTGTGTTGTGATGTCTATTCCCGTTGATTTGAAATTGATTTAACTCCGATTAGAACATTGGAATGTTGAGCGCTCCATTGAAGACAATGGAGTGCTCCGGGCTTCTACTGGCTGGTAGAATCTGGGAGAGCAACATTCCAATGTTGTTTTACTTTCACAGCTGTTGCTGTGAACAAAGGCCTCTCGGAGCACGAGTGGATTTAAACCCCCTCGGGCTCTGAGAGGCCTTTGTTTTGGCTAATTAGAACATACTGCCCTCTAGGGGGCGGAATGTTCTAATAGCCTTAGAGCCCTCCTAGCGGGCTCTACCGGCCATTAAAGGCCCGCTCCCTTGTTAAACGCTGGAGCAGGCCTTTAATGGCCGGTAGAGCCTACTAGGTCGGGCTCTTAGGCTATATGATTTGCTTCTTACTTGGGATTTCATGCTTTAAATCTAAGTCTTTACTAGACTCTCCTTTTTTCTAAATGAATCTCCCTCCTGTATTGTTCTTACGTGATTATTGGGACATTCTGAACGGTTGGCCCAGGGAGTGAGCACCCTCTAATTTGGGAACTATACAGAGTGCGGTGATTGATACCACAACCGTTCAAGTTGTGCTTGTAAAAGCTCTTTCTGTATATTGGTAATGACTTCTGCTGTATGCCTTCCATCAAGTAAAGAGAAAATCTGTCAAGTGCACACTTGCTCAGTCATGCACACATACTATCTGTTTTTCTGCCTTTCCTAATTGTTTTATTTTGCTCTCATTTTATGCCATTGCATTTTCTTCCAAGCTGCCCTTATCATTATTTTATAATAACCAGTCTACTTTAGGCCCTCTTTTTTAGGTCGAAGCGTACCAGACAGTGCAGCTGTCTTGTTTGCTAACGACATCTTCAGGAAAGCTTTCTTGGGAATGCATTCTGCCCGATGCATATCATTGGCTTTGTAGTTTGTAACTCACATTTTCTTGCTTTCTATTTGCTGCCTCTGTTTGGTTTAGGCTGTCCAGCTTGAGCTCATCCCTTCCATTGCTTCAAATATCAGGCTCTGCCTTCCAAGGAGCTTGATGTTTACTTTTTGTTCTCTGACTTCAAGTGGGAGGATTTATGTGACAATCCTGCTGGCTAATGGGGACATGCTTGAGGAAGGCTGTACAGTGTTACTTTTTCTAAAAACATTTAAATGTCTGTAAATGAACTGTGCAGATATTTCAGAATATATCGGAATTAGAAAAGGACACATGAAGCAAATTTTGGGGTAATTCTGATGTGTGGTTGAAACAAATATTTTATTACGATAAAAGAAAATCAATGCACTAGGTGATGACGTTGCCACACATCTTTTGTGCGATGTATACTTTTATCAGTAAAACTGTATGTCTGTGTAAATGTAAGGGTAATTTCAATTGATGATGGGTTGTGTGTAATGGCAGTACGCTACCACACCATGCATACTTCACTTTACCCCACTTCACTCTTCACCACTTCACACCACTGCAGTCTACTCTGCACAACTCCACACTACACCACTCCACTCCACGCCATGCCACACTGCGTCACAGCACTCTACTCTGAACCACTCCAGTCTGTGCCACTTCACTCTTTGCCTCTCTACTCTGCACCACTATACTCTAGGCCAATGCACTGTACCCTACACTACTCTACTATGCACTGCTCTCTTCACCACTGCACTCTACACCACACTGCTCTGTGCCGCTCCACTCTACGCCACTTCACTCTGCGCCACTCCACTCTTTGCCACTCTATTCTGCACCACTGCCCTCTATGCCACAATACTCTACTCTGCAACACTTTACACCAATGCACTCTACCCCACTCTACTATACACTACTGCACTCGACGACAGTCTACTCTGCAACACTGCACTCTGTGACACTGAACTGTAGGACACTCTACGCCACTTCACTCTATACCACTGCACTCTGCACCACTGAACTCTACTCTGCACCACTCTACCCTATGCCTCTGTACTCTACGCCACTCCACTCTACGCCATTACACTCTATGCCACTACGCTCTACCCTGCACCGCTCCACTCTAGTCTATACCACTCCATTCTATACCAGTGCCAGTCTATGCCAATGCACTCTACACTTCTTTACTCAAAACCAATGAACTCTATGCCACTCTGCTCTGCAACAGTTCACTCTCACCACTGAACTCTATGCCACTCTTCTCTGTACCACTGCACTCTATGCCACTGCACTCTACTCTATGCCACTCTACTGTACTCTACACCAGTGCACCATATGCCACTTCATTCTACGCCACTCTACTCTGCATCTGCATGCCACTGCACTCTACCCCAACTCACTCTAACCTACTCTATGACACTGCACTCTCCGTCACTGCACTCTATGCCACTGCACTCTACTCCACTCTGTGCCATTCCACTCTACGCCACTGCAATCTGCCTTGCACCACTCCACTCCACTCTATTCTACCCCTCTGAACTCTATGCCACTGCACTCATCAACAATGCACTCTACACCACTTTAGCCAAAACCAATACACTCTACGCCACTGCACTCTGTGTCAATCTACTCTACCCCATTGCAGTCTATGTCACTTTATTCTGCACCACTCTATTCCACTGCTCTCTACACTTTTACACACTATGCCACTCTACTCTACACCACTGCACTCTACAACACTCTAAGCTGCAACACTGCACTCTCCGCCTCTGAACTCTATGGCACTCTACTCTGCGCAGCTGCACTGTACTCTGTACCACTCACCTATGCCATTGTACTGCACTCTACGCCAATGCACTCTACGCCAATCTAATCTACTGTGCACCACTGCACTCTACGCCTATTCACTCTTCTCTGCACCACTCTACTCTATACCAGTGCACTCAACCCCACTGTACTATGGACCACTGCACTCTACACCACTCCAGTCTAGGCCACTCCACTCTACTCTGCACCTCTCCACTTCATGCCACTACTCTCTATGCCACTCTACTCTGCAACATTGCACTCTATGCCACTGCACTCCATGCCAATTCACTCTACGTCACTGCTCTATGTCAATGCACTCTACCCGCACCACTCCACTCTATATCACTTCACTCTACTCTGAAACAATGGACTCTACACCATTGCACTCTACGCCACTCTACTCTGTGCCACTGCACTCTATGCCACTCTACTCTACTCTGCACTACTCTACTCCATGCCACTGCACTCTGCACTGCTACTCCATGCCACTGCACTCTACCCTGCACCACTCCACTCTGCCCTGGAACACTCCACTCTACGCCACTTCACTCTACTCTGAAACAATCTACTCTATGCCACTGCACTCTATGCCACTAGTTGATGTCACTGCACTCTACCCAGCGCCACTCTGCTCTAACCTGCATCACTCCACCCTATGCCACTTCACTCTACTCTGAAAAAGTCTACTCTATGTCACTGCACTCTATGCCACTGCACTCTACATCACTCTACTCACTCTACTGCACTCTACGCCACTCCACTGCACTTTATATACAAATTCACACTACTCTGTCCCACTCAATGCCACTCTACTCTACTCTGCACCACTCTACTCTACGCCACTACGCTCTAAGCCACTCTACTCTAAACCACTGTATTCTACGCCAACGCACTCCACCCCACTTTACTCAAAACCAATGCACTCTATGCCACTGCACTCTACACCAACTACTGGTCATCACTGCTCTCTACGCCACTATACTCTACTCTGCAACACTCTACGCCAATGCACACTACGCTATTCTACCCTGTACCACTGTGCTCTAGACCACTGCTCTCTGCACCACCCTACTCTGCATCACTGCACTCTATGCTGCTCTACACCATTGTGCTCTACTTCACTGTACTCTACACCACTCTATTCTACTCGGAACCATTTTACTCTATACCACTATATTCTGCACCACTCTACTCTGCGCCACTCTACTCTGTGCCACTCTGCTCTGTGCCACTGCACTCTATGCCCTTGCAGTCTATGCCACTGCACTCTACTCTGCACCACTCAACTCTAGGTGACTCTACTGCACTCTATGCCAGTGCACTCTATGCCACTACTGTCTGCATCACTCCACGCCTCTCTAATCTATTCTGCACCACTGCACTCCACGCCACTGAACTCTATACCACTCTACTCTATGCTACTGCACTCTGTGCCACTCTACTCACCACCTCTTCATTCTACTCTGCTCCACCCCACTCTATGCCACACCACTCTACGCTGAAACAATCTACTCTATGCCACTGCATTCTACGCCACAGCAACCTACTCTGCACCACTCTACAACACTGCACTCTATGACACTTTACTCAAAACCAATGCACTCTACGCCAATCTGCTCTACACCACTGTACTTCATGCCACTTCACTCTAGGCCATTCCACTCCACTTTACTACACTATACTCTACGATACTCCACCCAATAGCGCTCTGCTCCACTCCATTCTATGCCACTCCACTCCAATCCACTCTATGCCACTCTACAACACTACTCCACTCTATGACGCTCTACGCAACTTCCTCTATGCCACTCCATGGCGCTTTACTCCACTCTATTCTGTGAACACTACCCCATACTACTCCACTACTCCACTTTAAGCCAATCAATCTACTCTATGCCACTCCACTCTATGACACTCTATGCCACTTCACTCTACTCTATGCCACTCAACTCTACAACACTCTACTCCACTCTATGCCACTCCACCTATGACTATCTACTCCGCTCTACACAACTCTACTCTACTGCCCTCTACGCAACACCCTCTATGCCACTCCACTCTACACCACTCCACGACACTCTACACCACGCCACTCCACTTCACTCTATGCCACTCCACTTCACTCCCCACCACTCCATAACACTTCACTCTACTCCACTTTATGACACTCCACACCACTCTCCTTTGTCTGCTGGTGTACTCTCCTTTATCTGCTGGCTAAAACATATTGGCAAAGCCAGTAGCTCTTGCATACGTGAGACCTTTGGGCTTTGCTAATGCTTGTTTCTCTCACTGTTACACTTCCCGCAATTTTTTAGGCTTGATTCACATATTTAGACACCTTAATTCAATTTATGCATTACTGCTAATTCACATGAATGAGTGAAAGAATGAGTGAATGGATGAATGAGTGAATGAATGCATGAATGAATGAATTCATTAATCAAAAGTTTCGCAGATCGCAAATCAGTTGTCCTAGAACAGGGTGATCCAGCACTAAATCGATTTGCTCCCATTTAGTAATACAAAAATATGGCTAATCATTATGTGGGTGTTAATCTGCTTCCAGTGGAATTTTGATAGACATGCACATGCTAATGAATTTGTGGGTAGTCACAAAATTGTCCAAGGCGCGCTCCTACCCGGATACAGGTGAAGACTTACTCCTGTGAAGTCCAGAGTAGGAATGAGGGGGTTAACCCCCAAAATTGGTGGAGGTGAAGTGGGAGGATTTTCTCAAAAGAAAAATATTTTCACTGTGAAAAAAGATAGCAAATGCAATTGTGCTTGGGTGGTACACTGACGCTGATAAAAACTCACTATGTTCTTTTTTTGGGTGCCAAAACGCTCATGCATAGGACTGAATATACATTCACAAAGGAAATATAGAACTATGGGGCATATTAGCAAGGGCTTCATCGCCGCTTTAGCGGCACTTTTTGCCGCCAAAGCGGCGATTTTTTTATCGCCCTATCAGCAAGCTGTCGCTAACAGGCGTTAGCAACAGCTTCTGGTGATAGCGGCAGGTTTTCTCCATCGCCTTGCATGCCAGCGATAATTATCGCTAATGACATGCAAGGTAGGCGTTCCCAACTAAAAGCGACTGAAAACAGTCGCTAACACAACTCCCCTATTAGCAACGCAGGCGAAGCGATAAAAAATTCGCGCTAAGCGCGATTATCGCTAGAATTTAACACCTGCTAAAAACATGACTTACCTGTTTGTTGAATGGGAGGTGGATTGTCAGGCTAAGTCCACCATGGCGTTAATGCGTGAATATCACTGGATTTCCAGCGATATTCACGCATTTCGCCGCTATCGCTGGATATTTTATCGCATTGGAGATAAACGTTGCTAATAGCATGTTATCTCCGCGATAATATCCAGCGATAGGCGGCGTTAAAAAAGAAAGCGCTATGCGCGGTTTGCGATAATTTTCGCCTGTTGTTGCTAATATGCCCCTATGTCTTTGGAACTTCAACGGTCACAGCTTCCTAGAAAATTTTGTGAATTTGAAATAAATGTGTAGATGTACTCCAACCCTTTAAACAACAAGAGAACATTTTCATTTTTTCTTTTGAGGTGAACCTTTTAACCTTTGCATTCTTGTTCCATTAGGTTAATAGAAATTGCCTAGCTAATTACGTAGATACTGTCTTTATTTGCCAACTCTGGATATTCCCTGTATAGTTTATGAATTTTGAACAGAGTGTACCCTTACCGGAAAATGCTTAAGAAATATTATATGATTTTAAAGTGGCAAACTGAAGAATGTCATATTTTTTTCTGCACGTACAAAACTTGTTTTGGTGCGGAAAAGAAATGCAGTAATTCTCATTAGTTTCTTCTTATTTGACAAGAACAAAACTCCTGACTTTCGCCAGATTCCACCATAAACGATCATGACGCTCAGGTTTGTGAGCCATTGAAACTGCTCGAGGTTGCATGTAGTCATTTGCAGGTGTAGGCAATAATCTGCTTTTAATACCTCTGAACACTGGAGGGATACTTTGCGGGGTGCCGGTGGGCCCAATTTTAATGACCATTGCATGTTAGCTACGTGATAGTTACACATTTGTAGGAAGCACAGTCATTTGCATAACTCTCTGAAATGCGAAAGCAGCATTTTGTTGCACTGTAAAACACAGAGGAGGGAGGCCCTACTGGCACTTTTGCGCCGCAGGAACATCACTTTTTGGACGTTGCGGTGGCGCAATGTGCCACAGCATATTTATAAGGCCACGTAAAACTTTATGTGGCTTTTCATGGCCTTATAAATATGTGCCCCTTTCACGCAGAAAACTGTGTGAAAGGGGTGTTCCATGGGTGTTGCTGTGGGTGTTCCCACGCACACCCATGAATTCCCAGATTTACGAGAAATCATAAACCTGGGAGTACGTCCGAATCTAACGCCACCCCAGAGGTGGCGTTAGGGAGGCGCAACAAGGAGAATTTTTTTTATTTCCCTTCATGCTTTCCTTTTTCTATGGATGTTGCATTCTGCAGCACACATAGAAAAAGCAAATCACCGCTTGTGATTGATTTTGTGCAGGAAGGTGTCCTTTCCTGCACAAAATCATTCAGCCCTGCAACGCAGGGTGCCTGCGTTGGCGCATGGCAGTCCAAAGGAAAAGGACAGAAATGCGCCATATCACATAGATATGGAGCATTCCTGCCCTTTTGTTTTGACGTGGGGTAGCGCAGCAAGTTTCCTTACAGTGCTGCCCTATGTCAAAACCTCATAAATGAGGCCTAGAGGGGCCCCTTGTGCCGCCGGAACGTCACTTTTTGTGACGTTCCGTAGCGTAGGAGCCTGCTCCATATGTACGAGGCAGCACTAAGCCACTTTTTTTGGCTTAGTACTGCCTTGTAAATATCGATCCCTTTAACGCAGTTTTCTACATGAAAGGGGCATGCGATGGGTGTTGCTGGGGGCGTTCCCAGCAACATCTATGCTTTTTGACACTGCCCTAGATTTAAGAGAAATCGTAAATCTGAGGTAGCGCCAAAAACATATACCTCCCCAGGTGATGCGTAAGGGAGGCACAGCGAGGAGAAATATCTTTATTTCTCCTCGTTTTCCTCTTTCTATGTGTGCTGCATTCTGCAGCACACATTGAAAGAGGAAAAAGCCTCTTGTGGTTGTTTTTATGCAGGAAGGTTTCCCTTCCTGCGCAAAAATAATCATCCCCGCAACACAGGCACCCTTGCACCATGGTACAAAGGTTCCTGCGTTGCCGCACGGCAGCCCATTGTGTGCCAGCTTATGATAGATACAGTGCATTCCTGCCCTTTTCTTTTGCCCTAGGGCAACGCAGCAGGAAGGCCTGTGGCCCTGCCCTTTGGCAAAACCTCATAAATGAGGCCAGAATAAATAAATAACACGCAGGTCTAGTTCTTTGGGGAAAGGAGTACATTTCATTCTAAGTACATAATCCAACTATAGTGGCCCTAAGTAAGTAATGTGGAATCAAACTCTAGTTCTGGCAGCATACTTGCTTTCAATAATCTCTCTCCTCCTTAATTTTGCATTGTTCTCTGTTTGACCATTTTCTCTTCTCTTTCTCTTCTGTTCCTCCATCACCACCTAATACAAAATGTTTTCCTATCTCCTCTCTTGATTTGAGTTGTGATGTCATTTTGATTTCCTATGTAATCCCATCAGTGATGGCATGAATGATGTCATTTGAGAGGTTGTCAGCAAGCATTTTGGTTTGCATAAATAACTATAAACAGCCAGTTCCAAAGTTTGTTTGGTTTATGTTTCATAATCATACATTCATTCGTTTTTTAGTTTTTTTAAACATATGTTAATGTTTTTTGAGCAGAACAGTTTTTGTGTGAGAATAATAATAATACCAATATATATATATATATATATAACTTATATATATGTGTGTATACATATATGCATGCATATAGATACACTGTGCACTGGCATGGTATATATATATATATATATATATATATTATCTACTGGCGGTCGCCAGTAGATAGTTATAGTTAGGACCTATTTTCCATAGGAAATCCGCGACATTCTATTTGAAATAACTCTCTTGCCGGTTGACGAATGTTCGCGAAATTTTCAAACTTTATGGCCCGCTCCGGTCTGCTCCTACCCTGAAAGTCTCGGGGTGATTCATCAAGCGGGGGCCGAGAAAAAAGGGGGGTCCCAAAACGTGTTTTCCCCATTCATTTTCCCATAGGAAACTTTAGACACGGCTACAGCTCGAACTGCTGAACGGAATTACACCAAATTTGACAAAGAGGTAGTTCTTGGTTCAGAAAGAACCCTTTTGTTAAATGGTGTAAATCCGTTCAGTAGTTGCGGAGAAATTAAAAAAATAAGAGTCAAAAATCAATTTCCCATAGGAAACTTTATGCAAGGCTACAGCTCGAACTGCTGAACGGAATTACACCAAATTTGGCAAAGAGGTAGTTCTTGGTTCAGAAAGAACCCTTTTGTTAAATGGTGTAAATCCGTTCAGTAGTTGCTGAGAAAATCAAAAGTAAAAACACATATATATCTGGGCGGAGCCTAACCACACATGTCATCGTGAGATCTGATTGGCTGTCAGCACTTCATCCTGGAATTGCTGGCAGCCATCTTGAGACCAATATACATGATAGTACCCCATTGAAATGCCTTGTAGTGAATCAAAGATTTTGAGGGTTACCAAAAGGAGAACTATTAAGGGTGATAACAGACTTTAGTTACATTAGAATTCATTTGTTGATGGTACCATACTAATTTCAGGAATTGTGGTGTGTTCTAAGGTGATTTTACCCTGTGAAAAACCTTCTGCTGGGATATCATGAATCATGTTTGAGAGAAAACTATTTTCACATGCTTGTCCCATACAGTTTTGGAAGGTGCTCCAGAAGCTAAAATGAGAGCATATTTTCTGTAAATTCACATTATCTTTCTCAGTCATGTGAGAATGAAGTCTGACATTCTCAGTAAAACATGTACATCCAACAAGGGCAGAGACTGTCAGTTGATTCCTTTGTGTTCTACTGCAGCTTCCCAGAGTGTTCTAAAGAACAACTAGAGTGCTAACAGCCTTACTTATGACAAAAGTATGGCACACCTGAAGCCATCTTGATTGGAATAAACTGGTAACACTTAAAACATTTAATTTAAAAAGGAACAAAATGATGGGGTTCATTTTGTCATAGAAATTATGGTTAGTGCTATAGAAAGAAAAATTAGGACATGTTTCAAGTGAGATCTCAAATATCTTCCTGTTATATTTCAACAGGAGCAGCCTGTCAGTTGATGCCTTTGTGTTCTACTGCAGCTTCCCAGAGTGTTCTAAAGAACAACTAGAGTGCTAACAGCCTTACTTATGACAAAAGTATGGCACACCTGAAGCCATCTTGATTGGAATAAACTGGTAACACTTAAAACATTTAATTTAAAAAGGAACAAAATGATGGGGTTAATTTTGTCATAAAAATTATGGGTAGTGCTGTAGAAAGAAAAATTAGGACATGTTTCAAGTGTGATCTCAAATATCTTCCTGTTATATTTCAACAGGAGCAGCCTGCCAGTTGATGCCTTTGTGTTCTACTGCAGCTTCCCAGAGTGTTCTAAAGAACAACTAGAGCGCTAACAGCCTTACTTATGACAAAAGTATGGCACACCGGAAGCCATCTTGATTGGAATAAACCGTTAATACTTAAAACATTTAATTTAAAAAGGAACAAAATGAGGGGGTTCTTTTTTAAATAGAAATTATGGTTAGTGCTGCAGAAAGAAAAATGAGGGCATGTTTTAAGTGAGATCTCAAATCCTCTTCTATTTCATTAGAAAATTCTGACATGCAGACTGAAACAATCACTTTCAATACCAGCAGCAGACTTCCAGTTAACTCCCTGGTGAGCAGTAGCTTTAGTACAGTGATCTAATGAGCAACTAGAGTGCTAACATTCTGAATTTATGGCAAATGTGAGACACATCTGAATGCCTTCTTGATGGAATCAAAGTAAAAAACTGAAAGCATTTCCTACTGAGGAGACTGCAGTAAATGAGGAAATTAGGAAACTTCATAACAAAGAAGTCTTCCAAGATGGCCACCAGAGAAAAAAGAGCCCAAATGTAGCACAAATATTACCCAGATGTAGCCCACATATAGCCCAATGACAAAAGTGTGCAAAACACTTTTTATTTTTAGTTTTTTTGCAGTTTTATGTAGTGCAGACTGGTCAGGTATTGGAGCGTTGCATCTTAAAACATGACCCCCTACACTACAAAAACACTACTGCACTACTCTAAACCCTAAAACACTACCCCAGCACGACTCCCTACACTACACAAACACCACTGCACTACCCTAAACCCTAAAACACTACCCCCAGCACGATCCCCTACACTACCCAAACACCACTGCACTAACCTAAGTCCTAAAACAATACCCCCAGCACGACCCCCTACACTACCCAAACACCACTGCACTACCCTAAAACATGACCCCCTACACTACACAAACACCACTGCACTACCCTAAACCCTAAAACACTACCCCCAGCACGACCCCCTACACTACACAAGCACCACTGCACTACCCTAAACCCTAAAACACTACCCCCAGAACGACCCCCTACACTGCCCGAACACCACTGCACTGCCCTAAACCTTGAAACACCAGCCCCTGCACGACCCCCTACACTGTTCGAACACCACTGCACTGCCCTAAACCCTGAAACACCACCCCCAGCACGACCCCCTACACTGCCCGAACACCACTGCACTGCCCTAAACCCTGAAACACCACCCCTTCACGACCCCCTACACTGCCCGAACACCACTGCACTGCCCTAAACCCTGAAACACCACCCCCAGCACGGCCCCCTACACTGCCCAAACACCACTGCACTGCCCTAAACCCTGAAACACTATCCCCAGCAAGACCCCCTACACTGCCCAAACACCACTCCACTGCCCTAAACCCTGAAACATCACCCCCAGCAAGACCCCCTACACTGCCCGAACACCACTGCCCTAAACCCTGAAACACCACCCCCAGCACGACCCCCTACACTGCCCGAACACCACTGCACTGCCCTAAACCCTGAAACACCACCCCCAGCACGACCCCCTACACTGCACGAACACCACTGCTCTGCCCAAAACCCTGAAACACCAGCCCCAGCACGACCCCCTACACTGCCCGAACACCACTGCACTGCCCTAAACCCTGAAACACCAGCCCCAGCACGACCCCCTACACTGCCCGAACACCACTGCACTACCCTAAACCCAGAAACACCACCCCCAGCACGACCCCCTACACTGCCTGAGCACCACTGCACTGCCCTAAACCCTGAAACACCAGCCCCAGCATGACCCCCTACACTGCCCGAACACCACTGCACTGCCCTAAACCCTGAAACACCAGCCCCAGCACGACCACCTACACTGCACGAACACCACTGCACTGCCCTAAACCCTGAAACACCAGCCCCAGCATGACCCCCTACACTGCCCGAACACCACTGCACTGCCCTAAACCGTGAAACACTAGCCCCAGCACGACCCCCTACACTGCCAGAACACCATTGCACTGCCCTAAACCCTGAAACACCAGCCCCAGCACAACCCCCTACACTGCCCGAACACTACTGCACTGCCCTAAACCCTGAAACACCACCCCGTGCACGACCCCCTACACTGCCCGAACACCACTGCACTGCCCTAAACCCTGAAACACCACCCCCAGCACGACACCCTACACTGCCCGAACACCACTGCACTGCCCTAAACCCTGAAACACCATTCCCCCTGCACGACCCCCTACACTGCCCGAACACTACTGCACTGCCCTAAACCCTGAAACACCATCCCCAGCACGACCCCCTACACTGCACGAACACCCCTGCACTGCCCTAAACCCTGAAACACTACCCCCAGCAAGACCCCCTACACTGCCCGAACACCACTGCACTGCCCTAAACCCTGAAACATCACCCCCAGCAAGACCCCCTACACTGCCCGAACACCACTGCCCTAAACCCTGAAACACCACCCCCAGCAAGACCCCCTACACTGCCCGAACACCACTGCACTACCCTAAACCCTACAACACTACCCCCAGCACGACCCCCTACACTACACAAGCACCACTGCACTACCCTAAACCCTAAAACACTACCCCCAGAACGACCCCCTACACTGCCCGAACACCACTGCACTGCCCTAAACCTTGAAACACCAGCCCCTGCACGACCCCCTACACTGTTCGAACACCACTGCACTGCCCTAAACCCTGAAACACCACCCCCAGCACGACCCCCTACACTGCCCGAACACCACTGCACTGCCCTAAACCCTGAAACACCACCCCCTTCACGACCCCCTACACTGCCCGAACACCACTGCACTGCCCTAAACCCTGAAACACCACCCCCAGCACGGCCCCCTACACTGCCCAAACACCACTGCACTGCCCTAAACCCTGAAACACTATCCCCAGCAAGACCCCCTACACTGCCCAAACACCACTCCACTGCCCTAAACCCTGAAACATCACCCCCAGCAAGACCCCCTACACTGCCCGAACACCACTGCCCTAAACCCTGAAACACCACCCCCAGCACGACCCCCTACACTGCCCGAACACCACTGCACTGCCCTAAACCCTGAAACACCACCCCCAGCACGACCCCCTACACTGCCCGAACACCACTGCTCTGCCCAAAACCCTGAAACACAAGCCCCAGCACGACCCCCTACACTGCCCGAACACCACTGCACTGCCCTAAACCCTGAAACACCAGCCCCAGCACGACCCCCTACACTGCCCGAACACCACTGCACTACCCTAAACCCATAAACACCACCCCCAGCACGACCCCCTACACTGCCTGAGCACCACTGCACTGCCCTAAACCCTGAAACACCAGCCCCAGCATGACCCCCTACACTGCCCGAACACCACTGCACTGCCCTAAACCCTGAAACACCAGCCCCAGCACGACCACCTACACTGCACGAACACCACTGCACTGCCCTAAACCCTGAAACACCAGCCCCAGCATGACCCCCTACACTGCCCGAACACCACTGCACTGCCCTAAACCGTGAAACACTAGCCCCAGCACGACCCCCTACACTGCCAGAACACCATTGCACTGCCCTAAACCCTGAAACACCAGCCCCAGCACAACCCCCTACACTGCCCGAACACCACTGCACTGCCCTAAACCCTGAAACACCACCCCGTGCACGACCCCCTACACTGCCCGAACACCACTGCACTGCCCTAAACCCTGAAACACCACCCCCAGCACGACACCCTACACTGCCCGAACACCACTGCACTGCCCTAAACCCTGAAACATCACCCCCAGCAAGACCCCCTACACTGCCCGAACACCACTGCCCTAAACCCTGAAACACCACCCCCAGCAAGACCCCCTACACTGCCCGAACACCACTGCACTGCCCTAAACCCTGAAACACCAGCCCCAGCACGACCCCCTACATTGCCCGAACACCACTGCACTGCCCTAAACCCTGAAACACCACCCCCTGCATGACCCACTACACTGCCCGAACACCACTGCACTGCCCTAAACCCTGAAACACCATTCCCCCTGCACGACCCCCTACTCTGCCCGAACACTACTGCACTGGCCTAAACCCTGAAACACCATCCCCAGCACGACCCCCTACACTGCACGAACACCCCTGCACTGCCCTAAACCCTGAAACACTACCCCCAGCAAGACCCCCTACACTGCCCGAACACCACTGCACTGCCCTAAACCCTGAAACATCACCCCCAGCAAGACCCCCTACACTGCCCGAACACCACTGCCCTAAACCCTGAAACACCACCCCCAGCAAGACCCCCTACACTGCCCGAACACCACTGCACTGCCCTAAACCCTGAAACACCAGCCCCAGCACGACCCCCTACATTGCCCGAACACCACTGCACTGCCCTAAACCCTGAAACACCACCCCCTGCATGACCCACTACACTGCCCGAACACCACTGCACTGCCCTAAACCCTGAAACACCACCCCCAGCACGACCCCCTACACTGCCCGAACACCATTGCACTGCCCTAAACCCTGAAACACCACCCCTGCACGACCCCCTACACTGCCCGAACACTACTGCACTGCCCTAAACCCTGAAACACCGCCCCCAGCATGACCCCCTACACTGCACGAACACTACTGCACTGCCCTAAACCTTGAAACACCAGCCCCAGCAAGACCCCCTACACTGCCCGAACACCACTGCACTGCCCTAAACCCTGAAACATCACCCCCAGCAAGACCCCCTACACTGCCCGAACACCACTGCCCTAAACCCTGAAACACCACCCCCAGCAAGACCCCCTACACTGCCCGAACAACACTGCAGTGCCCTAAACCCTAAAACACCACCCCCAGCACGACCCCCTACACTGCCCGAACACCACTGCTCTGCCCAAAACCCTGAAACACCAGCCCCAGCACGACCCCCTACACTGCCCGAACACCACTGCACTGCCCTAAACCCTGAAACACCACCCCCAGCACGACCCCCTACACTGCCCGAACACCACTGCACTGCCCTAAACCCTGAAACACCACCCCCAGCACGACCGCCTACACTGCCTGAAAACCACTGCACTGCCCTAAACCCTGAAACACCAGCCCCAGCACGACCCCCTACACTGCCCGAACACCACTGCACTGCCCTAAACCCTCAAACACCAGCCCCAGCACGACCCCCTACACTGCCCGAACACCACTGCACTACCCTAAACCCTGAAACACCAGCCCCAGCAAGACCCCCTACACTGCCCGAACACCACTGCACTGCCCTAAACCCTGAAACACCAGCCCCAGCAAGACCCCCTACACTGCCCGAACACCACTGCACTGCCCTAAACCCTGAAACACCACCCCCAGCAAGACCCCCTACACTGCCCGAACACCACTGCACTTAAACCCGGAAACACCAGCCCCAGCAAGACCACCTACACTGCCCGAACACCACTGCACTGCCCTAAACCCTGAAACACCACACCCAGCACGACCCCCTACACTGCCCGAACACCACTGCACTGCCCTAAACCCTGAAACACCACCCCCAGCACGACCCCTACACTGCCCGAACACCACTGCACTGCCCTAAACCCTGAAACACCACCCACCTGCAACGACCCCCTACACTGCCCGAACACCACTGCACTGCCCTAAACCCTAAAACTCTACCCCCAGCATGACCCCCTACACTGCCCGAACACCACTGCACTGCCCTAAACCCTGACTCACCACCCCCTGCACGACCCCCTACACTGCCCGAACACCACTACACTGCCCTAAACCCAGAAACACCACCCCCAGCACGACCCCCTACACTGCCCAAACACCACTGCACTGCCCTAAACCCTGAAACACCACCCCCAGCACGACCCCCTACACTGCCCGAACACCACTGCACTGCCCTAAACCCTGAAACACCAGCCCCTGCACGACCCCCTACACTGCCCGAACACCACTGCACTGCCCTAAACCCTGAAACACCACCCCCAGCACGACCCCCTACACTGCCTGAACACCACTGCCCTAAACCCTGAAACACCACCCCCAGCAAGACCCCTACACTGCCCGAATACCACTGCACTGCCCTAAAGCCTGAAACACCACCTCCAACACAACCCCCTACACTGCCTGAACACCATTGCTCTGCCCTAAACCCTGAAACACTGCCCCCAGCAAGACCCCCTACACTGCCCGAACACCACTGCCCTAAACCCTGAAACACCACCCCCAGCACGAACCCCGTACACTGCTCGAACACCACTGCACTGCCCTAAACCCTGAAACACCACCCCCAGCACGACCCCCTACACTGCCCGAACACCACTGCTCTGCCCAAAACACTGAAACACCAGCCCCAGCATGACCCCCTACACTGCCCGAACACCACTGCACTGCCCTAAACCCTGAAACACCAGCCCCAGCACGAACCCCTACACTGCCCGAACACCACTGCACTACCCTAAACCCAGAAACACCACCCCCAGCACGACCCCCTACACTGCCCGAGCACCACTGCCTGCACTGCCCTAAACCCTGAAACACCAGCCCCAGCACGACCCCCTACACTGCCTGAACACTACTGCACTGCCCTAAACCATGAAACACCATCCCCAGCACGACCCCCTACACTGCACGAACACCACTGCACTGCCCTAAACCCTGAAAAACTACCCCCAGCAAGACCCCCTACACTGCCCGAACACCACTGCACTGCCCTAAACCCTAAAACACCAGCCCCAGCACGACCCCCTACACTGCCCGAACACCACTGCACTGCCCTAAACCCTGAAACACCAGCCCCAGCACGACCCCCTACACTGCCCGAACACCACTGCACTACCCTAAACCCATAAACACCACCCCCAGCACGACCCCCTACACTGCCTGAGCACCACTGCACTGCCCTAAACCCTGAAACACCAGCCCCAGCATGACCCCCTACACTGCCCGAACACCACTGCACTGCCCTAAACCCTGAAACACCAGCCCCAGCACGACCACCTACACTGCACGAACACCACTGCACTGCCCTAAACCCTGAAACACCAGCCCCAGCATGACCCCCTACACTGCCCGAACACCACTGCACTGCCCTAAACCGTGAAACACTAGCCCCAGCACGACCCCCTACACTGCCAGAACACCATTGCACTGCCCTAAACCCTGAAACACCAGCCCCAGCACAACCCCCTACACTGCCCGAACACCACTGCACTGCCCTAAACCCTGAAACACCACCCCGTGCACGACCCCCTACACTGCCCGAACACCACTGCACTGCCCTAAACCCTGAAACACCACCCCCAGCACGACACCCTACACTGCCCGAACACCACTGCACTGCCTTAAACCCTGAAACATCACCCCCAGCAAGACCCCCTACACTGCCCGAACACCACTGCCCTAAACCCTGAAACACCACCCCCAGCAAGACCCCCTACACTGCCCGAACACCACTGCACTGCCCTAAACCCTGAAACACCAGCCCCAGCACGACCCCCTACATTGCCCGAACACCACTGCACTGCCCTAAACCCTGAAACACCACCCCCTGCATGACCCACTACACTGCCCGAACACCACTGCACTGCCCTAAACCCTGAAACACCATTCCCCCTGCACGACCCCCTACTCTGCCCGAACACCTACTGCACTGGCCTAAACCCTGAAACACCATCCCCAGCACGACCCCCTACACTGCACGAACACCCCTGCACTGCCCTAAACCCTGAAACACTACCCCCAGCAAGACCCCCTACACTGCCCGAACACCACTGCACTGCCCTAAACCCTGAAACATCACCCCCAGCAAGACCCCCTACACTGCCCGAACACCACTGCCCTAAACCCTGAAACACCACCCCCAGCAAGACCCCCTACACTGCCCGAACACCACTGCACTGCCCTAAACCCTGAAACACCAGCCCCAGCACGACCCCCTACATTGCCCGAACACCACTGCACTGCCCTAAACCCTGAAACACCACCCCCTGCATGACCCACTACACTGCCCGAACACCACTGCACTGCCCTAAACCCTGAAACACCACCCCCAGCACGACCCCCTACACTGCCCGAACACCATTGCACTGCCCTAAACCCTGAAACACCACCCCCTGCACGACCCCCTACACTGCCCGAACACTACTGCACTGCCCTAAACCCTGAAACACCGCCCCCAGCATGACCCCCTACACTGCACGAACACTACTGCACTGCCCTAAACCCTGAAACACTACCCCCAGCAAGACCCCCTACACTGCCCGAACACCACTGCACTGCCCTAAACCCTGAAACATCACCCCCAGCAAGACCCCATACACTGCCCGAACACCACTGCCCTAAACCCTGAAACACCACCCCCAGCAAGACCCCCTACACTGCCCGAACAACACTGCAGTGCCCTAAACCCTAAAACACCACCCCCAGCACGACCCCCTACACTGCCCGAACACCACTGCTCTGCCCAAAACCCTGAAACACCAGCCCCAGCACGACCCCCTACACTGCCCGAACACCACTGCACTGCCCTAAACCCTGAAACACCACCCCCAGCACGACCCCCTACACTGCCCGAACACCACTGCACTGCCCTAAACCCTGAAACACCACCCCCAGCACGACCGCCTACACTGCCTGAAAACCACTGCACTGCCCTAAACCCTGAAACACCAGCCCCAGCACGACCCCCTACACTGCCCGAACACCACTGCACTGCCCTAAACCCTCAAACACCAGCCCCAGCACGACCCCCTACACTGCCCGAACACCACTGCACTACCCTAAACCCTGAAACACCAGCCCCAGCAAGACCCCCTACACTGCCCGAACACCACTGCACTGCCCTAAACCCTGAAACACCAGCCCCAGCAAGACCCCCTACACTGCCCGAACACCACTGCACTGCCCTAAACCCTGAAACACCACCCCCAGCAAGACCCCCTACACTGCCCGAACACCACTGCGCTGCCCTAAACACTGAAACATCAGCCCCAGCAAAACCCCCTACACTGCGCAAACACCATTGCACTGCCCTAAACACTGAAACACCACCCCCAGCAAGACCCCCTACACTGCCCGAACACCACTGCACTAAACCCGGAAACACCAGCCCCAGCAAGACCACCTACACTGCCCGAACACCACTGCGCTGCCCAAAACCCTGAAACACCACCCCCAGCACGACACCCTACACTGCCCGAACACCACTGCACTGCCCTAAACCCTGAAACACCACCCCCAGCACGACCCCCTACACTGCCCGAGCACCACTGCACTGCCCTAAACCCTGAAACACCACCCCCTGCACGACCCCCTATACTGCCCGAACACCACTGCACTGCCCTAAACCCTAAAACTCTACCCCCAGCATGACCCCCTACACTGCCCGAACACCACTGCACTGCCCTAAACCCTGACTCACCACCCCCTGCACGACCCCCTATACTGCCCGAACACCACTACACTGCCCTAAACCCAGAAACACCACCCCCAGCACGTCCCCCTACACTGCCCAAACACCACTGCACTGCCCTAAACCCTGAAACACCACCCCCAGCACGACCCCCTACACTGCCTGAACACCACTGCCCTAAACCCTGAAACACCACCCCCAGCAAGACCCCCTACACTGCCCGAATACCACTGCACTGCCCTAAAGCCTGAAACACCACCTCCAACACAACCCCCTACACTGCCTGAACACCATTGCTCTGCCCTAAACCCTGAAACACTGCCCCCAGCAAGACCCCCTACACTGCCCGAACACCACTGCACTGCCCTAAACCCTGAAACATCACCCCCAGCAAGACCCCCTACACTGCCCGAACACCACTGCCCTAAACCCTGAAACACCACCCCCAGCACGACCCCCTACACTACTCGAACACCACTGCACTGCCCTAAACCCTGAAACACCACCCCCAGCACGACCCCCTACACTGCCCGAACACCACTGCCCTAAACCCTGAAACACCACCCCCAGCAAGACCCCCTACACTGCCCGAACAACACTGCTCTGCCCAAAACCCTGAAACACCAGCCCCAGCACGACCCCCTACACTGCCCGAACACCACTGCACTGCCCTAAACCCTGAAACACCACCCCCAGCACGACCCCCTACACTGCCCGAACACCACTGCACTGCCCTAAACCCTGAAACACCACCCCCAGCACGACCACCTACACTGCCTGAAAACCACTGCACTGCCCTAAACCCTGAAACACCAGCCCCAGCACAACCCCCTACACTGCCCGAACACCACTGCACTGCCCTAAACCCTCAAACACCAGCCCCAGCACGACCCCCTACACTGCCCGAACACCACTGCACTACCCTAAACCCTGAAACACCAGCCCCAGCAAGACCCCCTACACTGCCCGAACACCACTGCACTGCCCTAAACCCTGAAACACCAGCCCCAGCAAGACCCCCTACACTGCCCGAACACCACTGCACTGCCCTAAACCCTGAAACACCACCCCCAGCAAGACCCCCTACACTGCGCGAACACATTGCACTGCCCTAAACACTGAAACACCACCCCCAGCAAGACCCCCTACACTGCCCGAACACCACTGCACTAAACCCGGAAACACCAGCCCCAGCAAGACCACCCTACACTGCCCGAACACCACTGCACTGCCCAAAACCCTGAAACACCACCCCCAGCACGACACCCTACACTGCCCGAACACCACTGCACTGCCCTAAACCCTGAAACACCACCCCCAGCACGACCCCTACACTGCCCGAAGCACCACTGCACTGCCCTAAACCCTGAAACACCACCCCCTGCACGACCCCCTATACTGCCCGAACACCACTGCACTGCCCTAAACCCTAAAACTCTACCCCCAGCATGACCCCCTACACTGCCCGAACACCACTGCACTGCCCTAAACCCTGACTCACCACCCCCTGCACGACCCCCTATACTGCCCGAACACCACTACACTGCCCTAAACCCAGAAACACCACCCCCAGCACGACCCCCTACACTGCCCAAACACCACTGCACTGCCCTAAACCCTGAAACACCACCCCCAGCACGACCCCCTACACTGCCTGAACACCACTGCCCTAAACCCTGAAACACCACCCCCAGCAAGACCCCTACACTGCCCGAATAC